>JARDYH010000002.1:367483569-367806069 GCA_029215795.1 Anniella stebbinsi
TCACGTGAAATGGAAAGTGGGGCTGCCTTTATCCCTGTGCTGTTTCCTCCAGGGCCTGAGATGCTCCATAGGGAGGAGGAGCACAGCAACGGTTTCCTGGTCCCAAATAAGCGTCAAGGAAATGCCTAGGTGCTCCCAGGTGCTGCAGGAGGCTCTGGGAGAGCTGGAGCAAGGCTCCATTGGGTCTGGCTGACCTGGATAACACCAGCCAGCTGGCTGGCCAGCCACCCAGCCCTGCCTCTGGCTAGGCAGTTCAGTGCAGGAAGACACACATGAGGGATGAGCCACCCAACATCTGCCTTGCACAGGAAGGAGGCCAATTAGCCACTGGTCTGTTTCTAGGACAAAAGGTAAACAGCCGCTGGGCTTGGGAGCATTCTTGGCAACCTTGTGGCAGCAGCAGCGGCGGCAACACATTCACACCAGTTGGTTTTGACGCGACAGGCCTGGCCCAGGAATGCTGCCCCCTCTTTGCCCACCTGCAATGCCCAGGTGCAAAGGTGGTCCTGCCCACTGCCCAGACAGGGTTAGGCAGCTGGGCCTGAAGAGAGAGCCAGTCCTTAGAAGAGCCCTGCCACACCACGCCTGGGCTCAGGAGAGTTTTCAGTACACTCAGACTTCCGGAGACATGCCCAGGGTCTAATGTGGAGGGATGAGGCACCCTACAGGGGAACCACCTGGGAGCTGCTTTAAGTAAAAAGACAGAATGAAACAATTTCCAGAAAATGCAGCTTTTCCAAGAGGGAAGCAGCTGTTTGGCTGCAGATCGCAACACAGGGCATTGTCCCTAAACTGCTCCCCCTTCACAGCCAATGGTGCTGGCCTGGACCCTTCGAGCCCTATGAGGCTTGAGACCAGATTCCCCCAAGGGGTTCCCTTCTCCCCCACACCCCTGGTCTTCCTCCTTACAGGCTCTCTTCAAGTCCTTCATCTTCATCAGCACCCCCTGATGGGAGGGCACACCTCAGAAGACCCTCCCAACTCAACCGTACCCTCCCCAGGCTCTGAAGGCAAAGAGTCAACAAACATTCACACCTACAGGTGGCTCTCCAAGGGGGCTGTTCAGGCTACAAGGGGTGGTCTAAATCCAGGCAGAACGCAGGCAGGCAGGCAGAAGATCAGGCAACAACAGGTGTGGTCAAGATAACAAGCAACGGGTCAAAGGAAGTAAATCAGTTGGGTACATTACACAGTCCATAAATACTGGCATTAGGCAACCCAAAAGGCCAGGAAACAGAGCATCCATCCCAGGGCCTGTTCAGGAGGCAAGTAAAGCGCACAATAGTTGGATCAACAATGTTGTTCCAACGCTGGCTGGGATTCCAGTGAAGGCTTTTCAGCTCAAAGCCAGTTGGACCCCACCCAAAGCTCAGCTGCAGTAATCAGAGCTCCCTTTCCAGAGTCCTACTCCTGAGGAGCCATTTTCTCCTGAGGAGTCCTTTTCGGTAGGCAAGGAGTCCTTCGCACAGGAGCCTGACTTGCCTGTTGCTTCAGGCGATGACGCTCCCGGAAGGCAGGGGGTTGCTCAGCCTTGGCCTTAGAGGCAGAGTCCGTTTCCCTTGACAGGGACAGCCCTACAATCACCTCCCCCAAGGGCTCCGGCTCCTGTGGGTCTGGTGGCACTCCCTGGTCTGGGGTGCCCTGGGCCTCCGGGGCCTCCAGCTCTTCCTGAGAAGGACTCCTACAGTGGTGCTTGTGAAGACCTTCTTCCGGGCCAAGGCTTTCTTTTCAGGTGTTTATTATAACATATATTGCCTTTTTAATGTTCTCCAGTTGGTCCAAGAGGCTTTAGCTGAGGAGCACCGCATACCTATTTATTCCCCTCTTTTTTGTTACACCACCACGGCAGCCTCCCTCCCCCGCACTAAGCCCAAGGGGTGGGGGAGACCAGATTGTGGGCCACCCGGGCATGTGGCTGCTGCCTCCGTGGGTGACCAGCCACAGAGAAGGCTCCCCCCCATCCCTTCCACATGGGGCTAGCTCAGCCCAGGCACAAGCAAACCAGCTTCCTCTTCTTTCTCCTCCTGCCCCTTCCCAGCCCTCACACAGCAGCACCCGCTCTCTGGGGTCACCCAACCCCTGAGAGACATGCTGCACTTGTGCTGGAGTTTCTGGCTTTGCTCGCTGGGAGCTGTTGTGTGTGAGGGTCGTTCCACAGAGCACTTGCTGCCGCCACCGCCAGCTGCATGTCTTGCCTTCCCTCCTCCTCAGAGAGAGGGCTGGAAGGCCCCTCAGGCCAGCTGCTCCAGCCCTGCACCTGTCCGCTCAGTGCACAGGAGGAATCTCTTTCTGGCGGCACATTCCCCAGCATGCCTGCCCAGGAGAAGAGCCACGGAGCGGGTGATTTGTGCAATTCCAAAACGTCTCGTTGCGTCCGAGTCCCAACGGATCAATATCAAGCACTCGCAGCATGAAGAACGTTCTCGGCTTCACGCTTCTGCAGGCAAAGCCATGACTCCCCACCACCACCACCATCCTGGGACAACTGGGACACTCCCGGTCCTGGTGGGCTCAGGTCTCCCGGTGACCGGTCACCGAGGGGAAATCTCCCCTTTCCCCCCTTTCTTTTAAAAGGGGAAAAGCTCATTGGTTCCACTGCTGCCACCACCTGGGATTAGGAACCACACACACACACACACACAGATACACACACAGAGTCCACGGAGGCCTGGTCTCTCAGCTAAAGACTCCTGGGAGGGGCCCACATGTGGCCCCCTGAATGCCTGGCCCCTGCGTTTCCTCTCTCCCTGGCACAGTTTGATGGCAGTCGAGTGAGAAGGAATGAAAGTTATATTCAAAGGTTTCTTCTTCTTCTTCGTTCTTCTTCTTCACCTGGGTCTCCCTGGGCACATAAAGAGCAGCAGAGAGATCCCAACACAAAGCCCAGGTGCCTGTTTTACAAAAAGCACCCTGGCTGCCGGGGTCCGTTGTCTTCCACTTGGGCCTTTCTGTGCAGCTCCTGCCACTGGGGACGCAGGTGGCACAGCAGTTGCAAGGGCTCAAGATGGGCTGTCAAGGCAGGCAGGCAGGCAGGCAGGCAGGCAGAAGGGTGGGTGGGCTTGCTTTGGTCCGGAAGCCCCGGCTGCCGCTTCTTGCCTTCCTGAGCACATTGTGTGCAAGTCTGAATGTGTGGTGTGAGCAGAGCAAGTCCTCCAGCTGCGCCCTCTGATCTGAGGCCCATCATCCCACAGAAGAAGGGTCCGTTGGATCAAACCATTGGCCCACCCAATCCAGGCATGCACCAGCCCCACATGGGCTGGAAATGAGAGGAGGGCCTCCTGGACACAACTCGGGGGGGGGGGGGGTGCGGCGGCAGCAGCACGGAAGATGGCCTCCAGATGGCATCTCTTCCAGGTCCCCCCCCCAATCCTTCACCTCGGATTATAAAGCAGTCTGGTGGGCGGGCGGGCAAGCGGGCGGAGTCCAAAGCCCACCACCTTGCCAGGGGGTCCGGGCAGCTGTTGGCAGGGGGCCCTCTCAGGCCAAGCCAGCCATCTGCGACTTGGTCCATCCAGAGCAGGTCTGTCCCGCCAGGCCCAGCCTAGTTAAGAGCCCTTGCAGTGGTGGTTTGTGGGACATCTTGGTCTTCCCCCACCCCACCAGCCCTCCGGGAGGGTGATTTCAGGACTCTGGGGCTTTGAAAGGGCTGCCCTGCCAGGTGTTTTGGAGGAAGTCCTAATCCCACATAATTGCAGTTAATTGGGGAGAAGGCATCTTTCACACCTGCATTTCACACCTGCCTACATCTGGCTCACCTCACGCCCCAAGGTGTCAGATGTCAGGTGCTTCATGAACAATTCACTAGGCTGGCCTAGTGAATTGTGAGTTGAAAGCTTGGCAATTGTTGTGAGAAAGTCTCTGCTCTGTGCTTATCTGTGGCTGCTAGCCGAAGCCTTGAGTTTCCTTGAGAACAAATGTACCGTATTTTCCGGCGTATAAGACGACTGGGCGTATAAGACGACCCCCAACTTTTCCAGTTAAAATATAGAGTTTGGGATATACTCGCCATATAAGACTACCCCTCTTCCAACGCACACCAAATAAAAATTAAAAAAAAAATCAGATTTGATTTCAATATGGTAATTTTAATTCAAATGCTTATGACATGCAGGTACTTAGCAGGAAAACTGTCACTTATAAACATAAGGCTGTTTGTCATCAAACATGTAAACATAAAACAGTGCAAGTGGATTAAAATGAGAAGATGTTGTCTGGGAGGGAGTTGAGCCTATTTACCTGTGTGGTGCGGAAACTGAAGGAGAGCGGACTTTTTGTTTTTTTGTTTTTACATTATTTTATTTAAAACATGTCTATGTTATCCTCCATCGTGTGAGACTTCGGGGCAGTTTACAATATAAATAGTGAATTATTTAAAAATCCAATACAGTACAATAGAACAGCCATAATACAAGATAGCAATACAAATTCCGGCAACAATTTCCAGCAGGTGCAAAGTTATATACATTATAAAGGCCTGAGTCAAAAGATATGTCATAACCTGGAAAACAAAATATGGTAAATTATGTGCTTCCTTAGGGAAGGAATTGAGAGACATTAATTTTCTAAAAAAAAAACACATTCTGACTGGAGAAGCTCAGCCTCTCTTCCGCATCCAGTTTTAGCTCTTTTCTTATTGACCTAAAGCTACTACCACAACAGAATGTCTTTGTGGAAAATTGTCTGTGGAAGTTCAGTGTTGGACTGAAGCCAGAGAGACAAATCCCTACTCAGGCTGCAGTCTATACACACACATATTTACTTGCTAAGTCCCACTGAACTCAGTGGGACTTACTTCTGAGTAGACATGTATAGGATTGCGCTGTTAAGTCACTCCCAGGCTGCAATGCTAGGCAGTACTACTCAGAAGTAAGCCCAAAGCTCCATTGTGTTCAATGGGACTTACTTCCAGGGGTGTGTGTATAGGAGTGCAACATGGGAGGCCTCACTTAGGCCAAGCAGTATCTCTTGGCCTAATCTGCTCACAGGATTGATGTGAAGATAAAAAGGAGGGAAAAGACCATGTATGTTGCCCTGGGCTTCTTGGCAAAAGGGCAAGGCGAGCACACACACAAACGTAAAATACATGCAAGACATTTAGTTGAAGCTGGGCCAGCCCCCTTTCCCTCAAGCATTTTGCGGGCAGTAAGAACTTCTCAGCTACAATGTACTGACATTTTGAACCACCACTGGAATGTAGCTCCACCCTCTGAGCGTCTCTGAAATCCGGTCGGGAGCGGACGTGCCTGAAAGGTAAGACCGCCGCTCCGCGCGCCCCGTCCTCCCCTCCGCACGCCCCCTCCTCCCCATCGCACGCCCCTCCTCCCCTCCGCATGCCCCATCCTCCCCTCCGCGCGCCCCCTCCTTACCTTTCCGGGACGCCTGCTCCTGTCCGGCGCCGGCGGCTACTGCCAGCGGGCTTCGCGGCCTGCTCTAGAGTAGCGTGCCGGGTGATGACATCACCCGGCGCGCCACCCTGGAGCAGGCCGCGAAGCCCGATGGTAGTAGCTGCCGGCACCGGACGGGAGTGGGCGTCCCAGAAAGGTAAGGGCCCCCCTCCTCCCCTCCGCACGCCCCCCTCCCCTCCGCGCACCCCCTCCTTACCTTTCCGGGACGCCCGCTCCTGTCCGGCGCTGGCGGCTACTGCAGCCCCCCTCCGTCCGTCCTATACCTGGCGTATAAGACGACCCCCGACTTCAGAGATGATTTTCCAGGGTTAAAAAGTCGTCTTATACGCCGGAAAATACGGTATGTTTACAAAAGGTGGGGGAGATCTTGCAAGCTGTCTCTCACATAGTGTCGTCATCAAGAGGAGGTTGAACTGTGCCGCCCTGTTGGCACATGAGTTTGGATTACAGGCCTGAAGCCCTGTCTGTCAAAGTGGCTTGGAATTAGCCAGCCTCCATCCTATATAGTGGAACGAGCAAAGGGAAGGCCCTTTGCCAGGAATCATCTGTTCATCTGTTCTACGCTCACTATGAAACTCTTCGTGTTTGGGATTCTATCTGGTTTGGAGATGTTGGATGCACTCTGTACATGTTCTGTTGCTATTTGGACTTGGAATTTCTAAGAACTATGCCATGAAAAGTGCTCTGTGGCTTTTCATAGATTTGGACTTGCAGATTACTGTTCTGGATTCATGTTCTATAGCCTGTTTTCCCTGCATGGAGCCAAAGTACGGGCACAGAGGAACTCTGAGGCTGATCGTTGCTGTTCTGGAATTGTGTGTATGTGTGACCTGCGAGAGAACCTTCCTCAGAGCCTAAGCTACAAGCAGGGGAGGGGGGTTCCTAGGTCGAAGAGGTTCGTCCCCTGACATCTTGCTTACGTGATCAGCTCAGTGTTCCTGGCAGGCTGAATTTGGTTTGGTACAAGATGATCTTGTCTGGGGGGGCGGAGCGTCAGTCATGGAGTGAGCGGACGGACATTGACTCTCTCCTGGATGACTGTAAAGTAAAAGCGTTTTATCCTAATTAAAAGATCTTCAAATCGTAAGTCAAGATAAGTGATGGCAAGGGGAACTAATACAGAATGATAAGATAGTGGAAGGGAGATGATGAATCATCGGTTTGGCGCTGAAAAGTTGTGGGAGTCGGACGGGACTAGAACTGTGCTCTGCTGATATAAACTGAAATAAATTTAAAAGAATTACTACTTACGATGGCTTAGAGACATTATATGCTAATTAGCAATTAGCAAACGCCTGGATAAAGCTAATAAATAGCCATTAAGCTGTACTGCAGGCTGAATGTCTGATGTCAGACAGAGGGGGGGAAAAGAAAGGAATTAATGGTAAAAAGTGGACCAGAGAAAGGAAGCACCCCTCTGATCGCAATTGGACTCGTCTGTGCAGAAGGAATTCAGAGAATTCGGCCGCAGATATGGCGAACGGCAAGGCTGCTCAGCAGGCATCGGCCGCTGGCAATATGAAAGATGGCTCTAAGCCAGGAACAGTTCCCAAGGCAACGGAACAACAAACAGAAGCACTGTCCCTGGAGATGTTCCAGGCTAATCTTTTAGGCTTGATGGAGCGGCACAAGCAGGAAATGATGGTGGAGGTGAAAAAGATTCAGTCTTCTCAAGTAGAACTGCAAACGAGTTTTCAAAAGATAAGTGACAGATATGAATCGTTGGAGCAACAGATTGTGCAAAACAGAGATAAATTGGAGCACCAGGAAGAGCGAGTACTAGATTTGGATCTACGGCTAATCTCTATGGAGGACAGAGATAGGAGGATGAATATTCGCATAAGTTCTTTTGCTGAACAGCAAGCAGAAAACCTAAAGAGTCTGAGAGCAAATGTTATGCAATGGATAATGGGATTAGACCCCCAGGGATCTTGGGTTGAAGAGGATGTGGAAAGGGTCCATAGAGTGGGCCCCAAAAGAAGTGAGACGCTCCCAAGAGACATAATTGTGAGATTTGCCAGCTTTTACAAAAAAGAGAAATTGATGCAGGTTATCAGAAGTGCTGGGCAAGTGATGTTTCAATCTTCACCAATTCAGATATTTCAGAATCTTTGTTACCAGACCATCCAGTGGAGGAAGAGTGTGAAGCTTTGTACAACCATTTTACGCAAGAATTCAATTGTTTATAGTTGGGGGTACCCCGTCTTCTTGAGATTCATCTACAAGGGGAAACAACAGAGAATAAATTCTTGTGAGCAAGGGCTGGAATTGCTGAAGACCCTGGGGCTGATGGAGGAAGATAAAGATATAGAAGAAGGAGGGGCGGCAGGAAGAAGTGCTTTATGACTGAGAGAGATTTTAAAGAAGGATAACAACAGAAGAAAAGGAGAGGGGGTTCTGTTTGGGTTCCATGTCGGGTGTTTGCTGTTCCCCCCCCCATGGGTTCTAAGAAGAGGGGAAGAAGAACCATTGCCCGGGGTGACCCGGGATTTGAAGGGGGAAGTGGGGGGTATATGTGGGGGAGGGGGGAAGGGAGGGGGTGTTAAATGTGTCACAGAACGAGACCTGAAGGGAAAACCAAAAATGGAGATATGGGAAGCAAATTAAGATTAATAACTTTAAATGTAAATGGGCTGTGTAGTGTTATCAAAAGGAAGAGAATTGAAGGGCTTTTGAGAAAAAAGAAAGCTGATATAATATTTTTTACAAGAAACACATCAAAAAGAAGATGGAAGAAATCAATTAAAATTGGGGGACATGGGCATATATGAGAAAGCATATGGGACTTCCAAAGCAAGAGGGGTTGCGATAATAATCTCTAAAAAAATGTGCATTTAATGTTGTTAAGGTGGAAAAGGATGCGGAGGGAAGATTTATTATATTACATGGTCTCCTGGGGGAAGAAAAATATATTTTGATTAATGTATATGCGCCAAATGTAAAGCAAGTGGAATTTTATGATAAAGTGTTTAGAAATATTGGGAATGTAGGGAATGTAAATATTGTAATGGCGGGGGATTTCAATATGGTGATGGATAGAAGGAAAGATAAAGATAATTTAAAAGGTATAGGGAAAACGGGTTTAGCAAGAGTAATGGAGCATAAAGAATTAAAAGATATTTGGAGAGTAATAAAGGGGGATGAAACAAAATATACTTTTTATTCGCCAAAATATAAGAGTTTCTCTAGGATTGATTATATTTTTGTGACAAAGAATATGCTTTCGAAGATTATGGATTGTGAAATAGATGTAATTAAAGTTTCAGATCATGCAGCAATGAGTATGGATATCAAAGAGAAGAAGGATTATAGAGAAGCAAAAAGATGGAGATTAGATACTAAAATTTTAAATTACAAAAATACTGTTGAGAAAATGAAAAAGGAGATTAAGAGTATTTGGGAAATAAATGAATCAGGGACAATCTCGCAGGGGATGGTTTGGGACACGATGAAAGCAGTAGTGAGAGGTATTTGTATTAGAGAAACGTGTAAATTAAGGAGACAACAAGAGGCACATAGTAAAAAGATTGAAGAAGATATTAAGGAATTAGAGCAACAATTTAGGAGTAATAAGGATATGCATATATATGCCCAACTCCAAGCAAAAAAAAAGGAATTAGAGGGGGAGGATATAGAAAGAGTTCAAAAAGAATTAATATATTTGAAAAGGAATTTCTTTGAGTATAGTAATAGAAATTCTAAAATGCTGGCAAGATCAACGCAATCAAAGAAAGGAAAAATATAATAGGGACAATTAAAGATAAGATGGGGAAAAATGTAATTTAATGAAGGATAAATTTAAAATTTTTGAGGGATTTTATCGGGAATTATACACTTCAGATGCGATTCCACAAATGAGAATACAAGAATATGTAGAGAAAAATTGGAAGGTAAAATTAAAAGATAAGGATAGAGATTATATGGAAGCTTTAGTGACGGAAAAAGAAATAGAGGGGATTATTGACAAATTGAAAGGAGGGAAATCTCCAGGAGTGGATGAATTGGGGCCGGAGTACTATAAGATATTTAAAGAAATTTTAGTATCAAAAATGGAGAAATTATTTAATAATATAATAAAGGGAGAAAAGACCCCGCCATCGTGGGAACATTCGTTGATAATCTTAATTCCGAAAGTGGACAAGGATGTGATGGATCCAGCTTTGTATAGACCTATTTCTTTAATTAATCAGGATGCTAAGATTTTGACAGCGATTATGGCAAAAAGATTAAATACTTTTATAAATGATTATATAAAAAAGGATTAATGTGGATTTATTCCAGGGAGGCAAATGCCAAATTTAATAGGGAGGGTTTTAAACATAATAAATAGTATTAAAAGAAGAAATTTAAAAGCAGGATTGATAGCATTGGATATTTTTAAAGCTTTTGATTGCATTGAATGGCCGGCGTTAAAAACTATTATAAAAATATTCGGCTTTGGAGAAAGATTTGTGGGGGTGATTAATCAGTTGTATGCAAATAACAAGGCAGAGGTGATGATAAATAATGGCCTAACACAACAGATTACCCTAGCCCGGGGCACTAGACAAGGGTGTCCTCTCTCCCCGGTATTATTTGCAATTGTGATTGAAATGTTAGCAAATGGTATTAGGGAGGATGAGAGATTAAAAGGGATAGGAGAACAGGATAAAATAAAAATTAATATGTTTGCAGATGATACCTTACTGACATTAGAAAATCCGGGGGGGAATATAGAAGGACTTAAAAAACATCTGAGGGAATTTGGAGAGGTTACGGGGTTGCAGATAAATTGGAGGAAATCCAATATGATGCTTTTTAACTATGATAAAGTAGAAGAGGATGAGTTAAGTTTAAGATTAGGTTTGAAGGTTAAAAATATATTGGGTTATTTAGGAGTTTATATTTCTAAAGAGTTAGAAACGTTAGAGGAAATAAATTTTAGTAGATTAAAAATTAAAATATTACAGAACTAGAGGTTTATAGGAAGGTTAAGCTGTCATGGTTTGGTAGAATAGCGGTAATTAAAATGAAGATATTACCAATGTTTAATTTTTTGTTTAGGATGTTACCAATTAAGATAACGGAAGTAGAAATTAAAAGTTGGCAGTGTATGATAAATAATTATTGCAATGGGGACAAGAAGTCAAGAATAAATAAAACAAAATGGTATAAGAATCAAAGGGAAGGAGGCTTAGGTTTACCGAATATAAAGATGTATTATATTGCTAACCAATTAAGGCATGTTATAAGTAGCATAGTTGGGGGTGAGGATTTAGAATGGTTAGAACCGCAGACAAGAAAAATAGAGCTAAAGCTACAAAATGTTTTCTTTAGCAATATACAAAAGACTCAACTGAAAGGAATAGTGAATCCCATCTTAAGAAATATTAGAGAAATTTGGGAAAAATATAAGAAGAAATTAATGCCAGGAATTTCTCCTCTGTCCCCAGTGGTTTTGATGGATAACTTCCCTGGTAATTTGAGAGGAGAATTGGAGGGGTTATTAAGGGGGGAAAAAAATAATTAAACTGAAAGATTGGGTAATGAAAATGACTAATAAAAAACAAATAGAAGAAATTTTAACGGGTCAGGAAAATTTATGGTTCAAGAGTATGCAATTGGAACAGTGGACAGTAAAATGGAAGAAGAAAAATAAGGAGTGTTGAAAGGAAACAAGTTTTGAAAAGTTAATTGAGGTTAGAGAGAAGGTGGGAGGTAATAAAAGTAAAAGTAAAAGTTTAATGAGTGAGATTTATAAGATATTATTGGAGGAGGATAAGGGGTATGATAGCTTGAAAACAATCTGGGAAGAGGATTTGAAAATTCAGATCACTGGGGACAGTTGGAGAAAGATATGGGAATCAAGAAATTTAAAGTTATTTTCAATAAGGATAAAAGAAAATCAGTATAAAATAATCTGGAGATGGTATCTCACTCCTGTAAAACTACATCAGATAGATAAGAAGGCTTCAAGTTTTTTTTGGAGGGGATGTCAGGAATTGGGGACACGTTACCATATGTGGTGGACTTGTGAACATGTAAACAAAATTTGGGAGAGAGTTTTTAAGGAGATAAATGAGATAGTAGATAAAAAGGTAGAGGCAAGTCCGAATATAGCTTTATTGGGGTTATTTGATAAAGAATATGGTAATAATAATATTAAAGAATTAATAAATAATCTCCTGACACCGGCAAGACTTATGATAGCTAAAAATTGGAAAATACAAGGGGATTATAGTATGGAAGAGTGGTATAAAGGAGTGTGGGATATTGCTATTAATGATAGATTAACCTGTGTAATAAAAGTTAAGATGGGATTAACTAAAAAGAATGATTTTGGAAGGATTTGGGCTATGTTTCTAGAATATGTTTTAGAAAAGGGGAGAGGTTGTACACCGTCTAAAGAATCAATGCAGTTTTGGAAAAAATTATAAGCAATAGAGTAAGAAGGTCTCGGGGGAAGGAGAGCACGGGGGGGGGGGTTGTTGAGGATTTTAAGTATTGTGTATTTTTTGTATTATATGTTGAAATTAATAAAATTATTATTACAAAAAAAAAGATGATCTTGTCTACTGTCAGACTTCATGCACTTCTGTGCTGGGGTTTCTCCTTTGAGTTTTGCTCGTGTTCCTGATGAGTCAGTGTGTGTGGCCGCAGCTGTCTGTTTCGCATGGGACAAGGGCTAACTCTATATGTCTCCCCCTGAGTGATTTGCTGTTTGCATTAAGCCGTTGTACCTGAAAGCTATCTGGTCCGTCTTCAGCTTCAAGTGTGTGTATGCAGAAATGAAACCGTAATGCTTGAATTCCATGTGATTTCACAATAAAAGAAGTCTCACTGTTTTTGGAGTGTGTCAGTTTGCCTAAAGTTCGTGAGCAGAAGCCTGGGGTGGGCTTGTGACACGACACAAGGCTTGGGTGGCGAAGGAGGAGGAGGAGGACATTGGACAAGAGACTACAGAGGCAGCAGCAGCAGCACAGAACCAATTTGGGAGGGCTGCCCTGGCAAAAGCAGGACAGGCCCAGGCCGAGGGAAGGGCCCACGCTGGCCAGGGCACTGCAGGGTGGAGGTCCTGAGCAGGACTGGGCCCAGACATGCCTGGAAGGTGGATGCAGACAAGCATCAAGCCCAGATGCATGCCCGGTTCTCCCATCTTGTGGCACCACGCCTGACCACAAGCTTCTCGTCCAGCATCCCACCTTGCCCTCTGGGGCAATTGATTCCCCGCCCCATGTGCGCATGGACATTGTCTTGGAAATAACTCCGTACTTGTTCTGATGTCTCTGGACAGTCTGCTTCAGCCTTGTCTTGAGGACATGATCAGGTGTTGCACCACATGTGGCACCCTTCAATACGGGAGATGTGCAAATCCTGCTGTGACACCCCTCCCCTGACGTCCACCCCTAGGAAGGACTTGTGAGAATCGGCAGTGACAGATTCTAGAGACGGTCGCTTTGTTGTGTCTCGTCCCTGGAATTTAATGGGGGGGGGGGGTTGCCAGATGTTGTTGTTGCTTCCCATTCATAAGCCTCTTGTGTTTTCCCACCACTTCTGGGAAAATCCGTTAAGGATGAAAAGATGGAGAAGCTCCCGCAAGGCCTGCATCTGACTGGCAGCACACAGGGATGCCTTGAATTCCCCTTTGATGCTCAGTGGGTGGCTCTCTCATGAGTCAACCAACCTCCTGGGGCCGGGGGAGGGCTTAGCTTCGAGCATCCCTTCATCCCAGCCCCTCCCCCTGCCCCCAGCCCCTCTTTTTCATATCACTCCCATAAGCCCCCCCACCCAATCTACAGGCCATGAGAGGAGGGCAAGGGTGCCATCATCACATGACTCTTTTCCTGCCGGGTCAGACCCTGCAGGGTCGTCATCCTCGTCCTCCATCCTGCTTCCAGCCTCAGCTGTCCAGATGCTCCTGGCCGCCCACGGGCCCCACGGTGTGCCAGAGCCAGCCACACGCAGCCTCCCAGCATCTGCACTACAGAAGGTGGCCCATTTAGCCATCACGGCTGATAGTGGGGGGGAGACTGCTCTTCTTCCACCCCCCAAAAATAAGCTGCACTGGGAGCAGCCAGGGTTAGGGTTCCCCCGACAGAACCTACCCACAAACTGCAGGAAGTGGTGGTGGTGGAGGAGGAGGAGGAGGAGGAAGCACTCTGGCCGCCGCAGCCAGGCCTGCTTCTGCAGTGTGGCAACATTGCTTCCAGGGTGATGCCATGAAGCACTGCGGCTTCATCACCTGTTGGAATAGGATGGGGCCCTTCCTCCTCCTTGTCCTCGTCCTCCTCCTGGACCCTGGGAATAAGCCCCGCCTGGCACTGCTCTTTTCAAAAAGAAAGGTGCCATTTGTCAGGAAATCACATCCACACTAAAAAGTAGAAATGGTCAAGGCACTCTGGAGGGTCCCAGTTCAAATCTCACTTCTGCCATGAACTGAATAGTTCGCTTGAAGAAGCCGCTCCCCTTCTCAGCCAGAGCTCCATGTGTGAAATATAGAGACGGAAATAAAACTGGTCTACCTTGCAAGGTTGTTGTAAGGTCTGTTTCAAAGCGTGTCAGGCACTTTGAACATATTAAAACAATATATTATTATCCCCAGTTATAAAGTACTGTTTGCCCTTATGGGGGAGCAGAAGTATTTTTATTCCCCGTATTCTGCGGCTGAGCCCTGCAACTGTCTGTTTCAGATCCGGATGGTGCTGAGAAGGGAAGCATTGCCCTGAGGGATCTGCTCTTCCGGTGCTTGGGGCAGACATTTTGGCGAGGACACCGCCCCCCTCCCCCCACTGCTGTTCTTTCTCCAGCAAGGGCTGCTTCGCTTTCTGACCCACATGGCATCCGGTAAGTGTTGGAGTAGGTTCTGCTGGGATGCAGCTAATTTTTAGTATGTGTCCAGTGCGATTCCTCTGCTCTGGCCCAAGGCCCTCCAGCCCAGTGCTCTGGTCCCACAGGGCCCCAAGTAAGAAGCCCACCGCTGCCCCATGGCTCCCTCCCACACGGGTCCCCTAGCCGCCAGAGTCGTCCTGCCTCTGATATTGACCCCCTCTAGATGGATTCTGTTTGACGCCTGGTTAGCCGATTATGCGCATATTCGCTGAAGCGCTTTATCTTAAATGCAGCTGCCTCTACAAGAGGCATTTAAAGCTCTTTCAAGGTGCATTAAAAAATTTACCTCTACAAGAACAGAGTGCAAATCGGGCATAGAGGCGCTTTAAACATCCGATTATGCACATTATCGAATGCGCGTTAAATAGCAAGTTTTATTTTGCTCCAGCGGTTAAAGCGCATTTTGACTATGTGAACAAGCGATTCTCCGCATTAACTACTTGTAAAGCGCATTTGAAACAACTGGTAAGGTCACCCGTTGACTGCTCAATTACCTCCTCCATACAAGCATTAACGATAAAGCACTTCCGCTATTATGCGCATAATTGGCTAACCAGGCGTCAAACTGAATCCATCTAGAGGGGGCCGCATGCTGCAGGAGGTAAATGAGCACTCAGATGGTGACCTTACCGGTTGTTTCAAATGTGCTTTAGAAGTAGTTAATGCGGAGAATCGCTTGTTCGCATAGCCAAAATGCGCTTTAACTGCAGGAGCAAAATAAAACTCGCTATTTAACGCGCCTCTACGCCTGATTTGCGCTCCGTTCTTGTAGAGGTAAAATTTTTAATGCGCCTTGAAAGAGCTTTAAATGCCTCTTGTAGAGGCAGCCATTGACAGGGAGCCTCCCCCTCCTCCCCCCCCTCCGTGCAGCCGTCCAATCTGGTGGCCCTCGCTGCATCTGCAGCCGCAGAGGTCCAGTCTCGCCGCTTGTGAGGCGGGCGGGCGGGCAGGGCTGTCCGCGGGAGCCTCCATCGCCAGCAGTCCGCACTGTCGGAAGGAAGCGGTCCGGGCGCGTTCCGAGAGGGCCAGCAGGGGGCAGACGCCTCAAAGAGTTTGGCCTGGAGGGAGCGCCCGGGCGGGCGGGCAGGCAGGCAGTCTGGCGGTCGGCACAGGCGGAGCCAGGCGAGGAGCCTGTCTAAGCAGCCCCAGCAGCAGAAAAGGGCCAGGAGCTGTGGCACAGCTAAGCAGGGCTGCTGGCCTTTGCAGGGCTTTGGACAGCTGAATGCCAGGTGGAAATTCAACCAATGCAGCCCTGCTGGATCAGATGATGAAAGGCCCCGTTTCTCATAGCGGCTGCCAGCCAGTGGGCTCCATGAAGCCTAGCAGCAGCAGCAGCAGCATTACAACGCCCGCCATTTTACTTTCAGTCCCTTGCCTAATAAACCCTCGCGTGGGATTCCCCCTTTTGAAAGCACCTGTGCACTGGGGGCCAGCGGCTTCCTTGAGCTTTTGAAAGCACCTGTGCACTGGGGGCCAGCGGCTTCCTTGAGCCATCCACCACAACCCCAAGATCAATTTCGTGGTTGATTATTTATTTATTTATTTAAAAAAATATTCTATGCTAACTCTTTCATTGCCGCTCTAAACATACAATATAATGATAAGAATTAAGCAAATGCATAAAAACCAGACAACCAGCAAATTAAAAAGAAACCAAAAATCAACTTAGACTGTGAATCTAATTCAATTGCAAAATTCTCCTCAAAATGCCTGAGCGCAGAGGAATGCCAAAAAGAACAGGTTTCCAACCCAGATTCCCTCAGGAGGGAGGACATCCCAAAGGAGGCGTGCGCCACCACCGAGAATGCCCCTCTCCCAGTGATGCCACGCAGAGAGGAGCCTCCTCTGAAGAAGCCCAGGCAGGATTGTTGCCGGTGCACTGCTGTGCTCCGTGGTGCTGAGAGGCCTTGAGCGGCAAACGGAGGTGGCCAGGTGACCCTGAGCACAGCCGCGCCCTCCTCTGGGCTCCGACCTCGGCCCAGTTTCAGAGTTACTGGGCCCAGTTGGCTCTGTCCAGGGGAAGTGGGTGGGGCGGGTGGATTGTGAAGAGCAGCTGCCTGCTTTGTAACTCTGCCCGCTTTGGAGAGTAGCAAGGATGCCTGGGAGGCGTCCCAAGACGCATCGAGTCCACACAGTCTCCGTTTCCTTCAGAAAGACACTCCAGGGACAGGAAGCCTCAGAACCTCCTCCTCCCCCCACCCTCGTGGGCTTGTCATCCAATTCTGCCCTTGTTTTCAGCCTCACACTGCAAAGCTGTTGGCTCCACCTCAGGCCTGAGAGCAGCTGGTTCCTGCACAGCCCTGGCCGGAGGCCCACTGGGTGAGCGTCTCACTGGCCTGGCCTCATCGTTGGCTGCCCTGCCTGTGCGCCTCTAGGCCAAGGGCTGCTCAGGGTGGGGTATGTGGAGGAGCAGCTGCCCATGGGCAAACAGGCGTGCCAGGGAGTCAAGGTGCCCCTCTGCCCCAGCGGTCCTGCCACCAGGGCCGTGGGTGCAGGAGAGGTTATGGCTCGTGCATTTCTGGCAGCTTTGCTTGTTCCCCAAAGGTTTATTGGTGCCAGCACCCTCTTTGGTGCGCCCAGGAGTTTCCCTCACCTAGGTGAAATTGCGCAGAGTTTAGAGGGTGCCTCGGGTGCCTCCTCATTAGGGGAGACTCTGTCTGAAATTTGCTCCCGATCCTGCAAATTTTCAAGGGTTTATAGAGCAGCAGTAGCCATGTGATTCTGTCTTGCCATGCGAGCAAGTTAATCCACAATGCCCGACAAGAGGACACAATAACCCATGGTGGGTTAAATAACCCCTTCTGCAGACTGTGGGTTTTCAGAGGGGGTTATTTCAGACAAGTAACCCATCGGGGTTTAAAAAATTCCCAACAGACGACACGATAACCCACGATGGGTTAAATAATCCACAAAGGTTTATTTAACCCATTTTGGGTTACCGTGTCATCCAAACCCAGTCGTTGTCTGTCGCACCAAATCTCTAGTCCTTACTGGGAGATTGATCAAGTTCTGCCAGGAATGGATGGGCAAGGTCTCAGCTCCCCTGTGGCTTGGTCTTCGGTGTGCCCCAAACAAGGGGTGTGTGGTAAGTTTCTAGTCCCCAAGATGGCCAAGGAGTTTTTTTCTTCAGGAGCTCTAGTGCCATGTGGTGTTATGATGCTCCTAGTCCAGGGTGCCACATGGTCCTAGATGGGACGGGGCTTTTGTTGGGGGTGGCAACTGGCCGATGGCAGCTCCACCCAAGCGTGGTACCCATCTTGAGCTGATGCACACTTCTTATCTGTTCCCCACAGCTGCCAACGGGGCCCTGCCCCTGGCTTCCTGAGGCAAGGCATCTCCTCACCGTGAAGTCTGCATTCCTGCAGAAGACCCAGGCTGCGTCCGCCGCTGTGTACTTTGCTATGATTCTGCGCCAGCTTCACTGTGAGAGGTCAATTGTCTTGTAAATTGCCCCTATAGCATCATCCAGATCCCCGTGCCTGGAATCTCTTCCCTAGGCTGACCATTTGAAAAGGAGGACAGGGCTTCTTTATCTTTAATAGTTGAATTGAAAAAGGAATTTCAGCAGGGGGCATTTGTATGCATGCAGCACCTGGTGAAATTCCCTCTTCATCACAGTGGTTAAAGCTGCAGGAGTATAGCTAGAGTGACCAGATACAAAAGAGGGCAGGGCTCCTGCAGCTTGAACTGTTGTGATGAAGAGGACATTTTACAAGGAGCTGCATGCATACAAATGACCCCTGCTGAAATTCCCTTTTTCTGTGCAACTGCTAAAGATACAGGAGCCCCGTTCTCCTTTCCATAGGGTCATCCTACTCTTCCCCCACCCTACCTTTCCTTTCATACGAAGCATCGAACGTGACTCCCAGCAAAGGGGCCCAGGCCCTATACCAGAGCGCAGGATAGGGTGTGTGTGTGCTTTGGGGCTGCTCTACAACACTACAGCCCAGCCCCATGACTCCCACCCAATTTAGCCAAACCATATCCCCCTATAGCCTTCAGTAGCTGGGGGGGGGGGTCACAATGGGTTATTCAAGCCCCGCTTCCAAGCCCAGGCAGGACCAGGGAGTGACCTGAGACTTGGATCTAATTCATCTCTGGGGGGGGGGGGGTTCTGCTGGGCCCCCTCCCTCCACTGAGCAGCCAGAACAAAAGGCGGCTACTGGTGAGAAATGGGCATCCATACCCTGTGGGGCGGGGGGGGGGGGGAAGGAAGAAATCCAGGCAGGTCTCTCATTGGACCAGCTCTTTGCCCCCACCCAGCCTTCAGCACCGGCTCACCCAGCCTGGCCAAGCAAAGCATGGCCTAGGAGGACCTCCACAAGGATCCGCGCCACTCTGGGTTTGGAAGGTCTCCACCAAAGAAGCAGGCGCCATGGACATGTCGGCTGCAGGAAGCTGAGCCGGGAGGGCAGGCAGCTGGGGAGGGAGACGAGGGGGCTGCTGCCATCAGGCAGGAAGGGGCTGCAGCTCACGGGCCAAACCCAGAAGGTCCCAGGTCAAACCCCCACCCTCCCATCTCTCCGGTTCAATGGAAAGAGGCAAAGCCAGAATGGCTCATTCCCTCCACAGCCAGAGACCCAGAGCAGCTGCCTGTGAGAGAGGCCTCGTGGGGCAAGATGGAGCAAGGCTCTGGCTGCCGTGTGGGATGGGTGGCCAGCAGTGGGTTGTGAGGCGGTCCTCTGGCCGGGAATAGCGCCACGACAACAGGGAGTCGCAGCTGCAGCTGCTGCCAACGCTGCCTTCGCGGAGGGAAATGGGGTTGCTGGAGTGGCAACAGGCTCTTGGGCAGGGTGGGGGGTGCTCGGCCTGTCAGGCGGCTCCTTCCCTTCTGACCGAGTTTCCTGAGCTTGGCAAGAGTGTGGCCCAGACAGCACAAGCCACAGCGAGGGCACCATTGCCTGTGGCCCATGCCCACTCCTGTAAGCAGGACTTTGGCCTGCAGCGCCCTTGGAGGGCTCTCCCAGCAACAGCACGCCTGGCTTGGAAGGGACCTTCAGAAGGAGCGGCTGACACCCCCCCCCCCCGGAAGCAGCACAAGGAGGGTCGGGAGGGGCACGCTGGAAGGCGGGCTGTGCTGTGCTGCTGGGAATGGGCAGGAGGCCGAGGCCCGTCCAAGAGAGAGCCCAGGGAGGGCCTGCGATCGCAGCCTCTCCCAAAAGGCGGGCAGCTGCTTGTGGACACGGAGCCTGGAGGCCGCCTATTGGGACCTATGTAGCTCGTGCTCAGAGGGCCTTGGAGGGTGGCCGGGGGTGGGGGGGTTGGCAGAGCCTGGTCCCCGGCCCTTCTGACATGCGCTCATGGCGCACGGCTGCTGCTGCCCACACCCGGATAGCTAGAGACATGCAGGGAGGGGGACAAGAGGAGCACACAGGCCGGCAGTGACGGGCCCACAGGACTTCCAGCCGCTTGGCAAGCCCTGGCCGTAGGGTTGTTTCCAAACTGGGCAAGCGGCAAGGGACATTTGTGCCATTGAAATGAAACCCCTGGAAACCGCCTTTTCCCATCGGGCAGGGCGGCGGGAAGAGAGGGGGGCAACGGAAAGTAGCCAGGCCCACGGCGCCGCCTGGGGCTAGTGGATGTACAGCCAGTCGGCCAGGGCGGTGGGCAGGTGGGTGGTGGCCTGCACCCGGACCCACCAGCGGGCCTCCATGGGGTTGTAGCGGGCGTAGGGGCGCTGAGCGGTGAGTGCGTGGGTGATGTCGTCCAGGACAAGGGCCATGTCCCTCAGGCCGCTGTGCGCAAAGGCCGCCATCTGGTGGAGCTGCTGCCGGAAGTAGGCCTCCCCATAATCCACACGGACCGTCTCGCTGGCCCGGCCCCACATCTGCTCGGCCTCTGCCTGGATGCCCTCCTGGGTCAGGATGCCCGTGGCAGCAATGAAGTTGCCAGGCTCAATGGCCACCACAGCCACGCCCCAGCGGTACATCTCCTGCCTCAGGCAGTCGGTGAAGGCCTCCATGCCAAACTTGGAGATGCAGTAGGAGGAGCGCAATGGATTGGCCATCCGGCCCAGCATGCTGGCCACATTGACCACACGACCTGGGGAGGGGCAAACAGGCAGAGACCACATGCCGCGTTGGACCGGTTTGTCATGGTCTAGGAGACCCAGCGCTCACTGAGGACCAGGAACCTGCGTGACCTCCAGACTGACCTTCTCAAGGAACAGGGGGGACGGGGGACAACGACCCTCTGATACTGGAGTGTCCCCCCCCCATTCCAAGCACATTGGGACTGATCGTGGCTAATCAGCAGGATCGTGTGCCCTCTTGCTTCCCAATGCCCTGCCCCACAGATGGCCTCCCGTACCTCTGGCTCTGCGGATCAGGGGCAGAAAAGCCTTTGTGACTCGGACGGCCCCCCATAGGTTGATCTCAGCCACCCTCTTGTACTTCTCTAGACTGGTGAATTCCACATCTCCGAAGGAGGCGATTCCGGCATTATTCACCAAGCCCCAGAGACCTGCCAGAGCAAAACAGGAGGGACATGCTGGCCGCTCGCCGCCACAGGAACAAAGCTCCCCACCCCCCAGGGAGGCCCAAACTCCCCCTGCCCCTGGTTTGAAAATGGCCCAAAGCAGAGGCCTCTGGCTGGGGGTACAAGGAGCCACCCCACTGCCCAGTTTCCGTGGCGGCGGCAGCCACCCCCACCCGGGGGCCACAGGGCCCCAGTCCAAGGGATGCTCCTTCTGCATCACAGGACGTGTGGGAGAGCTGACCCACTGGGCGAAAGAGGGGGGCCCTTTCACGGCCTTCCCCCACTGGCTTTGCTCCTTAGATTGCTGGGTCTGAGCAAGACAGCATGGCGGAGGTCACTGCGCTGGCTGCTCTTCTCCTGCCAGCCCTGAACTCTCCAGGAGGTTTTTACGTGGAGGCTGGATGCGTTTGCTCCATTGGGATGTTTCTCCCAGTCCAGAAGGCACAATCCCCTGAGCAAGCCCCCAGTATGCAACCCACCGTGAGACAGTGTGAGCCCAGGGCGCAACCCACTGCTGCCCCACAGCTCTCCCCCCTCTTTCAAGGGGCTGCTCTGGCTCCATGGGGCTGGATGTGGGGGGCACTCAGCCCTCTTCCTGCCTGCCTGCCTACCTTCCTGGC
This sequence comes from Anniella stebbinsi, assembly GCA_029215795.1. Classification (NCBI taxonomy): domain Eukaryota; kingdom Metazoa; phylum Chordata; class Lepidosauria; order Squamata; family Anniellidae; genus Anniella; species Anniella stebbinsi. The sequence continues at coordinate 367,504,940 of JARDYH010000002.1, forward strand.
CTTCCTTCTCCTCCCACCCATCTCTGATCCCAAAGGACACTGTGACGGCGGTGTCATCTGAGGTTGGCCAGGTGGCCTCATTGATACGCCTCCCTCGCCCAGGGCCCCAAAGCCTCTCCTGGGCTGGCAGGCATGAGTGGCAGGCAGGTACATGCAATGCTGCCTCGACAACCTCCCCTCCGCATTTCTCAACTCTGCTGTGTTACACATCCCCCCCCCACACACAGCCTGCCCCGCCCCATCCTCAGCACCCCCCTCCTCCTCCTCCTCCTCTCCTTGGCTCAGTTCTTGGTCACCCCACAAACTGCCCAGGGCGGAGATGGCCTTTGGCACAGTGCTTGCACCACAGACCTCGCCCTGACCCTTCTCTGCTGCTCCTGCACCCCTTCCTGGTCACAATCCTGGCCTAGCCCTGGGGAATCCGGCAGCCCAGCTGCGCGCACACACACACACCCCGCCCCAGCCAGGGGCACGTGGGAAGACGCTCCGGGGCCCATGAGGACGTTCCTCCTCAAGCAGATCTGGCTGGAGATGGTCTCACTGGCAACCATTCACAGCAACAAGAGCTGCGCAAGCAAGGAGAAGGGGCCACGTTGGGGCACAAGGGTGGCACCGCTGAGCCATGGGCAGTCCTTGATCAGGGAGCTGGAAGTCCAGCCACCCCACCCCCCCCGGCCCACCATCCCATCTCTGCTGGTACCAAGAGGGCCCCAGCTGAGGCCTCTGCCTCTCATCCCACATCCCCAGGGAGCGAGCGGAGGAGGGGCTCCTAGGGTGCCCCATCGGCTGTCTCTTTCCCTGGAGCGGAGACAACAAAGTGCTGCCCTCTGATTCCCTCCTACGCTGCCCCACGCTGGCCCGGTGTCAGCCACGATGAAGGGGGGCTCTGCCCAGCCCCTTCCTCCACACAGGCAGGCTAGCTGGGGCTTCTACTGCGCCAGGAGGCAAGTTGGGCCCCTGGGCCTGCAGCCGCCCACGTCCCACCTGGGATCTGGATGAGCCGGGTTCGCCGGCACAGAGCGCTCACGGAGCCGAAGCGGCCCCACGGCATGTGGTGTGTGTGGAACCGGTCCCTGGCCGGGGGGCACTTACCTTGCTCAGGATCCGGCAGGTTCTCCTTCACAAAGCGGAGAGCACCTTCCACCTCATCCTCACTGCACACGTCGAGCTGAAGGACGCGCATGCGCTCCGATCCCAGCTGGCTGAGCTCTCTGGCACCGTCCCCTCCTCGGTCCTGCCCAACACATGTGGGAAGAAAAGGATTGCCTGGGAGATGACTCCCCCCCCCCCCGAAGAGACTACTGGCCCTTTTCAGAGGGCTCTCAAAGGGTCTTTAGGCACTGGCTCCCCCCACCATCCCCCGCACTAGATTTATAATCACACCTTTACAGCTGCGGTGGCCACTTTAGAGACCTTGGGGTGGAAAACCTGGATATTAACATATGGATGAGTCAGACGTTTGCCGCTAGAGGTGACCTGTTAATGTCCTCACATTCCCCTCTGGCCCTGGGGACTCCAAGCCGGGCCTTTCCACTCCCTGCTAGCAAGCAAACAAGCAAGCAAGCAAGCAAGCAAGCAAGCTGTCAAACGCGCACATGCCAGGAGGATCATGTGCCCTCAGTGCCAAGGGCATCCTGGCAGCAGCTGCTCAGCAACAGCCTTTGTCCTCCTGCTGCTCTGCTCCAAGTACAGAGAATCTGAGCCTGCTGGAAGGGACTCTGTAGCCTCGGCCGCAGGCTTCTTCATTTGTTTATGACCGCTCTGTTCCACCCAACAGCCGAAGCTCAGCGCTCAGAGAGGCCTTAGAGCGGACGCTTGTGCAACGTTTTTGCTACAAAGTGGAAGTGTTTGTGTTTTTAATGGAACCTCTCCTAGACCCCTTTCCACCCACTTCAGGAAATAGTATGGGAGTGGGTTACAGCAGTCTCTGCATTTCCAACATTACCCAATATAAGTGTGGTGCCATTACTACGTTTTTAACAATGATCATACCCTTTTTCAGAAAAGCACCAACTCTACATCTCGGCATGGACAAATGCACTGGAGATCACTTCCAGTGATTGGGGCATGTGGTACTGCACATGTGTGATCATGCATGCACGGCCCACTGGGCGTAGTAGAACACATGGTGACTCAAATCATCCCAGAATGCAGGACGCGGAATAAGGGGCTCAAGTGACAGGAAGCCAGATGCCGGCTGGACATAAGGAAAAACTTGGGTTAGAGCAGTACGACCATGGAATCCATGACCTAGGGAGGTGGTGGGCTCTCCCACACAAGAGGCCTTCAAGAGGCAGCTGGACAAACTTCTGTCAGGGATGCTTTAAGGTGGATTCCTGCATTGAGCAGGTGTGGGGGGGGGGGTTGGATTCGATGGCCTTAGAGGCTCCTTCCAGCTCTACTATTCTATGATTTTATGAAATAACAATCTGATGATTTCTCATGGAAGCACCACATGTACACCAAGTGTGGATTAATCCTTAGCAGTGATCAGGAGGCGTCTGGTGTTGCATCGAGATGTGGCAACACTGATCTGAGTGACAGAACCTGAATGGCTGCAATGAGGCGGGGGGTGGGGTGTTGCCAGGCCGTGCTTAGAGGTGTGGGTGGCAGTTCCAGGGCCAGGCGCTTGCGTGGGTGGAAGTAGGAACGGGCTGGCCAAGGGGCCTAGTGAAGTCCAGAAATCCACCTCCTCTGGCCTGAAGACATCGGAGGCCAGGGAGAAAGGCCTCGTTTTGCAAAGAGGTTCAAGGTCAGCGCTGCTTCTGGAGCCCAGGACCAGAGAGCTGATTTGGAACAGGAAAGAGTCCGAGGAAGCATTTCTTCCTGGCAGCTTTGTGTACAGAAGGCCTGGGCTGCCCCAGGGCGCTCAGAGCCACCACCTGGGCCCAAACAGCTAGCAAGGGGCCCGCCAGTTCAGCCACCCAGGGAGATCCCCCCCTCCTCCTCCTCCTCCTCCTCGCTTCCCTGCCCCCTCCTGCATTTGCTTGGCCCCCCTCTGAGCCCCAAACGCCCTGCTGGGGAAAGTGAAAGTGAGCGATGTGTTGCCTTTCCTCGTATCCATGGTGACAGGCCATGGGCCAGGCCAAAGCAGCGCATGACCCGCCCGCCTGCTGGCAGACGTCCTCAGCCTGAGTTGGGATGGAAAGATTTGGGCTTGGCAGCCACCCAAGAGGCCCGGCTTGCCTCTTCAGGTCAACTGAGGAAACCCCGAGGGGCCAGGCAGCCCTGCCACCCCCCCACCCCCCCGGCCTGGAGTCAGGCAACCTGGCCGGCTTGGTGGACGCGGACGCGACCTCCGGACGTCCCTGAGAAGGAATGCTTCTCTCGGCCGCTCAGCTCGTGCCATGGATATGGGCTGCTCTCGCCCGCTTTCCTGCCGCCCTGGCATTTGGCCCGTTTCTCCTTGCTCTACCTTTGGCGGATGCACTGGACAGCACCGCTCTCCTTCCCTGGTGAAGACGGCGTCTTAAACATGGTCGCCCTTCTCTACCCCAGCTGGCTTTCCTCACCATTCTCCGTGCCTTCAGCCTTGGGACCCAGAACAGGGCAGGGGGCTCCAGAGGAGGCCGCCTGAAGACTGAGAGGCTGCAGCCCGAGAAGCAGCTGCCAAAGGAACCCAAAGAGCTTCTCGGGTGGGGGGGGCAGCAGGCACCTCCCTTGCTGCTCCACTCCTCTAGCTGGGCTGGTGCAGGCTCTTTCGGTACTCACCCTGAGCAAGCAGCCGGCAAAGACAGCGAAGCCCTTGGTGTGCAGGTGCTTGGCCAGGGCATGGCCAAATCCTTTGTCACAGCCTGTGATGAGCACCGTCTTCCCCTCCGCCTGCAGAAAGAGAGCGCAGAGGGTCAGGAGCGCCCACGGGAGAGCCACAGGGATCAGGTGCCTTGGACGGGAGAGGCTGCTGCACAGAACCGATCCAGGAGAGGGCTGATCCACGGTAGAGGTTGGCTGGGCATAATGTGCAAACCTGGCCATGGTGCGATTTTTACTTTCGGAAAGCTTTTGACAAAGTCCCTCACCAATGTTCTTGAGTGAACTTGGGGTCAGAGGAGGCGTAACTTGGACCAAGTCTGACTCTTGGTCCGTCTTGCCCAGTACTGTCGGCACTGGCTGGCAGCCGCCTTCCTCTTCAGGATTCCTTCCTGGCCCTGCCTGGAGATGTTGCAGGGGAGCGGACATAGGGCCTCCTGCATGCCAAACAGGGGCTGGAGCCTCGGGGGAAGGTTAGGCAGGATTCAGGGTGGGGCCGCGGGGCTGCTTGGGGAGGCCCAGTAGGCCAGATGCCTTCCTGCCCAGGTCCAGACCGAGGGGCCCTTTTCCAGTCTGGCCAGCGACTATGGCAGCTCCTCGGCCTTCCTTTGCACTGCCTGGCTTGGCTGACTCACCTGCATCAGGCGGAGCTGGGGTCTACCATGGCGGCAGGGCCGCGGGGGCACCCAGTGGAACCAGCTTGGGCGGCAGGTGGGGGGGAGACGGCTGACCGGAAGACTCTTTGATTGGGGCCCATCATGTTCCTGCTCATTGCTACGGCCTCTGCACAGTCGCCTTGGCTTTGAGGGTGCTTCCTCTTGCAACGGAACCTCCAGAGGCTTTCAGTGGCAGATGTGGGGCGTGATCAGGGCCAGGCCTCCTCCGCAGCAAGGAGCAAGCTGAGCTGGAGGACAGAGCTGCGCCCTCAGAGGCTGTGCAGCAGCTCCCAGCAGCAAGCGGCAGACCCAACTCGGCCCCAGCTGCTCTCAAGGGCAAACACGGGGAAGCGGAGCCCACACAAGACTGCCAGCCAAGCAGGAGTGACTCGGCCGCCCTGGCGCACAAGGCATCTCTCCTGCGTCATCCTGGGGGGGAAGAGTGAATCGGCATGCAAAGTTCCTCCAGGCTGAGCATGTCACAGCTACAGAGCCCCTCAGCTCTGGGAATGGGCCAGGTCCAACCAGGGCAGGAGTTGGGCCCAGTTCCGGCCCCCTTTCAGAGATGCTTTCAAGCTCACAAGACCAACTGAGGTTAACCATTTCTAGGGTGACCAGATAAAATCCATGTCAGGGCTCACAGTTGTAGAGCAAAGGGAATTTCAGGCAGTGTCATTTGTATGCAATTAGTTCCTGGTGAAATTCCCTCTTCATCACAACAGTTAAAGGTGCAGGCACTATACTAGAGTGACCAGATACAAAAGAAGGCAGGGCCCCTGCAACTTTAACTGTTGTGATGAAGAGGGAATTTCACCAGGAACTAATTGCATACAAATGACACTGGCTGAAATTCCCTTTGCTCTACAACTGTTAAAGTTACATGAGCCCTGACCTGGATTTTATCTGGTCAGCCTAACCATCTCCATCTCCCCCCATCCCCACCCCCACAGAGCAGCTCACCTTGTGGAGTGGGGGGAATGAGGGATGTTTGACTGGCGACTTGCCTTTTGGAGAAAAAAGTAGCCCTCTGGCCACTCCCCAAAGCAGGTGAGCCTGATCCATGCTTGGGTCTGGGGCTGTTTGCTCACCCCTCCGGAAGGGAGCAGATTTCCCCCAAGCCTAGACCATAGGGGGCCCCTGTGTGTGGGGGGGGAGAAGCCGAGGCCCAACCACAGAGAGCCCAGGGCTCCTGCAGCAACGTCTGGCTCAGCTGATCTGGTCGAAAGGAAAGAAATGCAGCGGCCCTGATCCAAAAGGCATTTACACCAAAGTAAGTCTTGCTGGCATCGGCTCTGGCCGGTTCTTCAGCCTACCCTTGGGCTTGTCCACTTCCAGAGGAGCGGGAGGTGGGATGCATACGGTGGCTCTGCAGCCCTTGGGGAAAGTCACGTGGCTCCCTGGGCGTGGCCGAATGGAGGGAGGCGTGCAGATGCACGAGGGGAGAATGGTGAACAGTGAGGTCGGAAGGAAATGATGTGCAGAAAGCTCTGAGAGGCAATCCCCTCATTAATTGCACGGCCATTGATTTGCACTGCTGCTGCTGCCGCCATCAGCCTTGCAGGAAGTAAGCCCCACGGCACATGCAGAGTGCCCTAAAGGAACTGGCGCGAGGGGGAGCAATCACCGAGACCCAGGGCTGAAAGACGAATTCTCATGGTTAAAGCAATTAGACGGCAGGACAGGAAATCAGTTTGGAATCATTTTAATTGGTCAGATTAATGCATTTTGTTAGTTAATCACCAAACAGAATCAAAATCAGTCTCTGTCGTTGTCATTTCAGTTCTGATCTAGGGCTCCAGAGCCCGTTCCTCCCACAGTCTCTTCTCTGGTGGTTGGTTTTACTTTGTGGTTACATCGGATGCCCGTCACTCCACACTCCTCCGGGGTGCACAGGGCTTCAGGCCAGACGCCTGCCCAACCAAGAGGCTCTGCATGGGTCGGGTGGGGGGAGCTGGGCAAATATTCAGCTGGTGGAGCTTTCCCCATCATCACTGCCTCTCCATGCCCACAAGCAGAAGCCCCCCCACTCCCACAGCAACCAAGGGCTCAGGAACCCCCCCTCTCTCAACTCAAGCGAGGGGGGGTTGACTCAAGGGGGCGTAGCCCTCCCCTCCCCACCCCTGAAGAACATAAGAAGAGCCGTGCTGGTCAGGCCAAGAGTCCCATCTAGTCCAGCCCTCTATTCACCCAGTGGCAGACGAGCTGTCCACTAGGGAAACCCACAAAGCAGGACATGGTACAACAGCACCTTCCCACCCATGTTCCCCAGCAACTGGTGCACACAGGCTTACTGCCTTTGATACTGGAGGTAGCTCAGAGCCATCAGGACTAGTAGCCACAGATAACCATCTCTTCCAGGAATTTCTCTAACTCCCTTTTAAAGCCATCCAAATTGGTGGCCATCACCACATCTTGTGCAAGGGAATTCCAAAGTGTGACTCTGTGCTGTGTGGAGAAGTCCTTCCTTTTACCTGTCCTGACTTTCCCACCAATCAGCTTCATGGGATGACGGCCCTGCTGGGTTCTGGTATTATGGGTATTTTGGTATTACGAGACAGGGAGAAACGTCCCTTCCCCAAGTCCGCTTCAAAGAGCTCCTCAAACAGGGGACTGTGTCTGCAGAGCACCTCAAGGGGCCTGTTCTGCACAGGACCTGTTCTGCACAGGTCCTCAGCCAAGGGGCCACATTCTGCACGGTCCTTTTGACTTCTCAGGACTAGGGAGTTGTGGTACTTTTTCTATTGTGGCTGTAGTCTGTTTCAAAGTGTGATTTGCCGTTTCCTTGTTTTATGCCGTTCCCCTCCCGATCCTGATGTGATCAAGGGCGGCACGAACCCAGCTTGAAGTGACAGGACTCAGCACAGCACTCTATACCCCCCTTCCCACTCTCGGTCGCCTCCGTGGGGGACACGGACTCAAGGCCTGATGCACAACACGAGGCTCCTGGAGGGGCTTTGGGCAGCTGAGAGAAGCGCCAGGATGCCCCAGAGGGAGGGGCATGGGGAGCGACTGCCATGGAATGAGCCGCCCTCTCAGGGCCCCTTCCCAGCACGGGTCTGGGCCCTTCCATGCAGAAGGCAGCAGCCCACAGCCCTGGCTGCAGCCCTCCCTGTGTATCAGGAGGAGAGCGACCCAGAGGCAGAGGCAACGCCCCCCCAGGTGGCTGCCCAAATGCTGCCGGAGGTGTTGCCGGACCCCCGCTTGCCCCTTCTGCAGGGGCAGCTTCCGCCCTCCTGCTGCTGGGCTGCCTCTGAAGTGGAGAGGCCAAAAACAAGGGGGGGCGGGGGGCATGCAGAAGCTGAGCGATGACCCCCTTGCGAGAGGCCCTTTGCATAAGTCGGGGCGGGGGGGGAGAAGACGGTGTTGGGTGTGGAAGTGGGAAGAGGATGGCTGAGATCAGTTGACACTTTAGGCAACGGAGGGTGGGGGGAAGAGGCAACGGGCGGCACGTTGTTTTCGGAGCGCCCTCCGCACGACACGCTGCCCCTCCCCCCGTCGCACGGTTGAAAGTCGTGGCCTTGTAATAAGCAACGGGGTTCCGAAAAACAAGGGAGCAGCCCGTTGTCCCCCCCTTGCTTAATAACGGACTGTCCGTTGCATGTGGAACGACACAATAACCAACCTTCCCCCCTTCGTTGTCTTAAAGTGTCTTGTCTGAACTCAGCCGATGAGTTCTTAGCGAACGGGGGGGGGGGGGGGAGTGGCTGCTCCGGCTGGTTTGATTTGAACACAGACTGAAACCCTGAACCAAAGTGACCCTGGAGGAGGAGGAGGAGGAGGAGGAGGGGCTGCTGCTGGGGACACTTTGGTGCTCTTTTGTCCTCTGGGGAGTGGGAAAGCGCCCTCCTCCTGCCCCCCCCCCCATGCAGATTGCAGGAAGCCGGGGGCCGTGACCCTGAGCGAGCCCTGTCCGTTCCCTCCGGCAAGGTGAAAGGAGGGGGGAGGGGCATCGCGGGCTGAAGCACTTGGCTCCCGGCGCGTCTATTGGCTGCCTGCGTGCTGCAGTTGCCATGGAAGCAAGCGCCCTCCTCCTCCTCCTCCTCCTCCATCCTTAGGCCGGCCTCAAGGGGGTGCAAAGGGGGCCCGATCTTCAGCCGGTCCTCCTCGTGGGCAAAGCGCCCCGGGCACACCGCCCCACCCCCACCGCTCTTCCCCAGCGCCACCGGCCAGGCCCTTGGGACGGAGGCGACCTGCTCGCCCCCGCCGTCGCCACCACGCCTTCGTGCCCCGGCCCTTCCTTCCTTCCCTCCAGGGCCGTCCAAGGGTCGCCTCGGCCGGCTAGGGAGGCAGCCACCGCGGGCGGGATCTGGCGGGGGAAGCCCTGGACGGGGCAGGGGCCAAGCTCTCTCCCCCACCCCCCGACACACTCCAGAAGCGCGCGGGCTACTCACGGGCAGGGCCGGGCCGAGATGGGGAGGGCGCCGGCACAGCAGCCCCAGCACGAGCAGAAGAAGGGCGGCGGCGCCCCCGGGCCAGGCGCCCCAGCAGCCCCCAGCAGCAGCAGCAGCAGCAGCAGCAGCAGCGAGGAGCGCGCCTCCCCGCCTGCCCCACACCCCGTCGAGCGGCCGCCACATCCTCCGCGGCTGGCCGGCTGGCTGGCGCGCTGCGCCTCCGCCTCCTCGCGGTGGTGCGGCGTCAAAGGGGAGGGCCGGGAAAAAGAATGAGATCACTTCCGAGCCCAGCCGAGTGGGGCCCGTTCACACGGCGAGCAAGGGCAGGCGGACGGGCAGGCGCGCGCCAGGAGGAGAGCCAGAGCCAGCCGCCCGCCGCCGCCGCCGCTCCGTCCCCAACGCCCTCCAGGGTCCCGCGGCGCCCCCAGCCCAGGCCTCCCGCCTCTCCGAGGCCCCGTGAACGAGCGAGCGAGCGAGCGACGGGAGGAAGGCGCGCGCAGGTGAGCCCGTCGCCCGTCCCTCTCCATCCCTCGCTCCCTCCCCCGTCCAGGGGCGCTGGAGAGGCGGCGGCCGCAGCAGGCGGGGGCGCCTCGGCTTGCTTCACTGCCTGCCCTCCTGGCCGGCTTCTCGGCGCCGCCGCGGGAGGAGCTGCCCGAGAGAGGGAGGCCGCTTGCCTGCGCGCTCCAGTGCGACGCCGGCCGGCCGGCGCAGCGGGCGGGCGGGCGGCGGCCCCTCCCCCTCGGCCTGGCTTGCAGGCACCGAAGCGGAGGCGCCGCGGCGGGCCAGGAAAGCCGGGCGGGCGGACAGGCCCTACGACCTCGCCAGCGGGTGGAGGGACTCGGCGTCAGCCTGCCAAAGAAGCCGGGCGAGCCCCGGAAGCGGCAGGCGGCGGCGCCCTGGACGGCCGGCGCTGGGGGCGCTCGCCTCGCTTCGCCTCTCCGCGCTGGCGGCCGAGCGGGCGCCCCGGCAGCTCGACGGAGGGGGCAGAGCACGTCGTCGAGGCTGCCCTGGCACGGAGGGCGCCTCTCACCTGAGCGGCTCACCTGAGCCGCCGCTCACGCGCCGGAGGCGCCCCTGGCGGACGCAGCGGGGCCGACACGTCGGCGGCGGAAAGGCCCGCTTCCGCCCGGCCTCCGGTGCGCGAGCGTCTCCCTCCGACTCGCTTGCGGCTGCTCGTGTGAGAGGCCCGTGGCCGGCCGAAGGGCGGAATGGTGGGCTTGGGGGCGGACGGGGGTGTTACCGGACCCCCGCTTGCCCCTTCTGCAGGGAGCAGCTTCCGCCCTTGGGGAAATCTCGGGGGTCACCGGGAGTGCAATGAATGACCCTCACCCTGGGAAGACCGCCTTCCGGATGGCCCTCGGCCTTGTGGAGTCTCCTCCGGAGGGAGGGCAGAAACCCCCTCCCCCCTCCACGCCTCCGGAGATCACGCAGCACCACGCCAAGCTGGGCCTTGGGACCCCAACCCCTGCGCGGGGCTGTTCTTGCTCTCAGCCACGTCCTCGGACTCTGCCGTCCCAGGGCTTCCTGGCATTGCCCCCCCCCCCCCGAAGTTGTATTCATGCCCGCACCCCTTACATTCCCGGGCATTCCCACACCCCTTCATGCCTCAGAGCCGGAAAGCCACATTGAGGCAGAGGCGGAGCAGTCCCAGAAGGCAGGCAGGATCCAAGGGGCACCCCCCCCCCCATTGGTTAGGGCCGAGGGCAGCAGACTCCGTGGGGAGGAGGTTTCTAGCCCTCACCAGAGGGTAGCCAGCGTGGCCCCTAGCCAGCCCTTGGAGGAGCCAAAGATGTCTGCTGCTACCCCTCCCGTTTGCCAGCCAGGAAGGATGAGGGAGGCTCAATGGCCCAGGCTGAACAGGAAAGATAACCAGGTTGTTGGTCCAGGGCAGCAGGCCCCACTTCCACCACCTGTAGACCAGCCCCAAGATGAGCCAGCTGGGCAGCCAAGTCTCTTCCTGAAGCAGCTGCCCGCTTTCTGTGGGCTCCTGGGCACCCCTGTGCCCCCTCCCCTCGGGCCAGGCCTGCCCCCTCCCTCCCTCCCTCCCTCGCTTTGGAGGCAGGCAGCCCTTGTCTTTTGCTCACCAGGCAGCCCAGCTGCAAATTTGTTATTATTTATTGCATTTTCCACCACCCAATAGCGAAAGCTCTCTGGGCAGTTAACAAAAAATTAGAACCTTAAAAATACAATATAAAACATCATATGAAAAACATTTGCATACAAGACCGTTTAAATGCTGTGTTCTTGCTGCTTGTTCACATGGAGGGGCTTTGTGGATGCTCATGAAATGGCCTCCAGTTGTGCAAGGCCAAGCACAGAGTTGCCCTTACGGAAGAGCTGCCTTCCGGCTGTTAGCGCCCTTTTATCGTCACGGAGCAGGGGTTTCGGGTATCGCTCGGAGTCTGTTGCCATCCCAAGTTCCGTTGGAGGAGCAGGTTGTCATAAACACAAGTATCGACGCTCTTGATGGTTATCTTCTTATAATATCAATGCTCTAAAAATACTTTTTCATTATTTGACTACCTTTTACCCTCCAATGGACCGGGCTTTTGGGGTCACTGTCATTGGCTGGATGCTGCTACCTGCCAGGATGACAACCCTTGTTGGAGGGAGGTTTCTCTGTACTGCTGGGCCTGCCGCTGGTTGATCTGACCCAGGACGGCTCCCTGAATCCGCTTCTGTTCTTGTTTGGAGCAAGGTTCCTCTCGAATTCAGGCGTGGCTCTGGAATCATTCGGTCAAGATGGTTCCGCACTTCTTGGGGACCAGTCACCCTCCCACACTGGCCTGCGTCCTCCCCGCCTGGTTCCCCTTGGAGGGCCCGGCGTTGGCCTTCACTTGTGTTCCCATCGCCCCAGTTCCTTCCGGACAGAACATTGGCCTGTTCTTTGCCACGGGTTGGGTTTGAGGGTCAGAGACATCCTCATTTTTTCTTGCAGATCCCCCCCCAGCCCCATCTTTATAGGAAAGCCCCTTTGTCACCACCTGAGCGTTGCTCATTCTTGCTGATCACACTCTGATGGAAATGTGCAGCAACAGCTGAAATGGCTTCAAACTCCAAGCCTGCTTTAGGGAAGTGTTTTATTTGGGGGGGGGGGGTGTGATACTTTTAGATGGGTGCCCTCCGTCTCTGATCCTCCCTACAGGTGCTTCAAGGCCACGGGCATTGATTGGTGGAATTAAGACTTGGGTTTGATGCAGCCCCGATGTTCAGACAATAAGCAAGAAACGGCAGGAGCCACTTGCTGTCATGATGGCTGGAGGGGAGGGAGGGGGGGCTGCCTCCTTTGGACCCTGTTTTATGGCTAAGAGGTCCGAGAGGCCATAAAAGCTCCGAGCAAATAAAGGAGAGGGCCTCTGGTGCCGTGTTTTGCAGAGCCAAGAGAAAGACGCCCACCCATGGCCACCATCCTTGCAGCCTCCCGCCTCTCCCGGCCCCTGGCCCAGCTGGCTGTGAAAGCCCCTCACCTCAAAGATGCTGCCACAGGCCTGCGGTGAGTCTCTTGTGGGGAAGGGGCTGAGATGGGGGTGCAGGCTCTGGGCCTCTGAATGTGCAGGAGGGACTTTCTCTAGCACAAGGATCCTCCAGAGAATCGCCATTCCTCCGGAAGCGGGGTGGTGGCGGCGGTGGTGTTGAGGTCTTTATCTCCACTTCGAGTGGGTCGTTTGGCACGGGGGGGGTGGGGGGGGGGAGGAGGGCGGCACTGGAGTCCAAATTCTGTGCCAAATGTGGATTGTGTCACCTGCTGACTCCCAATCTCTGGGAAACCTTCAGCACCCTCTGACTTCTGCAGCACACCCCGGGCGTTCCTCACATGCTGCCTAAGCAAGGTGGGCAGCTATAAGGCTCTTTACAAACAAAGAAAAGGATGTGGGATTCTGGGCCCGGAGCTGCGTTCCAGCCTTTCCTGGCCTTGCTGGCCCTTCCGAAGCGTTCCGGGGGGCCCTCCAGCACTCGGGAAGCTTTTTTGTGATGCCTCTGGGGATGTGTTGATCCAGGCCTGGTCCGAGGACACTGCTTCACTTGCTCAACATCCGCCCTTCTGGAGGCTCCCTGAGTTCATCAGGCAATGGCTCCGAATCGCGCCAGCCCTTGACACCTCTCGTTACCTGCTTCTGGGGCCCAGTGGAGGGCCAGGGGCGTCTCTTGAATCCCCCACTTTGGGGCCTTGTAAAGGCGTCTGTGTGGTCACAGGTAGAGGCAGGATGCTGGCCTGGCTGAGCCCCCACCCACCCACCCCCGTCTTACGCCTCGCCTCCCACAAGATGTCATGATGGCCACCCATTTGGACGGCTTTGAAAGGGGCTTGGATAAATTCCTGGAAGAGAAGGCTATCCATGGCTACTAGTCCTGATGGCTCTGTGCTACCTCCAGTAATCGAGGCAGTAAGCCTGTGCACACCAGTTGCTGGGGAACATGGGTGGGAGGGTGCTGTTGCACCATGTCCTGCTTTGTTGGTCCCTGGTTGACTGTTGTTTGGCCACTGTGTGAACAGAGTGCTGGACTAGATGGACCCTGGGTCTGACCCAGCATCCCTGGGGCAAAGAGCCAAAGGCCCACAGCGGAAAAGTCGGGGACGTATCCTGACTTTTCCTGCCCGAACGAGGTCAGCGCAGCTCTTCCCTGTCTGCCCTTGCTTGGGTGCTGCACTGGGGCGGTGGGGGGAACATTCCCAGGCAGAAGGCGACCTCTCATTGGGCAGCAGAAGCTGGGGGAGGGGTGGGCCTGGCAAGCCTAATGGCCTCCCTCCATGTACATAATTTGCTGCCATGCTGCACCAGGGATACCGCGGGATTTCACAGCAGAGCGGCATCAACTTGGCGCTGTGAAGACAGCCCCCTAGCCATGGTACTCGAGGCATGGCAAGTTATTTTGGCACCTGAGGCCTCTCCCCTTCCCTGGCAGAAAAATAATACAACAATCACTCCAACAGGCCATTGCTGCCTTTGTACGACAGCCCAAATCTGCCGCCTCGCTCTGCCCCATGGGAGGGCCGGCCCTGCTTCAGTGCAGCAAACAAGTTTCAAAAGGGTCCAGGTGTGACCTCCTCTTTCCAAAGTCCCCATGAGATGCACACGCGTGGGCAGCCGGCTAATCCCCTCCCAACCCCTCATCGGCTGGACCAGCTATCGCTAAGGACCCTGAAAGAAGATAGTGTGGAGTGCAAAGGCCAGCTGTCGGCCATACATTCCTGGCTGGCATTTATTGGCAGGCCGGCTGCACAGGGGAGGGAGGGGGGCCGCTTTCTGCCTCTGCAGACAATCTAGAACAAGCGGCACCTCTTGGCAGACCCTTCGGTACTACAGGCGGGGAGGGTGGAGCCCGTCCCGGTGTCTGGCTTTCCTGGCGTTCCCAAAGCATTCATTGCTCGTCAACCGGCATGCTTCCAGGCACCCGGAGCAAGCAACACCTTGGGACACGCCTGCCAGGCCCGGCCTGGAAGGGTTTTGTTCTGGTTGGAGCCCACTCCGTGAGCGAGCGCAGGCAGGCAGGCAGGCAGGCCAGGTGTTCCCTGAATCTCAATGGGATTACTCTGCTCGGAATAGGCCCTCAGGGCAGTGCCGGGGAGTGCTTTGCGTGAGTTGGAGCAGCCAGCCTCAGAGAGGCCGGCTGTGCTGCTTCGCAGGCCCTGCACACTGCAGCAGGAGGAGCTGGCTCTGGGAGGGGCTCTCTGTCTGTCCCAAAGACTTTGCGTGGGATGGAGCAGGCCCTGACCTCACCCCACAGAGGGATGCCTCTGCAGCTGCCTGCCCAGAGCTCGCTTGACTCTGGCGGGCAGCAGTGCCCCTGGGGCTTCCGCAGGGCTCCGCCAGCCAAGATGCCCATGGCAGGGACTGGCTTGGAGTCGTTCTGCAAGCAAGCGATGTGTTGCTGCCCCTGGCCATGGCGGCACGGGAACTGTTAAAGATACAGGAGCCCTGTCCTCCTTTTCATATGGTCAGCCTAGCAGGACCTAGCCAGGCTCCCACGCAGGGAAAAGGGCCGTGGCCGTGGGAGAGCAGGGGGGCCTTCTCCCAGGAGCGCTTCCTGCCTCCCACTCCCTGGGCCCCTGCAGGGAAAACTGGGGCCCAGGCAGCTCCTCCTCCTCTTCCTCTTCCTCCTCCTCTTCCTCCTCCTCCTCCATTCAATTGCCAGGTGCTTTTCTGAGAACCTGCGCTCCAAGAGGGGCAGCTGAGCCTGGAAAACGAAGGCTGCCTGCAGGTGGACTGGACACTGGGGAGCACTCCCAGGGAAGAGGGGTGTGCTGGTGGCCAGGGAGCCCCAGCCTGCTGCCCTGCCGCTCACTGGGCGCATGTGTCGGAGGGCGGTGTGCCAAGGGCCGCGTGAAGGCCTCGGAGGAGGGTCCGACTTCCCTGTCTTCTTGCTCCCTCGGTTTTAATGGCCGCCGCCTCCGCCGCACGTTCCCCTGCCAGGCCGGCCTTGCCAGGCCGAAGTGGGCAGCAGCCTCTGAGCTGTTCAGTGAGACTTGGGCTGCGCGTGTGGCAGCCAAAGAGCCGGCTGCCTTATGCGATGACGTCACAGGCGCACTGTCCAATCGGCATCCCCACTGCCCAGTCCAACACAGTGTCCCCGCTTGGGCCGGAGGGGCTGGGGGGGGTGCGGGGGGGGGAAGTGTAAATCCTCACGCCTGCTGACTGGACTGCTGGCCGAGGGCCGTTTCCCGTGGCCGATTTGCCAGGCAGAGCGATGCTGCCCAGATGCTGAGCAGCCCCGAAGGCCAGGGAGCAGCCGAGCCTCCTCCGTGCCATGGCCACAGTGTTGCGCTGGCGATGCCTGATTGGAGAGGGAACGATTGGCATGCAGCCGATGGCAGCCGGACGCCCTCCAGGGGCCCCGAGCAAGATCCGCCAAGGCACACGCGCACCCCTCTGGCACGCCCATCCCCACGCCCAGTTTGCTGCTCTATTGCTTTGTAGCTGGCCTGTCACTCACCCACAGCACTGTGACATCCGGGGCTTTGGCAAGCAAGGTGTCGTGTGTGTGTGTGTGTGTGTGTCCCATTCCCCCCCCCCCCCCCAGTGCTATGAAGTTGCTAAACCGGTTCTGCTCTGGAATGAGAATTTGTCCAGAACTCCTCAGGCCAGAAGACAGTTTCCTCTGTGCCTTGGAGAGAGACCCCTCCCCCTCTTCTCCAGGGCCCCGTGGGAGCCAGGTGGGGCTGGGGAGAGAGGCGGCTGTGGGGTGGGGGCGCCTGTGGCGTAGGGGGGAGTGGGGGGATCTGCATGGGGTGGGGCCTCCAGAGCAGAGCATGGGTTGCCCGGCTGCCCTGCCCCCTCTCAGACGCCATGGGGGCATCTCTGTTCTCTTTTGCAGGCCCCTTCCTGCATTCTGCCTGTCCATCTCCAGCCCGAGGGGCCGGCGCGCCTTCACAACAGAGGTGGAGAAGGTGAGTGTGGCAGCCATCGCTGCCAGAGGCGCTGACGGCCGTTAGCAGCTGGCTTTCAGTGGGGCGTGGAGACGCCTGAGGAGGAGGAGGAGGAGGAGGAGGAGAGGGGGAACTCTCCTCAAGGGCTCTTGGCAGCCCCCAGATGATGGGGCAGGGGAGGAAGCCCCTGGTGGGGAGAGGGGGCTGTGCCCTTCATGCCCTGGTGAGCAAGATGGACCTTGGCCTGCTCCTGCAAAGCCCTCGGGTGAGGTGCTGGAGGGCTGTGGCCAGCTCCCCCCCTGGCAAACGTGACCAGCCACTGGACTCTTGGGGCTCTTATTCCGCCTGCGGAACCTGCCCTTTAGGGCTGCTGGGACAGCACCCTGGAGCCAGCTGTCCCCCTTTCCCTCTGGCAATCCGCCATGTGCTGGCAAATTCGGCTGGTGGCGATGGTGATCCTGAAGCCCATGTTCCAAGCCCAAGGAGTTTGCTAACACAGGCTTTAGATGTCCCCTGAGGATGGGGGGCTTCTGGTGACCCCCTCTTCAGCTCCAGACCCAGTGTGAGGCTTCAGATGTGGCCAAGGGATGCAGGTGGGAGGTGGGGGGGGCAGCAGCATTCAAGCTTTGGGATGTGAACGGTGGCACCAAGCCGGGTCTCCATTGTGGGCCAGAAGGCGGCTGTTAGCCATGCAGAGGGGTGTGGTCTGAGCCCTTGGGATCTGGGGTGAGGTGGCGGAGAGAAGGGAAGCCGCCTGAGGGGGGGAATGGTGAAAGCAGAGGACCCTCTGGCTGCATGTGGGGCCCACTCCATTCGTGGCCTTGAGCGCCCCCTTTCCCGGGCTTTGCTTTAGATCGGCGAGCGACCCGTCCTCATCACCGGCTGTGACTCTGGCTTTGGCTTCGCCCTGGCCAAGTACCTGCACGAAAGGGGATTCATCATCTACGCTGGCTGCCTGCTGAAGGTAGGGGGCAGCTGAGTGGGGGGTGGGTGAGGAGTATGGGGGGAGGCGGGGGGATGGCCCCGCCCAGAGACCGGAGTGAGGCGGGGGGGCTCGCCTTTACCGAGCCCCGCATCCTGTGGCAAGCCAAGGAAGGGGGTGGCTGCAGGATCCCTTTGGCCCATTTTGACCTGAGCCCCCAGCCCTCCCCAGGTCACTTGGCCATGGGGCTTCCCTGCAGCTGCCCCCATCCACCGGGTGGGCCTGTGTGACCCCCTTTGGCTCAAAGGCCCTCCCCTCTGCCATAGCTCTATTGGTCAGGCCAAAAGACCCTTAGGGCCTGCGTGTCGGGATCACGCCGGACCCTTTATACGTCTCAGCAGCAGCTTCTCTGGGTTGGCTGCTGTGTGAATAGAGTGCTGGGCTGGAGAGGCCGTTGGCATGTTGGCCGGGGATGATGGCAGTTGTAATCCAAGACTTCTGGAGGGCCCCAGGTTGGAGCAGGCTGTGATAAGCAAACGCTTGGCTTGAAGAGAAAAGCTCTCTTCTCATTGGGTCCTGTGCGTAAGAGGAAAAACGGTCCCACCGCCTCGCTTCCGCTCTCCCGGTGTGATTTCCAACTCCGTCCCCAGAGTACACGAGGAACTCAAGCCCTTCGCATCGCATACGAGTTCCGACAAAGGAGAAGGTTGATGTTCCTGAGGAGGCCGGGTTGTTTGTCTTTCCCCAACAAGACCGCCGGCTGGAGGCAAGAGGTTGTGGGGCTCCTGCCTCCTCGTCCACCATGAACCGTGGTCTGGCCTTGTGTCCAAACCCCTTCGATTGCCCTCAGGGCTGCTTTGCGCTCTTCACGTGTCGCAGGGGCTCCTCCTGGTGCATCTTTTGAAGGCAGATCTGGACCCATGGAAGACGTGTGCCCCAAATGCCTCCCCGCCAGGCTCCTCACTCAACAGGGAACCCCACCCCCCATCGTTCCTCTCTTTCCTTTTTTTTTGGGTAATAATTTTTATTAATTTCAACACAATAAACATACACAATATAATAAACAAACGACATAACCCTCAACAATCCCCCCGTGCACCCCCACCCCCTGAGACCTTCTCTTAATCATTCTTCATCCTTCCAAAATTTTAACGATTCTTTTGAAGGTGTTTGTCCCTTCCCCGATCTGAAAACATATTCCAAAAAGGGACTCCATATTTCTCCAAAATCACTCTTACTGGACATTCCCCTCTTTATTTTCATTTTGCATGTCAACATATCATTCAAGGCCATATCCCAAATTTCTTTATACCAATCTTCTATTGTATAGCTTCCTTGCCCTTTCCAATTTTTAGCAATCATTATTCTAACAGGTGCCAGGAGGTTGTTTACCAATTCTCTATTAGTTATATGCTCATTCCCACTATCCCATATTGCTAGTAGAGCTAACTTTGGGTTTAATTCCAATTTACTTCCAATTATATCGCTTATTTCTTTAAAAACCCTTTCCCAAAATTTTTGTACATGTTCACAGCTCCACCACATATGAAAATAGGTTCCAACCTCCTGACACCCCCTCCAACAATTCTTAGACACTTTTTTATCAATCTGGTGAAATCTTACAGGTGTTAGATACCATCTCCACACTGTCTTGTAGTAATTCTCCTTAATTCTAATCGACAACAGCTTTAACATTCTTACTTTCCATATCCTCTCCCAGTTATAATCATTAATTTTTCCCTTTACATCTTCTTCCCAAATCTCTTTTATAACATTGAGTGAGTCCTGAAATTCCTCCTCTATCAATATTTTATATATCTCACTAGTCAGCCCTTTCTTAACTCCAACTTCCTCTTTTTTTCCTTTTAGTTCAATTAAATCTTCAAATCTAGTATTATTTCTACATTTCTTATTTTTCAACCTCCATTCCTGAGTCCATTTTCCCAATTGTAAACATTTGAACCATGCTATCTTTTGTCCTTTAAACAACTCTTTAATATGCTCACTGTCCTTCATCTTTTCCATCCAATTCCTTAACTTAATTATATCTTGATCTTTCAGTCTCGCTTCTATCTCTACTTTTAATACCCCTGGGAAGTTTCCCACTACTACAACTGGGGCGAGTGGAGAGTCTCCTGGTATCAACTTCCCCCTAAACTTCTCCCAGATCTCTAAAATATTTTCCAACAATGGGTTGTCCAGTACCTTCAATTCTTTCTTTTGCATTTTAGTAAAGAATATATTTTCCAATTTAAAATCTACATCTCCTGTTTGCGGTTCCAACCATTCCAAATCTTCCTCCCCTAAAATACCATTAATAATATATCTTAACTGATTAGCAATATAATAATATTTAATATTCGGAAGTCCTAAACCTCCTTTCTTTTGAGCCTTGTACCATAACCCTTTATTTATCCTAGCTCTTTTATCCCCATTACAATAAGCATTAATCATATTTTGCCAACTTTTGATCTCCGCTACTGAAATTCTAATCGGTAGCATTCTAAACAGAAAATTAACCTTAGGTAAAATCTTCATTTTAATAACCGCTATTCTACCAAACCAAGAATGTTTTAATTTTCTATATATCTCTAATTTCTCCCCTACCTTTTTTCTTAACATTACAAAATTAAGTTCCTCTAATCTTTCTAAATCTGTATCTATATTAACTCCTAAATATCGTATTATATTTTTATGCCTTAATCCTAACTTAGCTTTACACTTCTCCAACTCTTCCTTGTTATAATTATACAACATCATTTCTGACTTCCCCCAATTAACTTGTAATCCCGTAATTTCCCCAAATTCTCTCAAATGCTTCTGAATCGTCTCCCCACTTTCTAGGGGATCTTCTAATGTCAATAATGTATCATCCGCAAACATATTCATTTTAATCTTGTCGTTTCTTCCTATCCCCTTTAATCTTCCATCTTCCCTTATTACATTTGCTAAAATTTCTATCACTATTGCAAATAAGATCGGTGAAAGTGGACATCCTTGCCTAGTTCCTCGAGCTAGTGTAATCTGTTGTGTTAACCCATCATTAACCATTATTTCAGCTTTATTTTTTTTATACAGCTGGTTAATCACGCCCATAAATTTATATCCAAACCCAAATGTTTTTAATATTATTTTTAGCGCTGGCCACTCCACGCAATCAAAGGCTTTAAATATATCCAATGCTAATAAACCTACTTTTAAATTCCTTTTTTTTTATAAAATTAATTATATTTATAACTCTCCCAATTAAATTAGGCATTTTCCTACCAGAAATAAATCCACATTGATCTTTTTTAATATATTTAAAAATAACTGTACCCATTCTTTTTGCCATTATTGCTGTAAATATTTTTGCATCCTGATTTATTAAAGATATTGGTCTATAAGATGCTGGATCCATCAAATCCTTACCTGGCTTCTGTATTAAGATAACCAAGGACTGATCCCACGATGGCGGAGTCATTCCTCCTTCTAGTATATTATTATATACTTTTTTAAATCTTGGTATTAACATTTCCTTAAATATTTTAGTTCCTCTCTTTCCAAAGAAGTCCGGGGGCTTCTCTTTGCCCCTCTGCCCCCACAGTCCACCCAGCTCTTGGTCATCAGCGCCAGGGCCCACCACCTCTGGCGCTCCTCAGCCGGCAACCGGCCTGCTTCACGCTAGGAAGGGGCGTCTCCTGTTCCTTGGCGTGAAGCCGATTCCCAAGGAGTGGTTCTGGGGACACCGGCTCATGCGCAGAGCCAGGGCTCTCTCTGGTCGCTCCCTTGTCCAGCAGGATCAAGGCCAGAGAGTTCTTGGGGTCGGGGCTTTGCAGGCTCCTCTGAGGGTCCCTTTAACTCCTTTGGACCAACCGGTGTCATTTACGGCTGGATGCTTAGGAGCGGGGAGAAGGCAGGTCCCCCCACCCCGGTTCAGGGCACCAGCAGGAGGAATGGGGTGTGAATTTGGGGGTGGGGGACTGGAGGAACCCTGCGGGAGTGGGGCTGGCTCAGGAGGCTGGCAGGCCGCTCAGTTGGCCGCTGCCGGGGAGTGACGCTCTTCTGCGCTTCCTCCATGGGGCAGAGTGACCAGCTGCTCCCCCTCCTCATTTCCATTTCCTCTTGACGCCTGTTCGCAATTTGGGCTCTGCCAAAACGGCCAATGAGCCACAAGGCCCTAGAAAAGGGGGCTTTTGCTTGAGTTCAAGAAACTTTCTGTGAGTCCAGGAAGGTTTGTTCCTTTATCTATTTGAAACATCCTATCCTGCCCTTCATCACGTGAGATTCCAGGGCTGGTGGACCACGTAACTAAGACTCCATGGTTTAAAACCCGAATGCAATACACTAACATCCAAAATGAAAGACAGCAGCCAATTTCAATTACAAAGTCAGACCGAGAAGCTGTACAAATTAAAATGTCTGGGTAAGGAGATACATCTGAACTTGTCAACCAGAAAGGGTGTAACTCTCTGCACCCCAGAAAGGCCACTGTAGAGACAGCCCCCTCCTCGGTGGTGACCCGGTGCACTTCCGATATGGAAGGCGCTGTGAGTCGGGCCTCAGCAAGATCCGGGCAAAAGCAGGAGGCGAGTTCTCAGGCCTCTGGGTCCCAGAGACAGCCCCGGGGAGGCGCTGGGTTGCTGCCGTCCTCTCTCGCAAGGTTAGCGGCCCGAGGAAGCTCATGCCGGCCGCCGCCTGGCCCCAGAGGTGAGACGGAAGGACCTGTTTCCCCCCTCAGGAGCAAGGCCGGGGGGGCTCCAAGGACCTGGACGACATGAAGAGCGACCGGATGAGGACGGTGCAACTCAACGTCTGTGACAGTGAGGACGTGGCCCGTGCTGTGGAGTACATGACATCCACTCTGAAGGACCCACAGGCCGGTAGGTGGGGAGGGGGAGAGAGGAACCGGGGGGGAGGGCGCAGCTGCTCCCCGGTGCCTTCATCCAAACAGCCCACGTGTGGCACCTGGTGCAGTGCAAGACTTGAGCACTAGGTGGCGCCAGGGGAGGAGTGAGGGCACTCCCGAGGAGCCCAATCCACCAACGTCCTGCCTGGCAGCACAGCTGTGGCGCGCCAAGGGGGGCTCATCCACGAGGCTAATCTATTCCTGCTTGCCTTTCCAGGGCTCTGGGGCCTGGTCAACAACGCTGGGGTCTCCACCTTTGGGGAGGTTGAGTTCACCAGCATGGACACCTACAAGGAGGTTGCCGAAGTGAACCTGTGGGGCACGATCCGTACCACGAAGGCCTTCCTGCCTCTCATCCGCAGGTCCAAAGGTGAGCGCTTGTCCTGCCGTCTGGGGGCCTCCTGAGCGAGGAGGGGGCCCTACTCCTGTGCAGCCTGCTCTGCCTCCCCCTCCACGCCAGTCGTAAACGGACAGAAGTCCTTCTGCAGTGAGGGACATTCGGCCTTTGGTGGATTCATGGGGGGAGGGAAGAAGTACTGTCGTGTTGCCCCCCACCACCACCACCACGAGGAGTGTTGCGCTGTGGCTGTTTGCACCCTGGTGATGAGTCAGCGGATCCTGGACCCTGCTGGAGTCTGCCTCGGATCTCGTCCTGCCGGGCCCCCAGCCTTTCTCCCTCGTGACCCATTGCCAGAAAGCACCGCTCTGTGTGTGTGTGTGTAATTGTAAAGCAACGCAATTATCAGTTCCAGGATTAATGTTTTTTTAAAAACATTATAAACGAGAGGCACGGCTTGTGGCTGTTTGTTGTGGTCTTGGAGTGTCGTCTCAGGCATGTCGCATCACCTGCCTAACGGTTGAATGATGTCGGGATCTGTTCAGGGCCAAGCCCAAGACCTGCAGCACCCCGCATTCCCAGGGGAGGGGTGGGTGGAATGCAGCCTGTGCTTTACCCCGGCCGGGGGGGGGGGGCTGTGTGGCATGCGGAAGGCCCCCAGTAGCATCCCCAGGGAGGCCTGGGGAAGAAGAAGAATGCCCCTACCTGAAGCCCCCCGGGGCCTGACTGGGTCTGACGGCCGCTTCTGCCTCCCCCTGTGCCAGGCCGCGTTGTCAACATCAGCAGCATGATGGGCCGGATGGCCAACCCTGCCCGCTCTCCCTACTGCATCACCAAGTTCGGGGTGGAGGCCTTCTCGGACTGCCTGCGCTACGAGATGCGCCCGCACGACGTCAAGGTCTGCATCGTAGAGCCCGGCAACTTCATCGCCGGCACCAGCCTGTACAGCCCCGAGCGCATCCAGGCCATCGCCGACAAGATGTGGGACGAGCTGCCCGAAATCGTGCGCCGTGACTACGGCCGGAAGTACTTCGACGAGCAGATCGCCAAGATGGAGTCGTACTGCGGCAGCGGCTCCGCAGACACGTCCCCCGTCATCGACAGCATTGGCCATGCCCTGACCTCCACCACGCCCTACACCCGCTACCACCCCATGGATTACTACTGGTGGCTGCGCATGCAGGTCATGACCCACATGCCGGCCGCCATTTCGGATCGCCTCTACATTTATTGAGACGAGGGTGGGGGGGGCTCCTCTTGCCACCCGTGGCCAGAACCAGGCAGGGAAACTCACTTTAGAGGTGACGCTGTACAGATTTCCCCGTAGTCCCTTGGTTAGTTGATTTCGAAGTACTGTACTTTAGGCCCAAACTGGTCTCCTCCTCCTCCTCCTCCTTCTTGTTGTTGTTGTTGTTGTTGTCGTTGTTGTTGTTAATTTAAGCCTTGGAGCAGAATTCAGAGCCCTCCTTGCATGGTGTGACTCAAAAGCAGGACTTGGTTGTGTGTGTCACAGGGACCCAGCGCGATTTATTTCAGGAGTTCCCACGGTCCCCCCCGCCTCTTCCTCCCAGCTGTTCAGGCAAAAGTCTTGGCTGATTTAGCAGTTGCTCTGAAGAACTGGGGCTTTGGGACTCGCATCCTCATGGAAGGCTGTTACTGGCAGGGGCGGTGGCTCTCCCCTGCCCCCCCCCCACACCCCTGCAAATGCTGCTCCTTCCGCCAAGGCAGCCCGGAGTGCCGGCAGTTCCTTCCACCCGGCACTCGGAAGCCCAGGCCTCCCCTCCCCCGAGAGGGAGCTGAGGACCCTCCCTGCCTTGGTGCGGGTGTTGTGTTGTGGTGGGAGGAGATGCAGAAGCCAGATCCAAGGGCGGCGCCCTGGCGGTGCCTGCCTCTTGCACCCTCTCCCTGCTGCGAGCGCTGGGGCCTAGGGGCTGCTCTGGCCATTTCCCCCGTAGGAGCAGCTGTGAGTCCCAGGCTCCTTCCTCCCACAGCAGCCAGGGGGCAGGAGGAGGGGGCGGCTTCTGGGGAGCCCCGGTTCCTGTGGCCGGCCGGCTGCCACCGCCAGCCACACGCTTTTGGAGGGGCCCGGGGTGGTTTTCTTCCTGGGCACTGCAGAGGCCCCCTCCGCCCTGCACGGGGCTGGGGCACTACAGAGCGCTCCCTGGCCAGGAACGGATAATGCACACCGGAGAAGCCTGAAGCGGCTCTGAAGCGTCACCCGCCTTCCCCTCCAGGTCTTCTTTGGGCCTTCAGGAGGAGGGTCCCCGGGAGGGAGGGAGGGAGCCCTGATGGGACGGCAGACCCTCCGTTCGGGTTTTCCCGTTGACGGGCCGTCAGAATACTCTTTTGTACCAAGCAGCCGCTCAGAGATATTTTTGTGATGCTTCAAAGGCGACCAAAACTGTCACTGGAAGCTTGTGAAGGTATTCGTGGCAGTGAAAGGGGGCGGGGGGCAAGGGGAACCCGGCTTCTGCAACAGACTAACGCGTGGAAGTGTCCCTGATCAAATAGCCTCTGCCTTGACTAACATTAAAAGACAGTGACGAAGCTGGAAGGCTCCTTCATGCCTCTTGCCGGGCTGGGAAAGCAAAGACCCCCAGGGGAGGGGGAGGGGGAGGGGGGAGCAGCAGAGACGCTCTTGGGGGACAGATTACACATGCAAGCATCGCCCCTCAGCCGGTGCCCAAGGGCCCGCCTGGCCTCTGCGGTGCTGGGCCTAGCAAGGGCACCTTGGGGTCTCCAGGCCAGCAGAGACCCCTCCCCTTCATTCTAGAACCTGCAGCCCTGGAACCAGCAACTCCCTCCTGCCCCGGTGGCTGGACTGCTGCAGCCCTCCTGCCGTCTTTCCCATGCAGCTGCAGCGTACACAACACAAGACGCGCTGGCTGGGAGGCCTCCTCTGCCACCCGCCTCAGCCTCATATCCAGGGCTGGGGGCCGGCGAGAGAGCGGCAGGCATCTGGCCGTGTGGCCTCACTGCTTCTACAGGCTTTGTGGGGCAGAAGAGAGTGGCAGCGGCAGCAATGGCAGTGTTTAGCCTGCCTTCCCTGCCCACTCCCCCCCGCCCAGCAGCCCCTTCTCTTCAAAGCCAAGGAGGCTCCTGCGAGAAGCAGCCCATCCCCAGGGGGGCCCGCACAGCACCACCCGCCTGTCTTTCCCCACAGGAGCTTTTCAGCACTCAAGAAGGGCCGTGGCTCTCAAACCGCAAGCAACTGGGCGGGGGGGGGGGGGGGCAGGCAGGGGCCATAAGGAGGCCAGCCGGCCCTGCAAGCCTCTGCTCTCCAGGGAGCCGGGCAGCGCCTGGGCTTGGCAGGCAACACCATCCCAGATACTGGAGAAGCCGCTGGGCAGCAAAGCAGTAGCGCGGGAGCCCCTCCGCTGACCAGGAGGCCTTCTGCCCACTTCCTCTCCTTGCTGGTGGGCAGAACCAGCAGAAGGCCCAGGCAGGGCGCTCGCCTCCCCCCCCCCAAGCTCTTGCATTTACTGACTGCAGAGTAGGGGCGGGACACACCTGTAATCATCCAGAAGGCGTTGGACTGCAACTCCCATCATCCCTGAACATTGGCCATGCTGCCGGAGGGGCCCGCTGGCTTTCAGGTGCTCTGTGGAGCATGGGCCCCTGGCTTCCCCTTCCAGCTGGTTTCTGCTGTGCCCTCCTCAGGCCCGGCCAGGCACTGGTCAGCAAAGGCCAGTTGGTGGTGCCGCAAGGCTCCGCCACAGCTGTGGTCAGGCTGGCCAGGGTGGGTGGGTTTTGCAGGACAGGCTGGCACTCCCCCGCCTGAAGGCCTCTCCCTCCCCTGGGATGCGGGCAAGAAGCAGTGTGGAAATGCCGCGGAGGGGCTCCTCCCCCCACCCCACCAGGTATGCTAGCTCAGGACAAGCACTGAGGCAGCAGGGGCTCTGGCCGTCAGCTGACCCACCCCCCAGGGTAGCTTGAAACCCTATGGACTGTGCTGGCGGTGCTCTGCCTGGCTGACTCTGAAGCCAAGTGCCAGGTGAGATGGCAGCCACCTACCACCTCCATTTTCCCAGAATGCCTTGAGGGCACGGCCTTCTGGGGCAATGAAGACGGTGGGCAGCTGTAGCCTTGCCTGGCGCTTTGCTTCACTGGGCCAGCTGCAGGCCGATGTCCAAGTGGACAAGGCTTTTCAGGAGAGGGACGAGGGGACGGGCGGCCGGTGGCCGGTGCCAGCCCCAGCGGGGCTCTGTAGGCCCCAGCATGGCCGGGGCGGGGGATGCTCAACCTGGCCCTGCACCAGTTCGATCCAGCCATGTGGTTCTGAGTGCTGCCTGGAGGTGAAGTACAAAGCCAAGGGAGTGCAGCTGTTAATACCCGGCTGAGGGCAGAAGCAACTGCCACGCAACTGCCATGGGACCCAGACGGAGAGCGGGAGCTTCAGAGTGTGCTTCCCCCTCCTGGTTCCTGCGTCCTGGCTGGAAATGACCACCGAGCCAGAGAGCCCGGACCCCCATGCCGTGCGTGGGCACACACACACACACACACACACACAGACCCCTTGCATTCTCGTTTGAGCCAGCCGTTCTGCTCTCAGCTCCTAGCCCTTCAGGTGGGTCACGAATGGGGACTGCCCCCCTGCCCCACCCCTGCAGAGCGAGGCACCAAGAAGTCCGCGTGGCTCCTGCCCCTCCCTGCTCAAGGCCTGATCATCCTGCTGGTTGCCTGCTGCTGTCACGGGGGCAGAGGGGAACGTCCCGTGGCCGGCCTTCCGCTGCTTTGCTTGATGACTTGCCAGGAAAATCCCTGCGAATTTTTTCCCTTGTGGAAAGTTCCTTTGGGCAACCAGTTATGCAGGAAACAGGTTTTCTTGGTGCAGCTGCTGGGCAGGAAGTCATCCTACTTTGTGCAAACCACAGGTCTATTCCTGACCGAGGAGGAGGAGGAGGAGGAGGGCAGCCTGACTGAGAACGGGATGCTTTGCATGTGCCTTGGCCGGGAGCGAACGACTCTCTCTTTAGATTCTGTGAAGCAGACAGGCAGATGTACATTTTCTTCTACATATATCTAAGGAAGTGACAGGAAGCCACATCCAGGTATGGTGGACAGGAAGGACGGAAGTCTCCCACCCACCTCTCCCCTATTTGTCCTTCATTGCTGGGGAGGGAAGGACCCTGGCTTGGTGACGGGTGGTTGTGGCCGTCCACGTTCTTCGGGATGTATAGATTTGTGAAGTGCGAGATCATCAAGGTTCTCAGATTTCCACCTCAAAGCTCCTTCTGCCTGGGGTCCAGATCCGGTTGCAAGCCTCCCCCCCTCCACTTGAATTCATTAGTATCTCTATGTGCAGTTCTTGAAATGTGTGCAGTTCTGTGTGCATTTCTCAATTCTATGCATTTCCTGCCATTGACTAAAGAGTGCTTGCGTGCATTTCTCATGCACATTTCCAACTGTACGTATTCCTCAAATGCATTGTTTTGTTGCCCAAATCGCATTGCCAGCAGAAACGTATCGACCGCCACCACTTGTGTCTGTGTTCGGTCCGGGAAATCCTGGCAGGTCCTGGGCGTGAAGAACTGAGGAGGAGCCGCTGAGGAGTCTGGCTTCTGCTGCCTGTCGCATGCGCAGGCGGAGGAGAGCGGGAGAAAAGGCTGCGCAGTGGAGCGGGCCTCTAGAAGCCCAGGGGCTCAGGTCTGGCCACAGTCACAACCTCTGGGCCTCTTTGGCAGCCTCTGAGCTGGTGCCATGGCCTCTGCGTGGCCTCAGATGGTGACAGCCAAGCTTGTACTTCTGGGACCAAAGCAAGAAGAAAGGCTGGACTTGCTGACTCCTTGGGAGGAGGAGGAGGAGGAGGAGGAGGAGGAGGAGGAGGAGGAGGAGGAGGAGGAGGGGGGGGAGAGGGAGGAGGCGGCATTGGGCACGACGAGTTCCAGCGGTGGAAAGAGATGAACCAGAAGAGGGGCCCTGATGCTGGATCAGCCCAAGGGTCCATTCCATCCAGCCTTCCATGCACACCGGTGGAAAACCCACAGCTAGGACTTGACCACAGCAGACCCCTCCCTCCCGCTCGTGTTCCCAGCAACTGGGATCGAGACGCATCCTGCCCCTGATAGTGGAGGTGGCGCAGAGCCCTCAGGACTAGGAGCTGTGGATAGCCACCGCCTCCTCCCCCTCCGTCAATTCCTTTCATCCCCTTTAAAGCCATCCAAATTGGTGGCCTTCACTAGAATTCCAAACTCGAACTTTGCAGCTGTGTGAAGAAGTCCTTCCTTTGACCTGTCCTCCATCTGCCAATCAGCTTCATGGTTCTAGTCGTGTGAGGGAGAACAAGCCCCTCCCCGTCCGCCCTCTCCACGCCACCTGTAGTCCTGCTCACCTTTTCCCTGAGCTCAGCAGTCCCAGGCAGCCATCACAACCTGTCCTTGCAGGGGAGTTTGCTCTCGCCCTTGATCATTTGGGCTGCCCCTTTTCCCAGCTCTACAGTGTCCTTTCTGAGTGGGGGGGAGGGTGACCAAAACTGGGCCTGGTGTGCCAAGTGTGGCCACACCGTAGGTTTGTACGAGGGGAGCATGGTCTTCCGGTCCCAATGAGGCGTGTGATGGGGTTTGCCTGTTGCATAGCAGCCACACAGTGGCTTGACGCAGCCGGCTGCCGGGGCTCTCGGGGAGAAGCTGATCAGCGGCTACGCATCAGGAAGGCTTCTGCTCCAAGTGCATCGATGGTGGTACTGGCAGGGAACAGATTCAGGGGCCGAGAAGGCTCTCTCCGCATTGCTGACCGGGTGACTCCGCTCAGCTGGGTCCGGATGGGCCACGAGCAGCTCCTGCAGTCCGTTTTGCTTTACCTTTCATTGCCCTGGAGGTCGTGAGAAGCTCTCATCCACCCAGATTTGCTGCCTGGCGGCCTACACAAGCCAGGAAGGCCCACGTCCCGCCCGGTCCACCAGCAGCAGCAGCAGAGTCCGCCTGGGGCAGGAACGACTGGCCCCTCCAGGCTGATGCGTGCGGAGGCCCCTGGCCAGTGCTTGCTGCTCTCCGCACATGGACCAGCGCCCCTCTCCAAGTGGCACCTCTGAAGCAGGCGCTGTGTGGGTGACGTGCCTTTTCCATCCATCCACCCATCCGTCAGACCCCAGACCTACAGAAAACATCACTTTGGCCTGGATCCTGCCTGTTGAACGGCAACGCTCCTGTCGGATCTCAGGGGGTGGCTTCCCAAGCCAATACCCCCCTCTGGCCCCTGAAGGAAGCAGTGCATGGTAGGATTGTTGTCACCTCCTCAACGGCGGGGCTCCTGCACTTTCCATAGCAGGCGGCCCTGGCCCTCCTGGCGCTCCGTTCTCTCCAAAAGCTGCACCCCTGGAATTGCCGGCCCTGCCACCGAAGCCACACCGAGTCCCTGGGCCCGTGGCAAGGGCAGCCGTTGCAAAGGGAGGGGCACGGGGCTGGCTGCTGCTTGGCATCTGATCCAAAAAGGCTTTGGGCAGCTGCCTCTGCAGAAGAAGCCACTGGCCGTAGGTTGCTGGCTCTTCTGGGCTTCTCCTGGACCCACCCCCCACCCATCCACCCGTCCACCCTGAAGGCCACGCAGTAGGACGACTCCTTGCACGGCACCTTCTCCTGACTGCAGAGGCCTGGCAGGGGCCCGCCCTCACCCACACCCACACCCACACCTCAGGCAACATAGTTCCCGTTCCAGCCCCAAGGGTGGAAAACTGGTCTGGAAGTCCGCTAGAGCCGCACAACTCGGAAAAAGCTGGTTGCAGTGGAATCTGCAGGTTGGATTCATAAAATCCTGAACTCCGTTGACTCCACTGCAGGTTTTTCTATCATCCTTCAGACTTGCGGCCTGCCTTCGGTAGGGGGTGGTCTCACCAGCCGCATGACCACCAGGCAACTGTACAGTCACAAAATTAAGAGACGGCTCCTTAAATATCCATTTGGTTTATGGGAGGAGGGTAGGTCTGACATAGCTGAAGGGGCAGGAGTGCAGTTTGAGATTGATAAACAAATGGTCAAGGAACACCTACTTTCTTTGAACGAGTTCAAATCTCCAGGGCTCAACAAACTGCATCCTAGAGTGATAAAGGAGCTGGCAGAAGAACTCTCAGAACCACTGTCTATTATCTTTGTGAAATCATGGAGGACAAGTGAAGTGTTAGACGAATGGAGGAAGGCTAATGTTGTCCCTATCTTCAAAAAGAGCAAATAGGAGGAACCTGGGAACTACAGACCAGTCAGTCTGACATCCATCCCTGGGAAAATCTTGGAACAGATTATAAAGAAGTCAATCTGTAAACACATTGAAAACAATGCAGTGATTACTAGAAGCCAGCATGGATTTGTCAAGATAAATAAATAAATAAATAAATCGGAGTACTTATCAATGGCACCTTTTCACACTGGGGGGAGGTAATGAGTGGGGTACCGCAGGGCTCAGTCCTGGGCCCAGTGCTCTTCAACATTTTTATTAATAATTTGGATGAGGGGGTGCAGGGAATGCTTATCAAATTTGCAGATGACACAAAATTGGGTGGGATCGCTAATACCCTAGAAGACAGAAACAAACTCCAAAGTGATCTTGATAGACTGGAGCGCTGGGCTGAAAACAACAGAATGAAATTTCATAGGAATAAATGCCAAGTTCTACACCTAGGAAAAAGAAACCAAATGCACAGTTACAAGATGGGGGAGGTGGTGGGGTCTACCACATTAGAGGCCTTCAAGGGACAGCTGGACAACCATCTGTCAGGGATGCTTTAAGGTAGATTCCTGCATTGAGCAGGGGGTTGGACTTGATGGCCTCATAGGTCCCTTCCAACTCTGCCATTCTTTGAGTCTATGACCCTAAAAAAAATTCCAAAATCCATATTAGTGTGATACCTTAGTCCAACCAGAATATCACCAAAAATGTGCAAGCTTTTGAGATCTCCAGCTCTTCATTAGGCATGATGTTACAAGGAGCAGGGGAGGGTGGGAGGGGGGAGATGGCGAGGAAAACGTGATCCCTTCTTTGTTCCAGCAGACTTCAGGGCAGCTCCAGACCCAGCCTCTATCAGTCACATCACCCACAGAAGCAACTTTGAAAGGCAGCAGGCCCCACGCCATCGTGCAGGCAGGGGGGCTTTGCCAGCAAGGCAGATCGCTTCCTCCCCACTCCCCACGCTGCCACCAAGCCTGCTTTTTGTCACATCTTGCTTGATGAAGAGATCTGGATATCTCAAGAGCTGCTGGCTCACGCGTGTGACCTTCTGGCTGGCCTCCTGAAGGTGCGGCACTGACATTTGCATTGGTCTCGCTCCACATGGGTGCCTCTTCTTGCCCTGAGGGAGACGCTGCCAGCGACCGAGCCTGGGGCCCTCTTTTGCATGCACGGCAGCAGCTGCCGGAACCTCCCCCCTGAGCTTGCTGGAGCCACCACAAAGCCGGCCTCTGCCCAGCTAGAGCCGGCAGCTGGCACGGGCTGGCTGCGAGGCACAAGGCTGTGATTGTCTGCTGGGTTCCACATGCAGCGTTGGCAAGAGTGGTTCGCTCTCTGCTGGGAGGCGGCTTGGCCCAGGCAGATGCTGGCACGGAAGGGCAAGCAGAGGGGGTGGCCTGCCCTCCCCCACCCCCCCATCTCGCCCAGGCTATTGGAACCCTTGGAGTCACCCTCAAGGGCTTTGCCCTAGGGGCAGCTTCACACTACTTGAACACACCGTGCCAGCTGCTTCGGCTGAAAAAGTGAGCATACATAGAATCATAGAATGGCAGAGTTGGGAGGGGCCTCTAAGGCCATGGAGTCCATCCCCCTGCTCAATGCAGGAATCCACCTTAAAGCATCCCTGACAGATGGCTGTCCAGCTGCCTCTTGAAGGCCTCTAGTGTGGGAGAGCCCACCACCTCCCTAGGCCATTGGCTCCATTGTCGTATCGCTCTAACAGTCAGGAAGTTTTTCCTGATGTCCAGCTGGAATCTGGCTTCCTGTCACTTGAGCCCATTATTCCACATCCTGCATTCTGTGTTGATCGAGAAGAGATCCTGGCCCTCCTCTGTGTGACAACCTTTCAAGTATTTGAACAGTGCTATCATGTCTCCCCTCAATCTTCTCTTCTCCAGACTAAACATGCCCAGTTCTTTCAATCTCTCCTCATAGGGCTTTGTTTCCAGACCCCTGATCATCCTCATTGCCCTCTTCTGAACACGCTCCAGATTGTCTGCATCCTTCTTGAAGTGTGGTGCCCAGAACTGGATGCAATACTCAAGATGGGGCTTAACCAGTACCTTGTGCGGTTTGGAAGGTATGCTTCTATTAATGCAGTCCAAAATAGCATTTGCTTTTTTTGCAGCCACATCACACTGTTGGCTCATACTCAGCTTGTGATCTACAACAATTCCAAGATCCTTCTCGCTTGTCATGTTGATTAGCCAAGTATCCCCCATCTTGTAACTGTGCATTTGGTTTCTTTTTCCTAGGTGTAGAACTTGGCATTTATCCCTATGAAATTTCATTCTGTTGTTTTCAGCCCAGCGCTCCAGTCTATCAAGATCACTTTGGAGTTTGTTTCTGTCTTCCAGGGTATTAGTGATCCCACCCAATTTTGTGTCATCTGCAAATTTGATAAGCATTCCCTGCACCTCCTCATCCAAATCATGAATAAAAATGTTGAAGAGCACTGGGCCCAGGACTGAGCACTGCGGTACCCCACTCGTTACCTCCCCCCAGTGTGAAAAGGTTCCATTGTGAAGCACTCTTTGACTCCGATTCTGTAGCTAGCTGTGGATCCACCTAATAGTTGTTCCATCTAGCCCACTTTTCACTAGTTTGTGAATCAGAATGTTATGGGGCACTTTGTCAAAAGCTTTGCTGAAGTCAAGATATACTATGTCCACAGCCTTCCCACAGTCCACAAGGGAGGTTACCCAATCAAAAAATGTGATCAGTACCATCTGAGAATGGCACTGAAAACACCCCCTCTCAGCTGCCTGGAAGGACCTGCCCAGATGATGATGGAAATGGGGTGCCCCCCTGGGCCTGATCCCATCTCAGGGCTCTCCATGATTAGAGTGAAGGAAGCGGCTGCCTGAGACCCAGTGAGATCCCCACGCTCACACCGTGGTCTATCCAGGGACCCTTCCCTAGGGCCCCTCCCTAGAAATGCTGCCGAGGATTGGACCGGGAGCATTGGCCAGCAAAGCGGAGCTCTGTCCCAGGGAGCAACAGCTCTTCCTACGGGGCCTCAGGGGGCTTTTGGGTGCTGTGCGGCAGGGAGAAGGGGCTGCTTCCCAGCAAGAAGGTGGCCGGAGGAAGGGAAACCTGGGGGTGGCTCACACTCTGTGCCAGGCTTGGCTGAAGCCACCCCTACCTGGGCTTGCCCCCTCCACAGAGAGGCTGGCCTGGCACCGCCGGCATCCACGTGGTGGTCTCCATATTGCCAGGTGGGGAGCTTTCGATGCCTTGTTTTGTGCAGGGGAGGGCAGAGGGCTGCAGCTGAAGGTCCCCCAGCCCGGCCTGGCCTGGCCTGCAGAGGTGGCCACAGGCTGCCTGAGGACATGCAGAGGGTCAGGTCGAGCAGCTCCTCCGCCAGGGTGGGCAGGTGCTTGGCACAGGCTGGCGCCTCCACAGGGACCTTCACCACCTTTGCACAGCCCCGAACCTCTCTCTTTCTCTCTCTCTCTCTCTCTCTCTCTCTCTCTCTCTCTCAGAGGGCCGAGCGCATCCAAGGTCGATCTCCCGCACTCCAGGGTGCAGTCAGGGAAAGGCACGCAGGCACTCTCCTCGCTCCTTCTTCCAGAAGCCCATTCGGGTTTCCACAGGGCAGCTGGCCAGGGCAGCTGGCCAGGGCAGCTCAGGGCCCCTGAAGCTCTCTGCAAAGCCTTGGCTGCCCTCAGCACTTGAGCCAGAACACCTTCATCCTGAGCTGAGCACCACCACCACCGCTGCAGAGGGGCCACCAGCCTCGGCCAGCCCTAAGCAGGTGGAAATCCCAATGAGACCAGTAGCAGAGCCCCCCCCCCTCAGGCCCCCACTTCAGATGTTCGGACTTGGTGGCGAGAGCGACCTGCATGTTCAGGCCTGATCATAGGAGAGACCGGTCACATCCATGCACTGATGCAGGACCCCCAATTTTGGGCTGTGCCTGTTAAGGGAGCTCTCGTGTGGACAAGGAACCTCCTGCCACAGTCAGTCTGCAGGGGCCCAAGACCCAGTGCAAGACCCCAGCCTCCATTCCAGAACATCCTGTGGGGCAGCCAAGAGATCAAGGCACCAATAGAAGCCCCGTCTGCTCCAACTGCTCACGCCCACATTCTGAGGCACCATAGTCCTGGGAAGGCGGATGGGCCACAGTGGCCTCCCTAAAAACATAGGAAGAGCCCTGGTGCTGGATCAGGCCAAGGGTCCATCTAGCCCAGCACTCTCTTCACACAGTGGCCAACCAGCTGTCGACCAGGGACCGATAAAGCAGGACTCGGTGCAATAGCACTCTCCCACCTATGTTCCCCAGCAACTGGTGTACATAGGCTTACTGCCTCAGATACTGGAGGTAGCACAGAGCCATCAGGACTAGTAGCCACAGATAGCCTTCTCCTCCAGGCAGGGAATTCCATAGTTTATGTGGTGTGTGAAGAAGTCCTTCCTTTGATCTGTCTTGAATCTCCCCTCAGCCTTCTTTTATCCAAGCTTCTTCAGCAGGATATACTTAAATTTATTTACTACAAATACAGGCATTTGGTTGTGGTTTCAGTTATTTTATTTTAAAACATTCACATCCCTCTTATTCCTCAAAGAATTCTAGGCATTTCACAATAAATGCCTACTTAACAGTTAAAGACATCCAGCTATAATACAAAACAGCAGCAGAAAAAGGCAACACACCGCAATAAAATACTATTTAACACATTAAATAATAGACACTACATGTTGCAACATGACCAGTGCCATCTTCCTAACCCAGCTAAAGTTAATCTCAAGTAAATCACACTAAAACCAGTGGGACAATTTAGTTACAAAAAAGTAGATTCCATTGTTCCAGTGGGACTAAAACTGCAATCTTTTGCACACTTAAATGTCATGGAACTCATTTATTTGTTGAAACGTTTTCAAGGTAAAACCTTCACAAATTGGATTACAAGATTTGTTAAAATGCAAAATAAATAATCCAACAGGTTTCTAATATCCTCTTAAAGGCCAGCAAAAAGGGGGCCATGTACAATCCCTAGGGAGGGTGTTCCAAAGGCCTGTCCCAGATTTTCACCAAACTCACAGCTGCTGCTGTTGCGCCAGAGAGCAGGACTTCAAGTGCTGGTTTTAAAGCTCAGGCAGGGCTTGTATGGCAGCGATAACCTAACCTCAAACAGAAGATGGAAATAGGAGGTAGAGTTGTGTGTTGTGATGTATATACACATACATAAAATCATAGAATAGTAGAGATGGAAGGGGCCTACAAATGGTTGTTCAGCTGCCTCTTCAATGCCTCTAATGTTGGAGAGGCTATGACCTCCCTAGGTCATTGATTACATTGTCGTGTTGTTTTTCCTAATGTCCAGCCGGAATCTGGTTTCCTGTCACTTGAGCCCATTATTCTGTGTCCTGCATTCTGGGATGATCGAGAAGAGATCCTGGCCCTCCTCTGTGTGACAACCTTTCAAGTATTTGAACAGTGCTATCATGTCTCCCCTCAATCTTCTCTTCTCCAGGCTAAACATGCCCAGTTCTTTCAATCTCTCCTCATAGGACTTTGTTTCCAGACCCCTGATCATCCTCGTTGCCCTCCTCTGACCATGCTCCAGCTTGTCTGTATCCTTCTTGAAGTGTGGTGCCCAGAACTGGATGCGATACTCAAGATGGGGCCTAACCAGTGCTGAATAGAGGGGAACCAGTACTTCACGCAATTTGGAAGCTATACTTCTATTAATGCAGCCCAAAATAGCATTGGCTGTTTTTACAGCCACATCACACTGTTGGCTCATATTCAGCTTGTGATCTATAACAGTTCCAAGATCCTTCTCGCTTGTCGTATTGCTGAGCCAAGTATCCCCCCTCTTGTAACTGTGCATTTGGTTTCTTTTTCCTAGGTGTAGAACTTGGCATTTATTTATTTGTTCCGTTTATATACCGCCCATAGCCGAAGCTCACTTTGAAATTTCATTCTGTTGTTTTCAGCCCAGCGCTCCAGTCTATCAAGATCACTTTGGAGTTTGTTTCTGTCTTCCAGGGTATTAGCGATCCCACCCAATTTTGTGTCAGAAGAAGAAGAAGCTTATACTGAATCCTAGAAAAGGTAGGAAGCCTGTGAAGAGATTTCAGAAGCGGAGTAACATGATGAAAGCAACAGGCCAAGAAAATGAACTTGGCGATGAAGGGCTGAATAGAAACCAGGGAACTAAGACATGATAAAGGAAGAGCAGTCAAGAGACTATCGCAATAGTCAAAGCAAGAAATGACTGGAGATGCACAAGAGTCTTGACGGAAGAGACAGATAAGAAAAGCCGGATCCTGGAGATATTATAGAGAAGAAACGGCAGGACATGGCTACAGCCTCAATATGTGAAACAAAGAGGAATTGAAAAAGAAGCTGAGAGCTCCATCACGCCAGCAATTTAGTGCACCCTCTCCATGCCTGGTGTGCAGATTTGCAGCACAGTACTCACATGACACAGTGCCAGTCCTGCTGACACTCCGCCTCTTCCCCAGCCTTTCCTGGAATGCTAAAAGTCTGGATTATTTTCCCTAATGTGCCCTAAATCTCTGCGGATTGCATCAGGTCCTGGAAGGGAAAAGCCATCTCTCCCTGCAGCTGGCTCCAAGCCTCAATATAACCCCCTAACTTTGCATCCCAGGCTCCAAAGCCTTTTTTGCAATCATAGAATGCCCGAATCTCTGCAGAGACAGGATTGTCCTCCCTCGACGTCCCAAAGAGCCAGACGAAAGGGTCCTTCTATTTTTGCCCGGCAGAAAAGGTGGTCTGGTTGAAGTGCTCATCATCTGACAGGACCTGAGGGGCGGTGTGGAAGAGCAAAGGCGCAAAAGAGAAGCTCTTCAGGTGAAAGGGAGCATAAGCTTGACGTGCTGGTAAAAAAATGTGGAGGCAAACCCAGGGGGGAAATTAGGTGTGATGGAGGTCGATGACTACACGCTTCCTCAACTGGATAGAGAACCACATCATTAACACTAATGGAAGGTATATGTTGGAGAGAGAGCTTAGGAGGAAAAACAAGCAATTTTGTCTGACATATTAAGTTTCAGATGACGATGAAGCATCCAAGTTGAGATATCCAAAAGACATGCCGAAATGCGATCTTGAACACCAGGCAAAAGATCTGGGGATGAAAGATATAATTGTGTCTCAACAGCATACAAATGATATTGGAGGCCATAAGACCAAATTAGATTACCCAAGGACATCATATAGCGAGAAAATTACAATGGGACCAAAACTGAACCCTGTGGAACCCCAACAGGGGCTGCCTCTACAAGAGGCATTTAAAGCTCTTTCAAGGCGCATTAAAAAATTTACCTCTACAAGAACGGAGCGCAAATCGGGCGTAGAGGCACTTTTTCTCTCTGATTATGCGCATTATTGAATGCGCGTTAAATAGCGAGTTTTATTTTGCTCCTGCCGTTAAAGCGCATTTTGAGTATGCGAACAAGCGATTCTCCGCATTAACTACTTGTAAAGCACATTTGAAACAACCGGTAAGGTCACCTGCTGAGTGCTCAATTACCTCCTGCATACAAGCATTTACAATAAAGTGCTTCAGCGATTATGCGCATAATCGGCTAACCAGGCGTCAAATGGAATCCATCTAGAGGGGGCCTAAAATGGAAAAGGAAGATGAAGCCAGCTCATTAAACAACTGACCTGACAGGAAGCAAACAGTCAAAGGTGGAGTCACAAAACCGAAGGTCATGAAGGGAATTCAGCAAAAGATCATGATCCACCTTGTCAAAGGTTGCAGAAAGATCAAGAAGAATAGAGACCTTTAGACTTGATGGTGAGAAGATCATTGGTAATCTTCATAAGAGCTGTCTCAGTAAAATGCAAAGGACAGAATCCGGATTGAAAGGGATCCAAGACAGAATTACTAGAAAAAAAATCGAGGCATTGTGAATAAACCACCTGTTCCAGGACTTTCAAAAACAGCAAAGAAATAGAGCGGTAATTAGAAAGAGAGAGGGCATCAAGAGAAGGCTTTTTGAGAATAGGAGAAACTGTAGCATACTTAAAAGCAGAGGGAAATGATCCAGAAGACAAGGACAGTTTAACAATATGAAGCAAAGAAGGGAGGATAACAGGAGTAACACTTGTAACGTCCCAGGGCCCCTGGCCATTTGTTCCTTTAAGCATCATGGAAACCGCATACTCAAACTCAGAGGTTTACTCACAAGGAGAGTGTTTATTAGGTAAACTTATGGCATACAAGTGCTGCGCTGCCCTATAAACAGTGAACTCAAATGGCAGACACTCTTGCATCAAGCTGCTGACCCATCTGGACCTATGGGTGGGGGCGAAAGCAATTGATATACTGTTTTGCGCTTGGCAGCGGTTCAAGCACCAAGCAATAACACGACGCGCGTTCCCACCATAGACTACTATGGTGGCTCTAGCATAAGCAAGCATGTCTTCTTCTTTGGCCTTGCTTCTCAAAGCTCAACAGCTCTGGAATGTAAACTTGTGATTACTCTGTCCAGCCTGTTAGGCCGGCACAGATAAGGTGCAGGTGGGAGACGTCTCTGATCCATTTTCGCAGCAATTAGCAAGATGCAATACGGCAACCTAGCAGGCTGTGGGAAGCTGAGGCAGCCATTTCCCAGAAGCCTCTGGGCAACTATGGCTCACAGGATTCTCGGTCTACACAACACTGAGTAAAAGACAAGAAGGAACAAGCAAACTCCTCAGAGGACCTTCATCTTCATTACACCTCCCTTTTTCTTTAAAGCAGTTTCTTCTTGGCCTTCTTTGCACCCCAGTGGAAAAGGGTGAATGGATCCACTGCATGTTTTGTATTTTAAGTGCTCACAGGCTTGTTTTACTAAAGAACATTTAAATAAAGACTGCCAGCAGTTTAGGGCCAGGCTATCTGAACATCCACCTCCTCCTGCCATATGGTGCTGCTGCCCATAGTGGGGGGTTCTTCGTCTGCGTGGTCCATCACTAAGAGAGGCTCAGCTGCTGGGGGCACCTGAGTGGCAGCACCCCAGTTCTGTGACTCCCTCTCCCCAAGGAAGTGAGACCGGGCCCTTCTTGGTTCAGGTTTAGGGGTGTGCTGTCAAACCTCTTGCTCCAAATGGCTTTTTGTTTTGTTTTTTGGTATTTTAATTCTCTTTGCTCTGCACTGTTTTTAAGATCCCATCCTGCTCTTATTTTCTGCTGTTGGTGCTGCCTTAAAGTTTTCAAATTGTTTTTGAAGTTTGCAATTGTTTCTAAAGTTTTCAAATTCTTATGAAGTTTTAAAATTGTTTTAAGCCTGATTTGGGCTGAAAGGCAAATCATACATTTATTAATGGAATTTGTTTCAAATAAGAAGTGGTATATAAATTTTGCTAATACATAAATGAATAAAATAATGAACACTGCATGTCTGTCTGTGAGAGATGTGCCTTATGACTAGTAGCCTTTCAGAGCCTTAGCCTCCATTTTTGTGGGTTTGACGCCTCTGGTGCTCTGAAAAGCACTATATAAATATTTGAATGAATGAATGCATGGTACTCTTGCAACACACATCAACCAAACATTGATCATGGAGTAGAATGTTGTTTTGTCATAATCCTGGTGCCCCATGGAGCTCCTCTTCCCACCGCATAGGGCCACTGTCCTTTACAGAAATTACAAAAATCACTGCAACTTTGAGAAATATGAACCTAGAAAGAACCAGAATGGATCCGACCAAAGGCTCATCTAGGGCAGCATCCTGTTCCTACAGTGGACAACCAGATGCCCCAATGGGAAGCCCCAGAAGCCAGGGCCTTGAAGGCAGGAGCCCAATCCTGCTGCTGATTTCTAGTGACTGGTACCAGGTGTGTGTGTGTGTATGTGTGGTCTATGTAGCCCTCCTGCTTCATAGCTGTTCAGAGACACCCCTCCAAAACCATCTTACCCCCCTTTAAAAACATCTACAACTGTGTTCGTCATCACCACACCAGTTGTGCGTCGCGAGAAAAGTACTTTCTTTGGGCTGTCTTGAATCTACCGTCAATTTCATTGGATGACCCTGAATTCTGGTAAGATGAGCGAGGGAGTAAAATTTCTCGCTGTCTACTTTCTGCACACATGTATAATTTTATAAACCGCTATCATGTTCCCCTTTAGTCATCTTTTTTTCTAAGCTAACCCCCCCCAAAAAACGATTAGCTTTTCTCTCTTAATCTCCTCCAGACATGTGATCATTTCTGTGTTCTTTCAATAACCTTTTTCCAGGTGGTGACCAGAACTGTACGCATTATTCCAAGTGTGGTCGCACCACAGATTGTATAGAGGCAGTGTGGTATCGGCAGCATTACCTTCAAGCCCTTTCCTAATAAACCCTGCCCCCCCCGCCCCCAGCAGGGCTCTCCTTGAGCTATAGAGCATAACCCCAAGCCCCTTTCCTGGCCAGCCCTCCCTCTCCCCCCTCCCCCCCAGCAGGGAGAGTGTTTTGCGCGGCACATCTCGCCTAGCCGGCCTTCAGCTGCTTCAAAGGCAACCCTAAAGGCACATGAAGTAACCCCGGAGCAGAGCAGGAACAATGGCCGTTGCCCTGAAGTGAGGAAGGAGATGGTATCTCCCATGAACGAGGTCTCTCTTTAGTAGTAGTAGCAGCAGCAGCAGCAGCAGCAGCCTGCGCCTGGCTTCCATGGGTTACCAGGCCCCAGAGCAGCATGGCCCTCCTCATGCCTTTGGGGCTGAGAAGGCCACCGTCCATCCTTCTCGCAGAGTGCCCAACCGGTTGTCCAGGGGCTGCCTTGTGCTTTGCTCAGCCCTTGCCGGGGCAGGACTCTTCTCGCCCTGCAGCGTCCCTGAGAGTGTGGCTCTCTCCCTGCTCCTCCTGTGCTTCCTGCCAGGCAGCAGGGTGGCCTCGGCCACTGACAGGCCGACCGGGAGGCAGAAAAGTCCCCCCACCTTTTAAAAGACACACCAAGGCAGAAAAATGGCAGCCCCTGAAGCCTCTCTGCTGAGCCTTTGGGCTGTTCCAGGCCCCTGAAGCCTCTCCTTTGGGCTGTTCCAAGCCTGGGGCACGGTCTTAAGAAGAGGCACCCTGCCTGAGCCCCACTCAGCAGCAGGCACTGCCCATGTGATGCCTGGCCCTGCCTTTGTGCTCGGGCAGAGATGGGTGATGCGCTCACTGCAAGCCAGTCTTACCCTTAGCTTGCCATTGTCAGTCTATCAACAAAATGCCTGTCAGGGTGATGGGTGAAGGG
Organism: Anniella stebbinsi; assembly: GCA_029215795.1. Classification (NCBI taxonomy): domain Eukaryota; kingdom Metazoa; phylum Chordata; class Lepidosauria; order Squamata; family Anniellidae; genus Anniella; species Anniella stebbinsi. Next base: position 367,546,582 of record JARDYH010000002.1, read on the forward strand.
AGGAGCCCTCCCCAGACGCAGCATTGACATTGTCAAAACGTGCTTTGAAGAGGTTCTCTCAGTACAGCTTACAACAGCCCTGGCAGGTAGGACAGTAGGATTATCCCAGGTTGGAGAGCAGCTTGAGCACCCCCTGAGCCGACAGCGGCAGGTGTGAACTGAGCCTGGGCTGACCGATTCCAAGGTCTCCGCTCCTCCCAGGGCGGCTGTCTGTGCTTGTCCTGGAAAGACCAGAGGGAGCCCTGCACCAGATGCTCGGCTGATGGTTCTCCCTCACCACAGGCCTATGGGTCACCGACAGCCATCTGTGCTGGTGCTGCCCGTGCGCGACAACGCACCTTAGCGGACCCATCTTCCCTGAAAGGCCCTGGTCCAAATCCCCACCCCACCCCTTTCACAGAGAAGCCCTTTGGCTTTGCCTTGGCTGCAGTAACACCAGAACAGGGTCCGGCGCAAATGCAAGAGAAGCGCACTGGCCTCCGCCTCCCACGGCTGTTCATGGCACCCTCGGGCCTCCCTGGGGCCCACCTGGACCAGCTGGAGTTCAAAGGAGGGTGGGCCTTCCTCTCGCTGGGCATTTAATGAAAGCGGTAGCTTGGCCATCCCAGCACACACCCTGGGATCCAGCTGGCTGGTTGCAGAAGCCTCCTGCTCCTCCGGAGGGAGATTTATGTCATTCCTACATTGTCCAATGGCCGAAGCGGTCTGAGGTGGCTCCCTCCCGTGCAGCCACAGCCCTCGGGTTTCCCTCCTGGTTCCAACTCTCAGGAAAGCTCTTCCCAAAACACCCCCCTCTGTGTGGTGGGCTGCCCATAAAAAGAAGCCTCCCCCCGGCTAGAAAACGTTTGCACCCCAGACCACCCCCTGCCACCGGTGTTGTGTTCTCTGCGCAGGTGTGGAGCGCCCAGATCCTTGCCCCCCTCCATTTGTCACCAAGCAGAAGCTTTGGGAACAGCTGTCTTGATTGGCCCTTTGACAACACTCTTGGTCTCCTTTCTGGCACTGTCTGCCTTGGTTGGTTGGGAAAGCAGCAAGCTCTGGAGACTATTCAGGCAAATTAGGAGCAACGAAATCCGATTTTCTTTCTAGGGAACGTGGCAGGAGAGCGAAACGGGACTTAGAACCATCCTTGCTTGACTGCCTACATTTTTACCCTGCCCTCCCATTTGATCCCAACAAGCAGATCCTAATCCTGGCAATCTTAGGTGCGCTTCTGCAACCCTGAAGCTGGAAAGACCGACCTGCTGCAAGGTCCAGTGCCTTTCCCCGAGGCTGCTCTCATCTCATCACGAGGAAACCCAACACCCACCAGTCCTCCATGAGGAGGAAAGCAGGGCGTGGATGAAAGGCCACGGACGCAGTCAATGTGCCATCCAACCACCAGCCACTGTCGAGCCCATGACCGCTGCCCGCCCTTGGCGCACACAGGCCAGCGGCCTGCCCTGCCTGCGCAGGGTTAGAGCAAAGGCCGCGCTGGGCTTCCCTCCCGGAAAGTTGGAACCAGCTCTGCTCCTCCGCACAGTATATATTATTCTGCTGACTTGAGGACTTGCACAAAGGCGGCTCGGGTGAGGCCGGGAACCTTTTGTGCTGATCCGAGGCACGTGTGGGCAAGAATGGACAAAGCGCAATGGAAGGCCCAGCTCAGAAAGCCTCTGGGAGCACGTGGACTGAGCGAGAGGCGGCGGTGCAACGAGTCTTTGCTCCCCCCAGCGCCGCCCTTCTCCCAGCTGCAGTCCAGGAAGGCGCAGCAGCTGTGGACTTGCAGCCCGCGCAGGGCGGAGCCGGAATCCGATGGAAAGCCCCGGCCTGAGCGGACACGGCTACGCCTGTTCCAGCCCATAGCGCCTAGTCGGCAAATCAGGGCATCATCGAGCGGCATGATGACCGGCCGTCGTGCCCACGCGGCCTTCCGGCTCAAAAGAGCCCCCGTTAAAAGATAGGGGGAGCAGCGCCGGCGCCGAGCGCGGGCCAGGCGGCGTTGGGGAACGAGGCGGGAGGAGAAGCCCCGTCGCGCATCCCCGCGTGGCTCCCGCGGAGCAGGCGCTCTAGGGGGCGGGCGCTGCTGGGCCACACCAGGCATGAGGGATCCGGCCCCTCGGGCCCTGGACTCGCCCGCAGAACCCGCGACTTGACTCGGCCCCCTTGGGGTGGGGATCGTCCAGCCCCTCACTCTCCTGGGCGGCCCTTTCCTGCTGCTCCTTCGCCAGCTGCTCTGCAAGACCGCGCGCGCACCTGCAGCGCGCCAGGAGCGGCTGCAGCGCCTGTAGACTTGGGCGCAGGCGGGGCGCTCCCGGCGGGGCTACTACACTTGAGGACCTGCAGCAGCTCCCCCCGCCCCCGCCTGCTTCGCGGGGCTGAGCAGCACCCCAGGGCCGCCGCCGCCGCCGCCTTCCCGGGCAGGCGCTGGGGGCTCAGCCCCCCCAGCCCCACGGAGAAGCCCGAGGGGGGCGCCTGGCCCTAGAGCGCGCGGCTCGGCTGCTCTGGAGCCGCATCTACCCAGCCCCGCGGGGGGCAAGGGACGCTCCCGGCGGCCCCTACCTGGAGCCGAGACGGACAGCGCTGAGGACTAGCGCCTTGAGGGGGGAGGAAGAGGAGGAGGAAGGGGGCGCCGCCACGGGCCTGGGGAAGGCGGCTGCGCAGGCCGGGCGGAGGGCGCGAGTTTCAAAGCCGGCCCGGGAAAGGCGGGGCGGCTCCCCCTCTCCTCCTCCGAGATAGCCCCCTCTTTAGCCCCCCTCCCTGCCCTGGGCAGAACTTTCCGGGCGCCTCGGTGGGCGTGGCTCCGCTGCCCCGCCCCGCCCCTACCTGTCGGCGGAGGAGGCCCCGCCCCGGTAGGTGCTGCGGCGGCGGGCGCTGATTGGCGGGCGGGGCGCGGCGGGGCGGGGCCGGCGCTCTGGCCTCCGCCTCCGCCAGGCAGCCCCGCGACGCCGCCATCTTGCCTGGAAAGTTTGGGCGCTCCGAGCGGAGCCCGGCCGGGACCCGGGAAGCGCGCCGCAGAGCCGGGCCGAGCGGAGAGGAGACGCCGCCGCCGCCGCCGCCGCCGCCGCCGCCCCGGGCCCAGGCGGGGGAGAGACGAGGACCGCGGAGGAGGAGGAGGAGGGGGTCTCGGTTCCGAGGGGCGGCGCCCCCCACTCGCCCCCCAGCCCCGTAGCCGGAGGGCGATCCAGCGAGAGCGGCAGGGAGGGAGGGAGGGAGGGAGGGAGGCAGCCGAGGAGCAGCCGCGGCCCCCCCGCCCCGCCCCCGCCATGCCGGTCAAGAAGCAAGGTGAGGCGCCCCTCTCCCCCTCCCCGGGCAGAAAGTTTCCGCGCGCGCCCCCCGCCTGGAAAACTCCCCGGACTTTCGAGGAGGAGGAGGAGCCGCCGCCAAGAGCCCCGGCCCGGCGCGCTCCCCCCCGTGGCGGGCACCCGCGGGAGCCGCCACCGGGTCAGGGCTCGGGCGGGGACCGGCTCCAGTGCCTCTGTGCACGTGCAGAGTACCTGTCCCTCGAGGCGGCTGGCTATCGCGAGCAGCCTGAGCTGCCCCGGGGGGGGGGGGAAGGAGACCGCGTGTGGGTCGCCCCCCACCGACCACCCCGGCCCCATCGCAGCACCCTTCGGAAGAGGTGGCAGCAGGGACGCCCGGCCGCCGCTCACCCGCAGGCCACCGCCCTCCCCAACCCCAGCGAGGGCGGGAGAAGCCCTCGTCCCCCCCGCCGCCCCCTGGCTGGAGGAGCTCCATGCCCCCCACTAGCTGTGCCTCCCTTCAGGAATGCTTTGCGTGGGAAAATCTCTGTTCTCCAACCCGGGATTTTGCAATATCAACTGCGAAGGGGGGAGGGAGGGAGCTTGTGCCTGTTGCCCGGTGGGGGGAGAGGGGAGAACAGGGGAAGCCCTGGAGGGCGCTGGGATGCCCCTCCCACCAGGACTACTGAACCTACACCGCAAGTGTGGCACTCTTTGCAGACACCCAGCGGGCCCTGCACCTCTTGGAGGACTACCGCACCAAGCTGAGCCAGATGGAGGACGGGCAGCTGAGGAAGTCCGTGGAGCGCGTCATCGGCATCTTCCAGAGCAACCTCTTCCAGGCACTAATAGGTACGGGGCCTCCTGGGCTGGGCCGATTTGCCCCTGATTAAGTTCTGTCCCCTGCTCTTGGCCACCTGGCATTGCTGACTCTGGGCCCCTGAATGGATGTGACCCAACAGCATCCTGGAAGCAGCCGAGAGGCTGGAGCAGCCTCCTGGTGTTGGGGACTTCAGTTCCCATCAGCCTCAGCTAGTGGGGGCAATGATCAGGACTCCCTGGCGTTGTTGTTCGAAAACTTTGGAGCCCCAGGCTGGGGAGGCCCAGGTTCCGATCTTCACGCCGCCTCTCAGCCTCACCTACCTCACCGGCTTGTTCTGAGGGACGGCTGTGCGCTGCTGCCCAGAGCGCCTTGAAGGAAAGCTGCTGGGAGAGGAATGGAGTGAATAAGCTGAGCTCCTGTGGTTTTGGCAGCAGTAAGCGTGGCTCTTCTTGTTGTGGCTGCATTCCGGTGATTGGAGAATGACAGCAGTTGTGACAACGGTTTGGGCCGGGGAAAGAAGGCCGGAACAGGGTGACAGAGCAGTGTATTTTGCTGGCATTTGTTTTCTCTTATTTAAGCAGCTTTCAGTGGTTGGAGATATTTTGGAGGGTGCGTTTGTGTAGGCAATTCAGTCAGAGGTGGAAAGGCAGTGTGACTTTGGGTACTTCTCTGGTCCTGGCATTGGCTCTCTGTCTTGCAAAATGAGAAATGACAGACCTTTTTGAAAAGTGTAGTGTCCCAGAGCATGGCCCGAGGGCATATGATGAAACTGCCTTGCTTAACTAAGCAGGTCTGGGTCTGACCTGCGTGTTCTTCAGTGGTCATGTGTACAGAATGACACTCCTGGCTTTTATTTGCAATTATCAGGTATCTTATCGCAGTGTTCTACAATGAAATATGTAAGGCCTTTCATACTGAAACAGAGGTCCTAGAAACAGCAGAACAGTTTAGTACTTATGGATGGATGTATTGAGCTGCAGCTGGTAGAGTAACTTGCCCTGCATACTGAAAGTCCTGGGTTCAAGTCCAGAACCTTCTGATAGGACTGGGAAATTCCTTTCTGTGCCTGAAGCCCTGGAGAGGGCTGCCAGTCAGTGTAGACAACACTGGGCCAGGTAGGCCAGCGGTCTGCATTGGTACGGTGTAGCTTGCCCCAGCCAATGTGATATGTAAACTGATCAGACCTATCTAGGTCAAGCCCTGGCTAGTCCAGCATTTTGTTCTGGCCCTGGCCCACCAGATGATGGGACGTGATTTGATATGTCTAAGAAGTTGTGATGGAGCCTTGGAGAAGACCATAAGAAGAGCCCTGATGCTGGATCAGACCAAGGCTCCATTTAGTCCAGCACTCTGTCCATACAGTGGCCCACCAGCTGTTGACCAGGGACCAGTGAAGCAGGACATGGTGCAACAGCACCCTCCCACCTATGTTCCCTAGCAACTGGTGCACCCAGGCTTGCTGCCTCGGATACTGGAGGTAGCACATAACCATCAGGGCTAGTAGCCATGGATAGCCTTCTCTTCCAGGAATTTATCCAACTCCCTTTTAAAGCCATCCAAATTGGTGGCCTTCACTAGTGGTAGTGAATTCCAGGGTTTAACTATGCACTGTGTGAATAAGTCCTTCCTTTTATCTGTCTGAATCTCCCACCAATCCGGTTCATGGGATATTACCCTGTTGGGTTCTAGCATTATGGGAGAAGGAGAAAAATGTCTCTCTATCCGCATTCTCCACACCAGGCATGATTTTGTGCAAATCTAGCATGTCTCCCCTCAGCCTCCTTTTCCGAAGCTTCTTCAGCAGGACATGTCCTCCTATATGTTTACTAAGTTTGTCTTTAATAATGATGGCCGTCTCTTGGCCTCAACTTCCTCAGCCATCTACTAAGCCTGCATCTAATTTTTAAATGTATTTCTAAATGTCCCCCCATATTCTGTACTTGACTGTGTATCTTGACGGTGATCCTCCTTTTCAGTCTTTATAACAGAAGGGAGCAACCTTACCCCCCACCCAAGAGCTGCATTCCCTCAAGAGGCATGGCCTGAGGCACCTCTCTCTTATCCCCAGCCCAATCTCTCTCCCCTTCTCCCTCTCCCCCCCCCCATATATCTAGGCAAGTAGGACAGGAACGTGTAGATCTAACTGGATCTGTGTTTTTAAAAGCATTATTTTCTCCCGTCTTGTGTGGGGAGGGGGCTGTTACAGGGAGGGAAGGCTGACTGTAGCCTGCAAGAGGAGCCAAGGGCCACGGGAAGTGCAGCTGAGGGCCACGAGATGCTCATTCCTGCTTCATACACGGCAGCCAGCGTGGCTCTGTTTTGTGCAGTGTAACACCGTGGTGCTGTTTGCTCAACAGAGATGGCTTTGTTCTGGTCGTACAATGAAGATGGAAGATGATCCAGTAGGAAGTGACAATTGCTTCCTATTGGATCAGAGGGGACAAATACGGCTTCTGGAAATTGATAACTGAAACATCTCTCTGCCTCCAGATATTCAAGAGTTTTACGAAGTGACTTTACTTGACAATCCCAAAAGTGTTGATCACTCGAAGGAAATTGAATTTGTGCAGCCCGTGAACACGTGGGACTTCTCCAGCCTTCCCAGCACAACGGTGACATCTGGAACTCTGCCGAGCAGCCTTAGTCCAGCCACAGAGGTAGGTCAGGCTGTGACGGGCAGGTGTACCCTGCTGCCTCCCAAGCCAGCAGAGTTGTTACCTCAGAGCCAGGCTTTGCATGGGTCAATGTGGTTGGCTTGGTGGCTGTGAGCAGTAGGATAGTGGCCCCTATGGCAGCTTTCAAGGCTTTTGTTTTTTTTTGGGGGGGGGGGTCTGATGTTTCTTTTGATGCCCTGAGTAGGCATTAATATATTTTGATGCGCCTAGTGGTTCTCACATTGGTCTGTGGTGTCCCCAGTGTGTCTCTGTGGGTAGAGGTTTGGACTTGAATATAGGAAAGAAGCCCAAGCTCAAATCCCCACTGGCCTGTGAAGCTCACTGTGCGGTGGTCTCGGGGGCATGTTGCTCTCTCTCATCTTAACCCAGCCCCAAAAGCCCCTCTCGGCTCTTTTGAAGAAGAGTCAGAATAGACCCGAGGGAGGGCCTGGAAGCCCCCTGGGACCAAAGGCCCACCCAGTCCAGCATTCCGTTCCCACCAGGTGTCCCCAGTGGGAAACTCACAAGTAGGACATGACCGCAGTAGCACCCTCCTGCTTGTGTTACCCCAGGGCATACTGCCTCTGATACTGGAGGTAGACTGAAAAGCCATCAAGACCAGTAGCCATGGATAGCCTTCTCTGGATAGCCTTCTCCTCTTCCAGGAATTTGTTTAACTTCCTTTTAAGGCCATCCAAATTGGTGGCCATCAGTACATCTTGTGGTAGTGAATTCCATAAATTAACTCTGCACTGTGTGAAGAAGTCCTTCCTTTTACCTATCCAGACTCTCATAGAGTAATAGAATAACAGATTTGGAAGGGGCCTATAAGGCCATTGAGTCCAACCCCCTGCTCAATGCAGGAATCCACCTCAAAGCATAACTCACAGATGGCTGTCCAGCTGCCTCTTGAATGCCTCTAGTGTGGGGGAGCCCACGACCTCTCTGGGTAATTGCTTTCATTGTCGTACGGCTCTAACAGTCAGGAAGTTTTTCCTGACGTCTAGCGCGATTTGGAATACTTCTATTAATGCAGCCAAAATAGCATTTGCACTTTTTGTAGCCACATCACACTGTTGGCACATATTCAGCTTGTGATCTACAACAATTCCAAGATCCTTCTCGCTTGTCGTATTGCTGAGCCAAGTGTCCCCCATTTTTCCCTATTAAATTTCATTCTGTTGTTTTCAGCCCAGCGCTCCAGCCTATCAAGATCACTTTGGAGTTTGTTTCTGTCTCACGGGGTATTAGCAATTCCACCCAATTTTGTGTCGTCTGCAGATTTGATAAGCATTCCCTGCACCTCCTCATCCAAATCATTAATAAAACTGTTGAAGAGCACTGGGCCCAGGACTGAGCCCCGCGGTCTTCACTGCAGAAGATACAGGACAGATGCCTGTGCTTGAACTGATGTTTTCAGGAAGGGAGTTGGAGGAACTGAGGCAAATAGTGGTGACAAAAGATGAAGTTCTCAACCTTATTGACAAATTTGAAAGCAAATAAATCTCCAGGCCCAGATAGTATCCTTCCTAGAGTTCTCAAATAATTCAAATATGAAATTGCTGATCCTCTAACAAAAATATGCAACATGTCCCTAAACTCAGCATCTGTTCCAGAGGACTGGAAGATGGCAATGTAACACCAATTTTTAAAAAGGGATCCAGGGGAGACCTGGGAAATTACAGGTTGGTTAGCTTGATATCCGTTCCAGATAAATTGATTGAAAGCATTATTAAAGACAAAATTAGTAAGCCTATAGAAGGGCATGTCCTGCTGAAGAGGAATCAACACGGCTTCCGCAAAGGCAAGTTCTGTCTCACTAATCTTCTAGAATTCTTTGAGAGGGTCAACAAACATGTAGACGGGAAATCTGATGGACGTTGTTTACTTGGGACTTCCAAAAGGCTTTTGATAAAGTTCCTCACCAAAGACTCCCGAACAAACTTAGCAGTCATGGAATAAGAGGAGAGGTCCTCTTATGGATCAGTAATTGGTTAAAGAACAGAAAGCAGAGAATAGGAATAAATGGTCAATTCTCCCGAAGGAGGGAAGTAAATAGTGGGGTCCCACAGGGATCTGTATTGGGACCAGTTCTTTTCAACTTGTTCAAAAATTATCTGGAAATATTTAGCAGTGAAGTGGCCAAATCTGCCAATGACACCAAATTATTTAAAGTTGTTAAAACACAAAGGGATTGTGAAGAGCTTCAAAGAGATCTCTCCAAGCTGGGAGAAAGTGGGCATTCAAATGGCAGATGCAATTCAATGTAAGCAAGTGTAAAGTGATGCACGTGGGGGCAAAAAAGCCTCAACTTCAAGTATAACCTGATGGGATCTGAGCTGGCAGTGACCGACCAAGAAAGGGATCTTGGGGTTGTGGTGGACAGCTCGATGGAGATGTCAACCCAGTGTGCAATAGCTGTAAAGAAGGCCAACTCCATGTTAGGCATCATTAGAAAAGGAATTGAGAATAAAACTACCAGAATCATACTGCCTTTATACAGCTCTATGGTTGTGACCACACTTAGAATACTGTGTGCAGTTCTGGTCACCACACCTAGAAAAAGATGTAGAGCTGGAAAAAGTGCAGAAAAGGGCAACTAACATGATCATAGCATCTCCCCTATGAGGGAAGGTGACAACAGCCGGGATTGTTTAGCTTGGAAAAAAAGAGGCTGAGGGGAGACATGATAGAGGTGTTCAAAATTATGCCTTGTGTGGAGAATGTGGATAGGAAGACATTTTTCTTCCTCTTTCAAAAAACTAGAACTCGGGGTCTTCCTAGGAAGCTGATTTGTGGGAGATTCAGGATAAATAAAAGGAAGTACTTCACACAGCGCATAGTTAAACTATGGAATTCACTGCCACAAGAGGTAGTGATGGCCACCAATTTGGATGGCTTTAAAAGAGGGTTGGATAAATTACTAGAGGAAAAGGCTATTAATGGCTACTAGCCCTGATCGTTATGCGCTATCTCCAGTATTCGAGGCAGTGAGCCATGGATGAGAAGAAAAGGATATGTGTCCGTGAGCTTTATGAGCTTTGGCAACCCTTCAGTCACATCTCTGATCTGTCCTCCAGGGAGACAGCACACCTGGCGAGTCCGTGGGTCTTCACGACATACTTGGGTTTCAGTCCCACGCAGCAGGGAGTTTCTCACAACGACTACTCTTCTCTTCTTCTTGGTCGACTGACCTTCTGCCTGTTGCTCACTGTTGCACAGGGTCCCCTGTAATTCTTCCTCTGCAGGCTCTCCTCCAGTCTCATCCTCCAGTAGCTGAAAGCGGTTGCATAGCTCTAATGGTTCCACTGGTGCAGAGGGTCTTCTAGGTCTTCTGCTCTTAACTGTCACTCTTTTCCATGGAGCTTCCTCTTCATTGGCTTTCCTCATCTCAGCATTCTCCACTTCTGCTTCAACTTGCTGTTGCTCTTCAATCTCTTCTGCTTCTCTCTGCTGTTGGAAGTTCCACCGTTCTGTCTAAGAACTCTTCGCCTTCTCTTATTCCTTGGAGGGTGGTGGACACTCACCGCTTAAGTACTCTCACTTTTCCTTCCAATCAGCTTGCACTGGGAGAATCTCTGGGGCGTTTCTAGTCCTGTGTCTTCAGCTTCAGAATCTGATTCTGATGGATAGCCTGAAACTCCTTCCCCCACACCAAGGGGACAAGGCCTGGTCATGACAGAGGCTGGACTGGGAGTTGGGTGATCCGGCTTCTAGTCTCCACTTGGCCATGGAAGCTCACTAGGTGACTTTGGGCCAGTCACAGACTCTCAGCCCAACCTACCTCACAGGGTTGTTGTGAGGGTAAAATGAAGAGGAGGAGGATTATGTATGCAACCTTGGGTTCCTTGGAGGAAAATCGGTGGGATATAAATGAAATAAATAAATAAAAATGTCCCCAAAAGGGAAGCCAGAGTAGCATGCTCATAGGCAATTATCTGTGGCATTCCTGGAGGAGGAATGGTGTGGGAAACAGGGTTGGTTGTGCGGTGGGGAAATAAGGCTAAACTCCTCTTGCTGCCTGGCCGATGAGAGACACATCGGGGCAGAACAAAGGGCAGAGCCAGGGCCAGAAAGGCTGCCTCCCTGGCAGAAGGGTGTGCTTTAAGCCAAGGCGACTTAAGCCCCGATTTAAGCCCCTGATAGTGCTTCACATTTACCTTAAACGCTGGTGCGCATCTGATCACAAAATCATATTAATTTGTAAGTCAGTACAATGTTTTACAGTGTCAGGGGGTCTGTTCCAGGAGCCAGCAACCAATTTTGGGACGTGGGCATGTTTGGTCATTTGAGAAACTGTCCTGGGCACCACCACACAATGGCTGCCATGGGAGGCATGGCAATGGAGGAGTCTCCTGCCCGAAAGAGTCAGAACAAGGCAGAGGTGGGGTCTGAAACCCAGCCCACGAAACAGCACATTTCAACCCACAGTTTTCTGCACCAGCAGAAACCTATTTTGCAGCAATCTCAGCTGCTGGTAAGAGAATGTGTTAACTCAAAAAAGAATTGGGAAGAGTAGGCTACTTCGGTGGGCTCCAAGGGAGGTGTCCGGGGGGCCTCGATGGCCACAGGCACCGCGTTGCCCAGCCCTGGTCTATCCCCAGCCAGGCTCTCCTTTTTGCCCAGAAGCCGGGACAGATTTCCTGTGGCAAAAGTGTGGCGGAATCTAGGAACTGGATCGATGTCTGTCTTCCAGTGCCTGACCCCTTTCCCTCCCGCTCATCCCCCTGTTCCTTCCCCACTCTGCCTCTGCCAGCCTGTCCCTTCCTAGCCCATCTCTCTGTCCCAGCTCCTCTGCCTTGCTTCCTCACGGTCCGTGTCTTTGCCCACGTGCCCCTTGTGCCGGAAATACCCGGAGGCGCCTCAGAGAGGGCGTTTGTCTTGGTAGAATAAGGCGTGGTATAAATCCAGCCAAGAAGTAACATTGTGCCTGGCCCTTGGTCCATCCAGCCCAGTGTTGTTGACACCGGCTGGCAGCAGCGACGGCTGTGCAGGGTTCAGGCAGGATTCTGTCCTCGCCCTCCCTGCCGATGCACCGGGGACCTTCCGCGTGCCAAGTGGGGGCTCCACCCGCTGAGCTATGGCCCAGAGCATTCAAACAGGGAGAGCTGGTAGTGAGGCTGGGCAGGGCCGGTTCTGTGACAGGAAGAACAAGTGAATGATTGGTGGATGCTTAACGTGTTTGAGTGTGACAGAGCGGTTGATCCGTTTTTATGAAATTGTAAATGCAAGCTAAGCGTGTTTGTCGTTAGATTAAATTTATGATTTTTCAAAAACAAAATATAAACACTTTATATATTATACCGCTTTTTAATTTAAAAAAAACATTTTTATCCACTGCGCACCCTTGCCACAGGGCCAGACACAGGAAGGCGCCTTGGGGATCCCCCAGGACTGAGGGGTTACGTGGGAGCCGTAGCCCCTGGAAACACCCCCTGTTTTAATCTGCAAGAGGGTAGAGGTTCCGCCTCAGTGGAAACTCCTGGGAAGAGCCTCCCCCCCACCCCATACACACACTTGCACCAGGCACCCTGGGGCCGAGAGTGCCATGCCAGAGCCGGGGGGCGGGGACTCTTGCACGGGTTGGGGTGTCTTTCATTCGCCCCTCTGTCCCATCTGGCCACAGCCCCTCCCTGTTCATCTGGTTGATGAGCACCGCTGGCTTCTTGTTATCCCGGCAGGCCGCCTTCTTGTTACTCTCTCGCTTCTCAGGCCAGAAATGCCTCCCAAAGCAGCTCGCAGCAATTAAAATCCAGTACCCAGCGCTGGTGGCAGGTGCTGCACAGAAATAAAAATATCATTCCCCATTGGGGAAATGGCCATGAGATTGAAACACTTCCCCTTCTTGTGCTGCTCCCCTGTGTAGCATCTATGGCATGGGAGGGAGGGAGGGGGGAGGGAGAGAGTGAGAGAGAGGATGAGTTGAACCGAGAGAGAGAGAGAGAGCACTGGTTGTTTCATTCTAGATCCACTGGTTATTGGGGTGAAGTTGCCGGGGGACAATTGAAGTTTCTTGTGCATAAGCAGCATCCTGAAACACGAAAGGTTTTAAGTACGAGTCGTTGTCTCTGTTCTCCTTCCTCTCTTAGTTTAATCACTTAAATTTAGCAGGGATGCAGCTGGTCCAATTCCAAATTACTAAAAAAGCTAAGGATGATTTTGCAGTTAAGTCCCATTGGATTAATTCCAGACAATCCAACTCAGCAACTGGATTTGCATGACCTGACAACCTGTTGTGGGTGGCAAGCCATGATGGGTTGTCATGTCATGCGAACCCGGACTGATTCCCGCAGGGTGGCTTGTGTGGGGGCAGCAAGCCACCCTAACAAGCCATGGCTTGTTTTAGGCATTGTTGTACCCAGCTTGAGTTGACATGTCTTCTGAACCCGGTCCTGCCAAGCTGTCTTGGGATGGAGGCATTGGCAAGTGTGCCACTCTTGCCGAGCGATCTCGTCCGTGTGGCAGTGACAGCCCTCCGCTGGTGCCCAAGTGGCATTTTGGAGGGGTTGTGACTTGTTGGGCAACCTTTTTTAAAAAAAATTGCACCCTGATTTTTGTGCAAAATGGAGCACTTTAGAACTTGAGGATAACTATGCTAAGGGTGTGATCTGGTCACTTCTCCCAAACCTGTCAGTGGAGAATTTGTGCACACTGACAGCTGTCAAATTGAGGAAAGGGGGTCAGATTGCACCCTTAGCAACCTGATCCTCAGGTTTTGAAATGGGGGTCCCATTCCACCCCTCCCCAAGTCTCCCCCAGGGTCCACCCCACTTTCGGAGCTTCCATTTGCAATAAATGGGCATCTCTGACAATGGAGTGGACCCTGGATCATCCTTAAAATGACTGGGGGGAGCCTTGGACAGGGGTAGACTGGAAAAGGGTAAATCACACATTTTAAAACTTGGGGAAAGTTCTGCTAAGGAGCTGGTTGGTCCTGGTATCTCCCTCCCCCCCCATCTGTCAGCTGTCAAAGGCTGTCAAGCTAGTATATGCAGCCCTGTCTTGTCAATTACCTTGTATGTTTCCTAGTACATTTTGTTCCCCTTGACAGCTGAAACCTGTAAGGCAAGGCTGTATAGAGTTTGAGAGCCAGAATTGCGAAAAACCAATAAAAAAAAAACAATTAAAAAAATTTCAGAGATATTTGCGTACATTCCTGGAACAACAACAAACATCTACCCTGTTTTGTGCAAATATTGGGGGCATGGCAGTCTATAAAAACAGCTCTGAATGCAACTGGAGGCGCAATTGTAAGTGGGGCGGGGGACTTGGTGGCAGACAAGGCAGGTTCTGCTGTGCTGGAGCCCACGAAAGAACTGAGGGGGAAGGCTGGAGAGAGCAAGCCACAATAAGCCCGCTCATCTGTTGGGCTCAACCCAGACAGCCCACGCTGCTGCGTCCCGTGGCAAGAAGACGTTTGTGAACCATATTTGCAATCTAAGATGTTATTAGGTCTTCATCTAACCCCATAATCCTAGATAAAGAACAATAGATGACCTGACTAAAGAAATGACACACAAAGATTACGCTTTTTTAAACATATATTTTTCCATAACTGATTCAACATTCAATATCCATGTGTGAGACAGTATGTGTTTTATTTTATTTCACAAGACATGGAGTTGGTTAATATAGAACCCCGTTGGATATTTAGAAAAGGGCTGGTTTTGATTCATGAAGGCCATCGTGATAAAACTATGGAATTTCTGTAGTTATCATTTGAGTTCACAGACTTTTTGTCACCACTGTAGCTTGTCTCGTAGGGTGGGTTGTCGTGTCGTGTGAACTCGCTCAGTGTTAGTCATGATTAGCCCCATGACTAAAATCAATGGGCTATTGAATTCTTTGGGCTTAGCCATGACTAACACTGGGATGGATTGTCCCGACTGGACTCTGTGTTCTTGAGAAAACAAGCGTAGAATGGGGTTGCCTGAATTATGCTGAAGTAAAATAGGGAATAGATTTATGGCATAACCAGTACAGTCTGCCAAGATTTTCTGGAAAAAAGGGCTAATATTGTGTTATTTAACTTAGGAAAATGGCATCCGGTGGCAACTGACAACTTTAGATTTCTCTTGCAGCACCTTTCTGTACTGTAAACTTGGGTGATAGATTCTAAACCTAAGTATCTAACTAAATAAACTAAGGATTAGCTAAGCTAAACTTTTTTCTTAGTAACAACCCACAGAACAAACAGCTTGGGAATGTTCTTCTTAAGTCACACTAATACCTACAAGGTCTATAGACAGCGTAGAGTCTTGGAAAATGAGGCATTGCAAAGTAAATTATTTAATTTAATGCGCAGCTGATCCCGATTGCCATTCAGGCTTCATCCACATCTTTTTCTCCCAATAAGCAGTTTTCATGATGACGTGTCATCCTTGCAACTAGGCCTTGCATCTTCCTCTGGCACTGCTTACACTTCAGTTTGTTCTCCCTCGTCCAGCCTATTGCCGACTTCAGGTGGTCATTCAGAGGAGTCAAACCTTCCATGGATGAAGATGTTACGGAGAAATAGATTTGGGTGTCATCAGCGTACTGTTAACACCTGGCCCCAAATCCCCTCATGATCTCTCCGGTTTCACTTGACACATTGTCCTTTTCTGCCCAGGGAACGGATTTCTGCACAATATTCCCAGATAGAAAAGTGAAGGTGATTCCTACATGGCAGGTGGGTGGGGATCAAGGACTCTGAAGGCGTGTCTGGCCTAGAATACCTTCCCATTCCCCTTTCCATTCCCCTCTGCCTCTGTGAAGGGATCACCCTGGTGGCCGGGCGGGCACCCTTGGAGCCTCCAATGTAGAAGCTAACCCCCCTCCTCCTCCTCCTTGCCCCTTTAGTTGTGATTCTCCTTGATTGCATGTCCAGCGGGGAAAGCCTTTCCCCTCCAAAAGGCCACCTCTGTCTTGAGGAGCAGCTGCACGCAGGCTCTGTGCTCCCAGCCCACATTTGGCCCATTCCGTCGTCACTGGCTGCCTAAAATTTTCATAGTGTGAAGTGTGCACATTACCCCAGAATCAGGCCCCTTCACAAGAGGGCTCTTCTTCCTCGCACAACTGTCAGCTTCCCCAGCACTGGATCCGGTTTCACACAGACTCAACAATAAACGAACCCCTTCAATCCACAAAGTTAAACTTGTGCACAGGGACATGACCCAAACTCGGCAAAGCCGCCGAGGCTCCCTTTCCTCCGCCACCTCTCTGTCTTTCGTGGGCTGAGCCCTGCTCTACCACCACTATGTAGGCACAGAAGAGCGATCCTAGCATCTAGACCGTGTCTTTGCATATGAGGCCTTTAGTCAGAGAAGCAGAAACAGGCAGCCCAGAACTTCGAAGAAGCAAGAGCTGATGGCGAGGCTGGGCAGGGGCACTTCCATGAGACGCATGAAAAACTGCAAGGCAGGCTCATGTTTGATTGGCAGGCAATTCAGCCTGTGAGGGTGACGGAGCCACTTAATTCAGTTTTAGAAGTCTGTAAGTATAAGATTAGTACATTTGTGATGAGATTTAATTGTAACAGGTTCTTTGTTAAATGAGAAGTTGGTATTTTGATGACTAACCCCCTCCCACCAAATCCAATGACAGTTAAAAAGGAAAAAAGTTTAAATTTGAAAAAAATGATTTAAATTAAAAAATCCAGTTTTTAATTTTTTTAAAAAAAATGTCTTTCAGTTTTATTTTTATTTTTATCCATCCTGGCGGTGGGTAGGCAGGTTTCTAAAAAAATTCGAGCCCTGTGGACCTTTCTGCAATGTTGTAAGGAAATGAAGTCTTTCCTTCCTTCAGTTGCTAACCCTGTTGCTAGATTTTCCAAAATAAGCTGTAGCCACTGATGGTTTTTAGGAGCAAAAGTCAGATGAGTGCTGGATGGGCTTGTGTTGAGTTTCCAGCTGTTTGTGCAAGCAGGCCTGTCCCTCGCCCTGGGGAGGAGGGTGTGGAGTTCCACGGTGAGGATCGTTCCTGGCAGGGCTCCTGCAGCTGCCGTCCAGGACTGCGGCGGCCTCGTGGCCTGTGACGTTGTTGGTCTGGCATCCACCCCACTGACGGAGCTGAGCTGGCCAAAGCATCTCCGGCCTGGTGCTGGAGACGGACTCCCATTTCCATGCTAGGCCTGCTGCCTTCATTAGGCCGGCTTAGGACTTCATGGCTGCCATGACAACCACGGGGCTGTCTCAGTACATCACTGTCCCAGGTAACAGTCTTGACCTAGGCTGGACTGGGCGCTGGATGGAACGGCTGTTATCCCCTTGGGGTTTCTGAAGCATTTTTTTTGTCCCAAAAGGCTCCCTGCGTGGCTTCCGTGGCGTCAGTAAAAAGTCACAATGCCCTAGAAGGAAGGAGAGGGAGGGAAACGGCGTTCGCCTCAGCCGCTACCCTCGTTTAGCTCTGTGCTCATCAAACCTTGGAGGTAAAATGTAGTTTCTCTTGGTGTAAACTGAAAGCTCCCGATAGAAGCAGATGCCTGATTGGCTCCTGCTCAGCCCCTTCAGTGTTTCAGTGACTTCTGATTTCTAGAATCCTTTGGGCGCGAGGGTTGGATCCAGGGTGAGCCACGTGTCAGCAGAATGGATCTCCCATCCCTCCCGTCCTGCAGCCCCTTGCGCTTCCCCAAATCTCCCGGGGGTTGGGGGGCAGATTGGAGATGCGGACAGGGGAGTGGGGAGGATGGGGAAGCCCCTTTGCGCCAGTGGAGGCCCATTCACGCGGCATTGGATCCGGGCCAATACGTTGCATTGGAGCACTGGCCCTGCTTGCCAGAGGATGGTCTTCCCTGCCTGGCGGCCGCTTTCAGCATGACCTCAGCTAGAAAGAGACCCATCTCCTTTCCCAGCCCTGCTGCCTGAGGCCCTGGAAAAGCTGGCATGCAAAGTGCGAAAGAGCTTTGGCTGTTGGGGGGCAGGGCAGCGTAAAAAGACATGGGTCGCTCCGCCACACCCCATTGAGCCTGACCACATTCGTGGCAGGCAGGTAGCTAAAAATAGTTAAACACCTGTACATCTTTTCAGCTGCATGAATTCTGTTTTCCTTGTTCCCCCCTTCCAAAACTGTGCATGGAATATTCCATCTGCTTTCTTTCTGGCTCCAGAAGCTGAACTTGTTTAAAGGGAGAAACACTTGCATAGAGTTGTAGCTTTTACTTGCTGGAAGACTTCTTGAAGGGGGGGGGGGGGCTGGTATTCAGTAGTATGTTCAAAATAAGTGTCCGTAAACAATGGCTTTGCATCTTCTGCAGTGAGCAAAGCATCTTCCAAGAAGTGGGCACTGGAACAAACCGTGGGTGAAGAAGCAAGTTAATTTATTGGGAATAAGAACTGTGAGCCCATCAGTGACGTATAGGATTGGAAGAGTCTCTTCCCTCAGGAGCGGCTTGCATTTCTAATTTTCCAGTGTATTTTTGCCTCTTGAATTCTTTCTTAACTCCATCCTGTGACTGGTTTGGATGCGTTGACCTCTGCCTGCCCTTATCTCGTTTCCCCCCTGAGTTTTTAGTAAGTAGGCACTGGCCAAATAGTGGACTTAGCGTAAAGTAACGGGCGATGCTGGAACCATGGACTGCTGATGCAGCCTGACCACTAAGGTAAGCGGCAGATGCTCAGCAGGGCTTTTGACTGTGTCTGTGGAAACCGGTGTGTTCATTTCCATGTCTTGTGAATATTTCATTTCCTAACTCTTTTTCAGGGAGATTTAATTTCGAGTCAGTCATTTGTCACCGCTCTAAAATATCTGTCCGGTTAGTAGGAGCCAAGCTGTGTGTGTGTGTGTTGCATTTTCTTTTCCATATAACATGAATTCCTCAAGATCCTGGGAACTTTTTGTTCCTTTGCTTAAACTCCCAATGTACAACCAAGATGCTAGTTTTAAATAACCTTTAATCTTCCGTTTTTAATGGTTCTCTTAATCTGAGGAGGCTTTGGTAGGGGTTATTTTTTGAAAATGTCCTATCCTTGAAGTCTTCCAGCTCCTGGGGCATAAAGGTGGCTGCGTATTTGCTGGCATTCCTACTGTGCTGATGCCGTCCAGTGCTTTGCAGCTGGCGGTCCTTTGGAAGCAGTGTTCAGCTCTGGTGCTTGGAAACGTTCAGCATCCTAACTGGATGAAACAGAGTATAGGACCCAGAGAAGGTGGACGGAGGGGCAGCTTGCATCGTAGCTCTGAGCTATGGTGGGCAGTTCTCTTCCCCAGGAAGCGCATGCGGGGCATGGGAAAGCCCTTTAATTCTGCCTTCAGCAGCTCAACCGTTGCAATGAAGCTAGAAGCGCTTCAGCAGGTCTGCCTGATGGGAGAACAAAATCTGCTGCCTTTAATGAGGCGCTCCGAGCTGTTTACTGGTGAGGACTTTCTTAGGCAGAAGGTGTCCCTTTGATGGTAGAGGAGTGAGTGCCGCTTTTTCCCTGCCAAGTTTCTTTTCGCAAGGATGCCACCTTCAAAGGATTTTGTTTTGACAGTTAAAACAAATAGAGCCTCATCTTTCCCCTGACGGTTTGCGTTGGAGTTCTGTTTTGAGCTCAGGGCACCGTTTCAGTGAGCGTCACGCTTGAATTGGATCCAGCCACTAGTTGCCACTAGAGTCTTTGTGGCCTGTGCATTTTGCCCATTGAGATTGGCCTTTCCTAAACTTCTCTCTATTGGACTCTGACTTCCATGACCTTTATGTGAGCTTTGTTAACAAATCTCTGAGAGTTTTGGACTTCGTGGCATTCAGTATGTGCAGATCTGTGGCTTAGATATTTGTCTCAAGTAGTGGAAGCCGGTCGGGCAGAAGAGAGTGAAGGGTGCAATCCTGTGCCTATTTAGTCAGGAAAGGAGACCTTCTAGCATGCTGGGAGTTGTAGGACTTTTTTCCCCCTGTCTAAACTTGCATAGGATTGAGCTGAGCCCCCCCCCCCCCAAGTTTTTTATTTATGTTTAGGTAATTATACCCTGTCCTTCAATAAAACTTCTAATGCAGCTTTCAAAATTTCAAAACTCATATTAAAACATGCAAAATAAAAATATACCAAAATATACTAAAAATCACTTATTTCCCTTTTTGAATTTACACTTTATTGAGACATTTTAAGATATTAAAAACAACAAAACATAGTCACATTCCATTGTAACGTGGGTTCTACCTTTAAAGGCAGCTTAAGTAACCATATGTTTAAAATCCAGGGCAACAAAAATACTATCTATCCTAAGAAGGTTACAAATTATTTATTTATTTACTGCATTCTTATACTGCCCAATAGCTGAAGCTCTCTGGGTGGTTCACATATTATGTTAAAAATTAATTTCAACTCATAATATCAGATAAATCTCCGTATTACTCAAATTACAGGAAGTTACCTAATATCTAACAAAGTGTTTTAAAATCACCTGTTTAACCTGCTTGGTCTCAAGCGTGAATACTTCATACCTTCTAATTTCCAAACTATCATGCACTGTTGTTGTTTGAATATGCGTCTTCCCTTTGGAAGCTACCAACATTCGTCTAGCTATACATTTTAGATAATCCTGTGACATAAAGACCTTCCGTAGCTGCAGATCATCAAAAGGCTTAGTTGACAAGGCTATAATTGCCTTGTCCATCCTTTCCTGCACATTATGCCTCAACAGAAAAATCTGAAACCAAGGAGGGTGATCTCTGTTTAACGTTAAAGAAAAATTGTACTTTTAAATCAACTCTCACACAATCATAATCTTATAGTTTCTTTGACAAACCTATCAGAAGATCATTTTCATAACACATACAAAGATAAATCTGAGTGAGCTGGACTCAGTTACTACGTTGGTATTTAGTTTATACCATTAATACGGACTAGACCAGTGTTTTTTAAAAAACAATTATGTCTTGCTTATATAATATCAATAGGCAACCTCCAATGGCGGAATGACTGCAACCGCAACAGGAAGCTGCTGTATGGGATAGGTCAGCAGAGCAGAAGGGATGCTAATCCTGTCTTGACCGCAGTGACTGGGTTCAGATGTCACAATAACCCATGATGGGTTAAATAAACCATTATGGCTTGTTTAACCCATCATGAGTTATTGTGTCATCTGTTGGGTGTTTTTTTTAACCCACGTTGATTTATTTGGCCAAAATGACCCACTCTGATAACCCACGGTCTGCAGAGTGATTTATTGAACCCGTCATGGGTTATCGTGTTGTGTGGTGGTCACAGTGAGTTATTTTGGCTGCCTACAGAGTCACTTGGCAAGAGTGGTCAAAACCGCTGCTGCTGCGCTCTCCCAGCCGGCAGATCTGTTTCCATGATCTGCATAGCAAATGATTGCGCTTGCAGCGTGACGCCCCCCCCTCCCCCCCCAGTAACCCTTCCGTCAAGCACCGTCTCGGTTGGGTGGCACAGCTGTGCAGGGTCGGTAATTTTGCCTCGTGTGCATCCTGGTCGGGGGATGGGCTGTGTGTGAAGTTTTGTCCTGCTCCTGCAAACGTCCATGGAGTTATAGCCGCCCCCCCCCTTTTTGGCGAAAAGGGGCCTTGTCAGTGCGCAGGGTTTTCAGTGGGCCTCATGCGCGTCCTGCCAGGGGATGGGGCTGTGTGTGGCGTTTGGTCCCTGTCCTACAAACTTCCAAGGGTTTCTTTGCACACCTCCTTTTTGATGCTCCCGGGGTTTTCACTCCTTTGTGGGTGCCTTGGATGCCTCCCGACTAGGAGAGGCTGCATATAAAGTCTGGTCCCAATCCTGCATATCTCCACGCTTTAGAGCCACCACCTGCTTGTCAAGGTGATGCTGGAAGTGCTGAGTTAACCTCTCCCTTCCCATTGGGATATTGTGGAAGGTTAAAACAGGCTGCTTCCATGTTGTCGATGCGTGGAACACGCCGCTGCTGGGGCGGAAGGACTGGAGCGGGACAGGGGGTGGCGTGAGGGCTCAGGTTGCGCACAGTAGCTTACTTTCCTGATCGTCTGGGTTATTTGAGTAGCTTATTAACCCGTCATGGCTTGCAATGATGTCTGAACGCAGCCAGCGCCAGTCTGAATCATGTTGCTTAAAAGAAAAGGCTTTGAGTACTTGCAGGTTGTCTTCCCCTCACTTCTGAAATAATGGCATGATGCAGTGAGGATGGCACCACAGAGTATGGAGTGAACCGCATTCTAGGAGGACATTGAGGAAGTCTTGCACTTGCTAGTTACGTTACCAGTGAAGCAGAAATAAATTGTTTCTTTCCCCTCTAAAATCGAATATCCCACCCTATGTAAGAGAGGCTTAAGAATGGGTAAAATAAAAAATAAAAATACAAAATGTAAAAAACAAATAATAGAGCACAGTGTAAATTGAGTGAAGAATGGGAACAGCAAAGAGCCCTGAACGGCTGTTTCATAGCTAAATCTTAACCTCTTTGTCTGCTGCATTGGTCACCATCTGTTTAGGCTTCATGGGAGGTATATAATTAAAGGGAATCTTTTCTTCCCCTGATCTCAAGATGGTCAGTCCAAGGCGGCTGCCAAGATGACAGACTTCGCTTGGGTTAACAGTTAGGGCTTCTTGCCAGGGAACTGTAGGAATTGTCTGCCTGTGAGAGGATTAGCGCTCTCTAAACCACATTCCTCCCCCCCCACCTCGGCTTGGTCTATTCTGCAGCCCCTGTCATGCCCTGAATTTGCTGCTGAAATTTGGCAGTCGCTGGTGGAAGCAAAAAAGCAGGCATTTCCCTTTAAAAGAAGATGCGTGGAGAGCATGCAAGTCCCTGAGAGCACAATTTTGCTTCAAAACACAGCACTTTCTCCCTGTGCACCTTGTTTTAAAGGGGAAAATGTGGCCTTCTTGCTAGGGTTTTGTTTTTTTTTTAATAAAGAAAGGAGTGATTCTGCAATGGCTGAAGGGAAGGCAGGGAAAGGTGAAAGAAGGTCTGTGAACATCCAGAACCAAATGGTGCTGAGGGTAAAGATGGACAGGATTGGAGCTGGCAGATATATGTAGCGTGCTAGTGACCCCAGCTGGTAGCCTGGTGCTTGAGAGAAAGCCAGCTAGCCACCGATGTGAATTCAGGGCTGTTCACGAAAGCTGCATATCAAGGAGCAAGGAGTCCTTGGCCTTCCTTCAGAAAGGGTTAGGGCAGCCAGGAAAATGCCCTCTGCCGAATGCTACTTCAGTGGAGTTGAACTGGCTGAGTGGGTTTGAAAAGGAATAGCAAGACCATTCAAAGACTGCATTGCTGCAGGGATCGCAGTTCCTGGAGAAAACTGGCAGGTATGTCCAGTTTCCCCCAGTTTATTTCCAAGTTGGTTGACCTCGCTAGTAAAACCTGATAAAAAAGGGAAAATGATGGGGTGTGTGTTGAAAGATGACTCCAGTCTTTCTGTGTGTGTGTGTGAGAGAGAGAGAGATATTTTGTGAGTGCTATTTGTAAAGCACTTAAAATTGTAGCGATCCCCAAGCAGAAGGTAAACATGAACTAATAATTCCCTGTTAAACTTCAAAGAGGGAAATGATGCACACTAGAAAGGGGGAGAGCAGAAGACTTGAAAGTTCAAGGACCCTGAACCCAATGCAAGTTTCCAAACATGATGATGATGATGATGATGATGATGGTGGTGGTGGTGGTGGTGATGGTGGTGGTGGAGGAGGAGGAGGAGGAGGAGGAGGAGAAGAAGAAGAAGAAGAAGAAGAAGAAGAAGAAGAAGGTGGTGGTGGTGGTGGTGGTGGTGGTGGTGGTGGTGGTGATTGTTCCTTCCCCTAAAGAAGTCCACAAAAGTAACTCTCCCACTGTAAATTCTACTAGCCCAACTGCCCCCATGTTAAAATCTAGCTCTTGTAATCTCATCTTTAGAAAGCACAAGTCAAAAGAAATCTCTCTCTCTCTCTCTCTCTCACACACACACACACACACACACACTGTGATTTTGCATTGGTGTTCGTCCATATATTCTAATTTTAAACGTTCCCCATCATAGTTTTCTCAAATGTGAAGCTGAAATCTGATAATGAGGAACCTCTGTGGATTGGTGGTTCCCGAGTCCGGGAATTGGGTAAGCGACCTGTTCTGGATGGGGTTGCACTCCCACTGATGGAGCAGGTGCATAGCTTAGGAGTACTCCTAGATCTGTCCTTGTCACTGAAGGCCCAGGTGGACTCCGTGGCCCAGAGTACTTGGGGTCAGCTTCGGCCAATCCGTCAGCTATGGCCTTTCAAGGACGGGGATTAACCTAGCCACAGTAGTGCATGCACTGGTAACATCCCGACTACTACAATGCACTGTACGTGGGGCTGCCCTTGAAGACGACTCAGAAGTTGGAGCTGGTGCAAAATGCAGCAGCTAGACTGCTCACCCAAACATCCTATAAAGACCATATAACACTGGACTTAAAGGAATTGCACTGGCTGCGTATACACTTCTGGTCAGAATTCACGGTGTTGGCAATGACTTTTAAAGCCCTAAACGGCTTGGGATCTCAGTACTTGAGGGAGCGCCTCTCCCTATACCTGCCTGCCCAAGATTTGAAATCTGTTGGAGGAGCCCTCCTTTGCAAGACATATATTATGGTGGGATGTGGGAAGGGCCTTCTCTGTTGTGGCACCCTGTTGTGGAATACCCTCCACTTGGAGGCCTGACTGGCGCCGACACTGACTTCATTTTGGCGCAAGTTAAAACATGGCTCTTTATCAACACCTTTGAGGGCTAAATTCTCCATAGTTTCAATTGTTTTAATTGTTTTTATTGCTTTTAAAAAATTTCTACTGGTTTTAATTTGTGAACAATTTAATACTTTTTAAAGCTGTGTATATTTATGTTTACATTGTTCTGATTTTACCTGTACTCCGCCCAGAGATCCCAGTGATATAGGGTGGGATACAATTGTTTTAAGAAATAAATAAGCCTCCTCCTCCTTGGAATGGTTTGCAGCAGCAGCAGCATGTGGTTACCTCCATCAATTCCTCCCCAAATCACTGCTTTATAGTTGCAGTTGTATAGTATTAAGGGCTGCCAGTGCCCATTGACCTTCCTGGGGGTGGGGTCTTGGGGGATCTAAACCTATGCAGGGGCAGGGCCTGGGGACACGCAGCCCTATGGCAGTTCCCAGCTCCTTCACCTTTGGCATCCTTCTGGACTGACTTGTTTCATGGTGGTTCTGGTCCTTCTGGGCCGGCCAGAAAGTGACCCTTGGCAAGGCTCTGCCCGGAGTCATTTACCTGCTCTTTGAAGCCACTGGGTGAAGCCCTCTGAATATTTGGCCTCTGCACGCAGCCCTCTGCCTGCTTCCCGCCAGTCGCTGAGATGCCGCATCGCTGTCAGACTGAGTGGACTGAAGCTGAATCCAGACGAGACAGAGGAGCTTGTGCTTGGAAGGCTTCTGCCCTGCCCTGGATAAGGGTTCTGAGCCAGCCCCTCCCCCAAGAAGGGTTGGGCTCGCCCTTTGGGACAGGAGTCTATGCTACTTGGTTGGGCTGGGCTGCTCAAGCCAGAAATGATGGTTGCCCCAAACGTGTCAAGCCTGCTGTGGCCAGCGCTTCCCAAGGGAAAGGCTAGGTGTGGAAGGAGGCGTGCGCGGAAGGGCCCCGCTTCCAGAAGGTGGCACGCAGCACCTCTGGACTGGGCTGGCCAAAGCTTCCCCTGGCCTCTCAGGGCTGTTGGGCAGCGTGCCGGGAAGTCGCCCAGGCTCCCTTCAGGCTGGAAGAAGGAAAGGCAGCAGGGGCCAAGGAGGAGTCGGAGGGCTTGAGGACTCGGGGCCGGCTTGGCTCTTTGGGCACCTTCGTGGTGAGGCGTTGAGCGGCCCTTCGCCTTCCTCCCCACTCCAGGAGCGCCACGGATCCCCGCTCCCCCCCCCCCCCCGCTGAGACCAACCCGGCCACCTCTGCCACCTCAGAGTGGATTGGAAGCCCTTCGGACCCACGTTTGCTGTGGCGAGGGAAGCCTGCTTGGGGCGTGCCTGCGGCCGGCGCTGCTCCTGCTGTTGGGAGCACAGGTGGGGAGCCTGAGGGCATGCTTGCCGGTTGCGGGCGGCCTCGCCCGTGCCCTGCTCACCGCCCGTTCCCACCGCCTCGGGCCCAGGGGCACCTGAGGCTGTTTGGGCGTCAGGCGTCGCTTCACGCAGTCCCAGCCTGCCATGAAGAGGCGGGCCAAGAGCTGCCCTGAAGCCCACTTGGGCCTGGTGGCAGCGGGTGCGTCCGCTCCATCTCTTCCTGAGGGCTCCTTGAGGCGCGCTTGTGTGTGTGTGCGCGCCTTATGTTCGCTGTCCTGTGGGCAGTTGGGTAGAGTGACGGATGCCTGCTTTGAAGTGAGCATTGTGCTGGTTGCTGCCTGGTGTTTCTCTCTCTCGAGTGGGCTCAGGAGCAGGGATTGAAGAGCCGCCTCCCTCCCTCTGCCGCCACCGGGTCCAGGCGTGCCTGGGTCTGGTGCAGATCACACCAATGAAGCGAAATGCGCGTGTCCCTCAGATATAATAGGACTTTACACTTGAGCAGCCTGAGGGCAGCAGCTGGCTGCTAAGTGGCCAGAGAGGCTCCGCTCTCCTGGGAGACGGTAGGGCTCAGCCTCAGGGGTGGGGTGGAGCGTGCAGGCAAACCGGGACCACGGCCCACCCCCACCCCCTGTTACTGGTGGAGAGTAGTGGCTGCTGAGAGCGCCACGGCTGAGGTTATTGGAGGAGAAGAGGCCTGGCGAGGCTTTCACCCAAGCCGCTGTTCCTCCTGGCGCACGTCTGCTCCTTTGAGTGGAATAAAGAATGATGGCTGGCGATGAAGCCGCCTCGCTGCCCTTGGATTGGCAGACTGAAAGAGCTCATATTCCCCCCCCCCCTTTTCAGATCGTTGGTTCTCCAGAAATTACGGAGGGGCGTGTGGCCTCTGTGGCACTAGGAAAATATAGTTCTTGTGGAACCCTTGCTCTGAAAAGCCGGCGCCGTTCAAGTCCATATCAGTGTGGTTATAATTTCTGTCCAGCTGGATTTGATTTGGATGTGCCACAAACGTTGCACATGTGTGGTGGTGGTGGTGGAGGAGGAGTCTTCTGCCCTCCTCGCTGAGGAATTTTTCCCAGTGGAAAGACGGTATATTTGGGGGGAAACTGGAAAATGTTATCCAATGCTCCGCTTCCAGCAGTACAATTGCAAGCAGAACTACTAACACAACTCATGCAAGCCATGTGTGATGTTGTTGTAGCCTCACAACGTTATAATAAATTGTGCCATGCCTTGTGCAGCTGGAATCAAAGTGCTGGATTTGACACCTGTGCAAGAATTAAAATGGGGTTTTCGCAAGTGGCAGAAGCTTTGCGCTGGCTGAAGGCCGCCATTTGGTCCAGCTGCTTTGTTTCAGCAGCAGGTTCACTCCACTTTAAAACGCCCAGATCCAGATTCAAAGGAAGTCAGGTTAATGGTTAAAGCATTGCTACCGGCCTGTTCGCAGGTGGCCGGTGGGAGCCCCCATCATGTGAATTGTGAATCCCCATTTAGGAGTCGGGAGAAGGGGCATTTGTCGTGGGGATGGTGACAGTGGATTGATTTAAATCAAAGCAATTTAAATCAATGATTTAGTCATTTGTAGCAAGAAAAGACATGATTTAAATCTCTGATTTAAATCAAGTTTCCCATTGAGACTTTTAAATTTATTTCCTGAACAGTGTTGCAAATCTGTCTTGGCCCTGATCTTTCAAGCCCACACGGTCTCTGGCATTCTGACACAGGGCACTCTGAATCAGGGAGACTCTTTTCATTGCAGCAAATCCCACAGTAGAAGCTTAATGGCCGCACTTTTTGGGAATCATGCAGCTGGTGACAAGTAGCCGTAGGCTCCATAAGTAATTCCAAAGCTAACAACTATGACCGCGCCAGAGATCCATTCAACTTGGTTTCCCCGTTGCAATGCCCATGGTTATGACTACAGGGCAAAGGCCTCGGAGGTTTCCTGGCTTAATCCATCCCGGGCAATCCAAGACAAGGGTTCTAGCCACGCCCACAGAGTTCCATCTCGAAATCTTTGTTGGGACCTCCACGCTACATGGGCCAAAGCCTTTCAAATCCAAGAGACAAGGCAGGCTCAAGAGTAAGCCCAGAGTCACCTCACACACAGAGAGATTTTGACGACCATAGCTGCAACTTTGGTGTCTCCACCTACTTGGGTCGAAATCCATAGCAAGCAAGAACTCATGGTCCATGAAGAGCAGAGCAGTACTTTTCACGGCAAGTTCTCCATTCTGCCCTCCAGGGGTGACGCTTCAACCTCTGGGATACCTCTGACCCCCCTCCCCCCCCTCCGAACCCCTTTCAGGGTCTCACAGAGAAGCCGCCAAGCTATCAGGGTTGATTGAACCTTGCCGCTGGACAGGCGGAACCTCACTGCTGCCTGCTTTCCTCTGAGAACGCTGACGGAGATCAGCTCACACGGATTCTGGCGTTCCACAGGCTGAATAAGCCAAACCCTTCCATACCGCTTCTGATCAGGTTCTGGCCATAAACCCGTGAGGCCCACTGCAGCTCTGGAACTGGGCCAGAACAAAATCTGACTACTAAGTCATTTTAATTTACAGTGAAATAGAGGTTAACAGCACAGTCCATTGCATGTCTCCTCAGAAATCAGTTCTGTTGAGTTCAGTGGGGCCTACTCCCAGGTAGGTGGATGTAGGATTGCCTGTATTTTGACAGTTCTCATGATTAAAGTGCCCTCATGGTCAGGGGTCTCTCCTATAAAGACTAGTGGGTGTTATATAGCCTTGTATCACCTGCTTTCCTGTATTTCTGTTGCATTTAAAAATAGTGCTGAATCTGGCCTCACAAACCAACTGGAGACATGGCACTCTAGAAAGCGCCTGGACTGATAGATGGGCCACCTGAAGGCTAGAGCAAAATCATAGGATGAACTGTTTTTCTTAATGGATGCCCCCCCAGCAGTGTTTGCTCTTGTTAATGCGGATGGATCTGAGTGTATGATGACAGCATAGGCTGCCTTCATTTCCCATCCTTGTATAGTCCGTTGATTTCAGCATTCCATTCCTGTGCCCTGGAACCATGAGCAACTGCCTGTAAGGCTGGTAGCCTAATGAAGCCACGGGGCTGGTGAAACAGGCATTGCCAGTTGAGGATTTCTGGTGCACTGTGTTTTGAAAGGGATAAATGGCCTAACCATTAAGTCCCTGTTCTTGTGATGGAAATGCCTGGGTGATTCATCACCTATTTGCCGCCACCTGCACTCAAGGTTTACCAGGTGAAGGCCTTGGGGCAGCTCCTCTATGGGACCCAGTGGAGGAGGGCCTTTATGGGCTTGCAGAGGATGGAGACCATCCAAAATCATAGGTTCCCTATGGCATAACTTCTTCCTCGCTACTAGCCAAAGCTAATTTACCAAAGTTGATATCTTTGGTAAATCGTAGGATGATGACCGCGTATTGGATCAACCTCTCTGTTGGAAGCAGCCAGAAGCTTCCCGAACGAGCAATGACTTGTATTCCGCGTAGTGATTGGATTAAATTTTTTACCAGGTGGATCACAATGTTAGGCTTCCTGTTCTCACAGGAAGAAAGGTTTAGCTCCTCTGAGGCGTCCTGTACGGGACTCGGACTTTCACGCATTGTCAGCTGAGATAAATGTACACAGAATGGGTCCGCTGTGCCCAAGGTGGGGGATATCGGGTGTCCCCTTCCTGACAGGAAAGCGTTGCTGCTCTTCTGCTGTTACGTTGGGACAGTGCCGAGGGAGTTCCCCTGAAAGGGTCCCTGTGCTTCTGGGCTCCGCCTGAGGTGGAAACCTTGGAGCATACTGTGCCTCCTCTCCCCCTTGAATAATCCCCCAAGGCAGAAGTTCATTGTGAAGTGGTTGGAATGTAAAAGGGAAACCGGGCAGGGGAAGGGCATACGTATGGGGATATCTCTCAGACCCGGCACACCAGATTATATTTGATTTGGGCCAATTGTATGACTTGTAGTTTAAGCATCCTAGTGTAGGACAGGGTAGGATATTTTAGGGGTGGTCTTGTTGCTTTGTTGTTTTTTAATTATTATTTATTATTATTTTTGGAACTTTCTAAGGGTAAACGTTTTGGATTTTATTCTGGAATTGTATTATGTCTTTGTGATGGCAATTGGCTAAAGCAATAAAGGTTGGATATGAACAGCAGTAAACATATATTCAAAGGAAGGTGGACAGTCCGGTGCCCTGTTAAGTATTCTGAAAGCTCACGCCATAAGGACTTTGTTGGATACAATTTCTGCCAGTACTTAATTGAATTGGACAGGCTGGACCAAGGACAGGACTCCAAAATGCCCCCTCTGTCGGCTGCCTATTTCAGATGCCCGTCCTCTGGCCCACTGCCAGCAAGCCAAAGGAAGCCACAGGCAGGAGCAGCACGTGTGCAGCGCATGGAATGTTCCACTTGGCTACATTTGCTTGAAATCAGACTTGGATGCGCTTCTTGATACAGTGCGGAATCCTCTTGCAGGAAGAAGGATTGGTTGATGTGCCCAGACGCACACATGCTCTCTTACGTGTGTGTGTGTGTGTGTGTGTGTGGTGCTGTGCAATGCTCTGGCTTGTTGCTGCTGCAGCGCTTTGCCCCTCCCTTCAGCATCTGGCATTGACGGAGCATCTAGTGGCTGTGCCCAGATGAGCAGCTTGTGTCCTCATGGAGAAGGCAGCCGAGTCTCCTCTGCAGCAGGGGCAGCTGCCGCCTTTGCGTGCTCCTCTGCTCCCCTTTCCCCCCTCCCCTGGGGGATGTGTGGCTGAGAGGATTCCAGAAAGGAGCCCGGGCAGAGTTCTCTCCATGTTGATGCAGTCACTCTAACTAAAGAGGGAGCCCGGCATCTTGAAAATGGAAACATCGGCCTGTTTGGTTGTGTCCTGCGGGCTGCGTGGAGTTGTACTGTGAGAGAGACTTCGGTCCCATTTTTCTGTAGCAGCTTTCTCTTGAGAGCAGCGTGGTTACGTGGACTGAAATGTCCCAGGCAGGCGGGCAGCAAGCCCCATTTCCAAAAGCCTTTTTCGTGAGCCTCCACCGCTGTGTAACGACAGTGTCCTCCTGGGTCTGAAAAGATGTCTCCAAGCATCAAACGCCTGGACTGCTTTCCTCCAATGCTGTGCCACTGTAAAGCAGCCTGCAGCAACCACACGGTCTCCCTAATGTTTGGATGCAAGGTGGGTCTGAAAGGGCTTCGGAATATATTGGGAGCGTTGCCGTGTTAATGGGATCTGTAACAACAGAGAATTATGCCGTGGGATTGGATTAAGTCATATGCTTTTGATGACGTGCTGGCGGCAGGCAGGCAGGCAGGCAGTGATCGCTGCTCAGTGGTCAATGTGGCTGGTGAAAGAAGGATCACCCTCCCCACCCCCACCCCCTCGCGGAAGATCAATGAATAAGCCAGGCAGAAGAACCCATGGGCAAAACGCTGCGTGGGGTTTCTGCTGCTGCTGCTGCCATTGCTGCCATTGTTCAGTTTAGACCCTGCTCTTCTGCTTACTGAGCTCCCAGAGCTGCTTACATGCAATAGGAGATTCCCACTGGTGGCTGTGCTAACGATTGCTGGATGTCTTGAAACTCTGCCTAGTTCTGTCTCAGTGGAAGCGTCTTGGGCATGTCACGGTGCCCAATGCCTGGAGGCTTTGGGGGGCTCGATTAGCTTGGGTGGAGTGACGAAGGGGGCGTCGCGGAACGTGTAATGCAAAACTTGCGTTTGGATTCACTTAGTCGGTTTCTCTCTTCCACACACTTTACAATAATAAAATGAGTTCCCTCATTAAAAACTCTTGTATTTGTGGGTCAACGTGAGTTGTATCAAAGGGGAAGTAGCCTTCATCCCTTATTGCATCTGTTTGGGGGAGACGGTGACTGAAGTGCGCGCAACAGAGCGAGTCGACTTCAAGCCCAGAGCAGGAGTTTTCAGAGGCTGACATCTCACTGGAAGCCGTAGCTGCTGGCCCGTGTCCGCCATCCTGGCTTGGTGGACCGAGGAGGGTCTGGTTTAGTCTAAAGCAGCTTCTGAGGAGCTTGCGGCCACCCAAGGTGGAAGAAGTGGGACCCAGGGCAAAGCGTGGGGGGGGGGGGAGACTCCGACAGCCCCCTTCCCAATGGGCAGAGTGCGTAGTCCTGACCAGCTCCCCTAAGAGGGAAAGAAAATGTCATGTGTGGCCGTGGCGGATGGGATTCCGGCGGTAATGTGCACGGAGTGTGGCTGTGATTGGCATGGGGGGGGCGCTTGAGCCCTTTGGGGACTTAGTTTTTGTCAGTGGTTAAGATCGAATGCATTTCTTTGTAGAGATGAGCTCATGCATATATTGGGGTCCTCCTAGATATGCCGAAGTCTGCTTTTGTGTGTGTGTGCCCCCACCCCCATGGCTTATGTGGTTGGCACAGGGCCACCAGAATTCACAGTTAGGGCTCTGCCTGGCTCTGCAGCTCCAGAAGTGTCTGTGGACAGGGGCCCGATTCCCTCCAAGCAATGAGGTCAGTTGAGGGTGGCCTATTAGAAATGCCCCCACCAGCTGGGGTGAGGTGGGGGTTACCAGGGATGGAGGGGTTTGCCCCCAGGGAACTTCACCAGGGGCCGTCTTTACCCTCCTCAGCCTGGTGGCTCTTGTGCAGGGCCCCTTCTGTGGTCATCCCGATTTTGGTGCTCCTTCCCCCAGGAGCCCTGCCTGGCACCTTCAAAGAAAGGGCAAAATCCGCCCAGGCTTTGGGTGGTTCACCTATTTCTTCTTCGTGGTCTCTGTGCATCACACATATGGGCTCGCGCCGGCGCCGAGCCCCGTTCGGGAAACTTCCATAGCTAGCCTAGCGTTTTTGGCGGGAACCCCTCCCCCCACCATCTCACCGCGCACTGGATGAGTAATTTTAATTGCTTTCCTCTGTGCCTGTTGGGATTTCTTTTGATCATGCTACTGCTTTGAATTTTGTATTTGCATTTTATGACTTATTTCGTGAAGGTTGCATTTATGCTTTGGAGTTAAGTGATGTCTTGAACGCCAGCTTTCAGAAAGGTGGCATTGAAGTCTCCTAGACGAATAAGAGGGCGGCACTGTGCATGGCACATGGCCTGGGGAGGGGTGCTTGTCACTGCCCGCTGGCCTGGGGCGCAGTCTTCCCATGTCATCACGTGGGGGCAGGCTGGGGCTGCCCCAGCCATGGTGGCGTTCCTGCTCCCCCTGTTGAGTTGGGGTTGCAGCTGCTGTGTGGCTGAGTCCCCCCTCGAAGACCCGCCTCTCTGTCTGTGGCCTCTTTCAGAAATACCGCTCTCAGGAGGACGAGGATGAGATGCCTTCGCCAGAGCCCGGCGGCTCCCCCCAGGCACCCAGTGAGGAGGGGGCAGTGCCAGAGCTTGTGCACGTGTCTGAGAAGAGCCTCTCGCAGATCGAAAGCATCCATGGCTTCGTTTCGCACGCTCACATTTCACCAGTCAAGGTAGGAGAAGGTGGATTTCCATCCTTTCAGAACCTGCTCTTGTTGGTATGATGTCAGGGTTCCAGTGAGAAGCGGCATGTTCCTTCCATGCTATGAAGTGAAGCTCTCTGGTCCGGGGCCTGTCAGAAGTGTCCCTTGAGTTTCTGGCGTTTCTGCTATTTGTTCATTTCCTACCACTCCTGCGAAACAAGAGGAACTGGTTGCTGCCCTTTGAGAAATCTAACATTTGGCCAGCATCAAACAGATCCATGGAATTTAAGAGTCTTCGCTGCCTACAGCGGGGAGAGTGTTCTAATGAAATGTTCGTAATTTTGACTGCTAATTCTAGGTCTGCTTCTGGGTGCAGTGTGCAAAGCCATGCGTTTCCCCCAAGATTTTGGAGGATGTTGAGTCCTTGGTTTAGAATACAAAACAAAATCTGTGATTGTCGTGGAGCCTGAAGTAGCGAAAGGGGCCTCTTCTCTGCGTGCTTCCGTGCCGTGGGTGGGTGGGGCGCCCGGCATAGAGCGCCAGTCCTTACGGCTGTAGGGTCCGTCTTCCCGGAGGCAGCGGTCGTGTGTTCCTGGAGCTTGTTGGCCGAGTGGCACTTGAGGAGCTCGTGAAGCTGAGCTGTAGTGGGAGCAGATGCCCCTGAGGGCTGCAGGAGAGTCCTGACATGCTTGGATGTGGGGGGGACACCAGAGGAGTGTCTCCGTGGTGTGCATGCGCTTTAGAGAGGGAGGGAGGGAAGGAGGGCAGAGGAGTAGGTAAGGCTTTCTGTTTGCCAAAAGGTGAACATTGAACCCACGGCCAGAACCCATTTTTCCCCATACACAGAGTCTGTTGGCTGTCAAAGGGTTCTTTTTCTGCTCCTGCACAAGGAATAGTAATCTCCGTCGTGGCCCTTCTGTGGTTGCTGCAGGCGCGTGTGTGCGTTGCTGCAGGGCAAGACCACATGGCGAGACCCTCCCTGCTTTCGCCAGTCTTCTTTTGCTAGGCTTCTGGTGTTGTCAATAATGGGAGTATGAAAACGGCACACGGCAGCTTTGAAATGGCTTGTAAATGTACCTGGAGATTGGAATTGCACTTCTGGGAATTCTGTGGATGGTAAAGACGGCATAACGGGGCGGTTTTAAAGGCTGAAGCTCCTGAAAATCTGTTCCAGGCCTATCCAGATGAATTTTAAGATATTTTAATGTTGTATTTTTCTCTTGTTTTTAAAATTTTAACTGTTGTGATTTTTATGTTTTATATTGTTGCTGTTCCCCGCCTCGATCCGAAGGGAGAGGCGGGCTACAAATAATAATAATAATAATAATTATTATTATTATTATTATTATTGTACAACAAGCACACAGGCCCTGAAGGCTTCTCTGCTGTGGTTCGTTCCCCAGGATGAGAAAGGGATGTGCGCCTGCGTAGTTCCATCTGTGAGTGCCTCAGCTCCAAGGCGGTGAAACCTAGAGGCCTGAAACTTGGCGTGCCTCCATTCATGCCTGCATGATAAAGTGACCCTGAGGATGAGCACATCGTGGCTATTTTGTTTTTAAAGCACACTAATTTTATTTGGGGCCTGTTCAGACAACACGCTAAGCCATGCTTAGGCCGCTAATCCTTTTGCAGCGAATGGTTTGTGAGCATGTTTAAACCGTGGTTATGTAGCCACCGTGGTTAGCATTGATTCACATGACATGCTAGGTCATAATGCTTAGCCACCGTGGCTTGGCGTCTCATCTGAATGGAGTCTCAATGTTAATGCGGTTGAAGCCCACCCTGACACCTTCAGCCACTCAGGGCAGCAGACGGCCTGAACCAGCGCATAGCTTTGCAGCCAGAAACCAGGGCAGGTTCTTGGCTGCCTTTCCTATCACACTTCTTTTTCAAAATACTCATTGTGAAGAATGAGGAATAACAAAGAACGAATCATTGAGAAAGTTAAATAAAGGACAAAGATGCTAACCAGCAATTTAAAAAGTTCCTCGTGGGCAGCAGGGGCCACTAGGTGGTGCTGTTGCACAGGAAGACATCGCTCACCGGCCTCAGTGGGATTCCCCTAAACGACCCTTCCTGGTGTTCAGTATATCGGAAATCCAGAGACCTCGCAATGAAACGAATGTTGCAGATTTCCCTGCTTTTCCAGGGGGTTGCAGGCAGCAAGCAGCAAGGATGTTGCGTTGGCATGAGACAGGTTGGGGGAGAGCTCAGGTCGTGACTGACCAAACACGGGTCAGAGGTCGAGGGAGGATTTTGCTCTGGGGCTGTGAATCCCAGCCTGGACTGGAGATGGGAAGGCCTGGGGGGAAAACCAGAAAAATATTGGGGGGGGGGAAACGTCCCCCCGTTTATTCCGAAGCCTTTTTTGTTTTCTTCCGATAAAATGAAGAAAAAACAGATTATGAAATGTTTTATTTTAGCATGATCTATAAAATGTTTAAGACAAGGTGTTTATATATTTACTTCTCCAAAAGATTTCTAAAAACTACGTACAGTATCAGATTATTACAATTTCTGTGCACCACCGTTGCAAACTGAGACAACAGCTCTCAAAGAGGTTCCTTACAGTTCAGGAGCTTGTAGCTCCATTTGTTAAAAAAATAAAAGGCAAAAATTTTAAAAAGTAAATTCAATTTGTAATAATTGCTTGAATGCACTATGCTTTTCATATACCAAATGTGATAATTTTATGCCAAACCAACTTGTACATAACTACATTTTATGTTCCTAAAGTAACAAAGTGACTTCCAATCCGTAAAAAGTGCTAATATTGCATTTTTTCAATTTTTCCAAGAATTTCCAGTTTTTTCCCGACACCCCCCCCCCCTCGGGGAAAGACACGTTTTTTTTCCATGGCTTCAAAATTTCTGGAAATTTTATATCTCTTGCCTCAACGCCCCTAACCCTAACCCTCGACAGCACCCTCTTGGGAGGGGGGGGAATCCAGTAGAGGATGCTCTTTCCGTGACACTGTTCTCTGGAAAGCCCTTTGCACCAGCAGGCGCTGTTGGCCTTGCACTGGAGGTTGCTTATGCCCACGCGCTACATCAGCAGTGTAAGTGGAGCAGCAGCAGCAATGTTGGAGACCTCCCAGCCTCTTAAAATTGGTTTCCAAATAGTCCCTTCCTGAATCGGGCTTAATCGTTATCATAATCATGAAGCAACTTGATTCTAATCAGTAGGACAGAGTTGCTGCACCAAATGGATCCTGGGTCTGATCCGGCATGACTCTTCTTATGTCCCTAGTTGGCCAATGTTGTACAAACTTTGGAGGAAAGTGACCACATATTACTGGGATTTTTTACCTCTATCGAAAGCTAAAAGTGAGCACAGTCCAATCACGTGCCTTGGATTTCAGGGAGGCTGATTTCATGAGCTCGGAGAACTGCTAGGTAGGCCCCTGTGGCTATAGGTCCTGCAATGGGGAATGGCTAGGAGCTCCTGAAGGAGGCGTTGCTGAAACGGGGGTGGGTGGGGGGCAGCATGTGGGCTGCACCCCCACACCTCTCAGTCCCTGCCACTCCCCATGGCCCCACCTCAGCCTATGTATTTATTTTACAGGAAAGCAGGCGGGGGGGGGGGGGTTAGGAGAGAGGAGGGCGGGCACTGTGCCTGACCGTCTCCTGGCGGTGGAAGCCTTTCAGGCAATTAGGCATCGGAACACGCTGAAGTGCACCTTGGGAATTAATGGTAGATCTATGTACTGGGGCATGAGGAGAGTTATGCCTTTTAGGCTGTTCTTATTGTCGTATTGTTCGATAATTTGTTTTCTAAGTGGCCCGGAGGATTTGTGTTTATAAATTGAAAGGGTGAGATATAAATCCATCAAATAAATGTAAAACATTTGTTTCTGTAATTAGCACAATTTTCATTTTTCTCAAATCCTAATTGCTAATTGGCTAATATTTGACTGGTTATTGAACATCATTTTTAGGGACTAGTCAGATGCCAGCTATAATTGACTTTCTGCCACCGTCCTGCCAAACATCAGTGTGGGAACCCAAGACTTGGGAAAATGCCAGTGCCATTGCGAGGAAATAATTCGTCACGCTGTTTGGACCATTCACACTCTGAAGGAGAGAAGAGCTGAAAGTCTAAATTTGAACCTGAGGGGAGGAGAGATGTCAAATATGAGCAATAGGAGCTGCTAGATCTCGTGTGATTTGCTATCCACAGAGTGATGTGATATTATTGCAGCTAAAACTTGGGTGAAGCTTCCAGAGATGTACACCACTAGTATTTGGTAAATACTAAAAGTATTGACTTTTCGTCTTGGAGGCACTTCCTGCTCCTTTCTTGACGTTTGTAATAAGTATGTTCAATTATTATGAGAGTGGCTTAGAGTGATCAGTCAGTATTGATGGTGCTATTCCCAGCCTAGTGGGTTTCTGTTTCTTAATGAGCCCAAGTTTTAGAGGATCCGCTACTTTCTGGGTTTGGGGGGGTGAGTGGAATTGGGGCAAAGCAGGAGGAGAATTGCACAATGTAGACGTGGAACAGGAAGCCGCAGCACCAGAACAACACTGGCCAGAAATGGACCCTTCTGGATTGTAGCCGCTGTGGCCAATGGAATTTCAGAACTGGGAAACGTTGGTTACCAGGTTTGGACAAAACCTAGCTCTTAAACCACTGTTGGATCATGGTTTCAGATTCTGGCTGTTCTGGACCTGGCAACCATTGTTTCCCTGTTCTGATGAAATGGGAAGCCATGGTTAATTGAAGCGGTCTTCTTGGCTCATGTCACGGCAC
This sequence comes from Anniella stebbinsi, assembly GCA_029215795.1. Lineage (NCBI taxonomy): Eukaryota > Metazoa > Chordata > Lepidosauria > Squamata > Anniellidae > Anniella > Anniella stebbinsi. The sequence continues at coordinate 367,584,329 of JARDYH010000002.1, forward strand.
ACTGTGATGTCAGAAGGGAAGAGATGGCGCGCATGGGAAAAGGCACATGCACAGTTTGAGTTCAGCCGAGGTATCATCGTTTCGACCAGGCAACGGCAAACGCTCTGCTTAATTAAAACACCATCTCATTTAAAATCAGATGGTTGAGACCTGCATTTTTTTCTCTTTGTGATTTCAGTTGCCCCTGTTTAAATCCATCCATCCTGTTAAATTACTTTTATGACTGAGTATTGAACTGTCACATTCACTTCTAGGAGAGACCGCAATAGATCTTAGAGCATCGCCATAGGGCCACACCTTCAAGCCCCTCTTTGCTCTCTGTGGGACAGCCTGACATTTACCCTCCCAGAGATATGCAGTTGAGTGCCGTCATCACATGAAGAGAGGGCGTTCGTTTTGTTTAACGTTCTGCTCAGGGAACCTTTTTCTGGAAATGTTTCTGGGAAACCCCGCTGACGACGCCTGGCTACAAGGCATTTATCATCACCCGGGGAGAGAGATTTCCCTATCCTCGTTCGCTCCCTCCCCTGGACAATCATTCACTGCCCTTGGGAGCCTGGCTTGTTTACACCATGTGACACCCAATGTTTGGAGGAGGTAGATCCCACCCCCAGGGACAAAGGTGCCGCCTACTCTTCCTTAGGTGAGCAGAGCCAGGTGTCCTGGTGAGCGCCCTAGCTCTGGTGCATTCTTCACTAGCTGCAGCTGCCGAACCATGCCCACGGGGAGCCCATCTACGGAGAGTCCATCTAAATTGTCCAGATTTCTGTCGGGCTCTGCTTTTATTTCTCATGCCGGAAACAGAGAAACGTGGAGAATGCATAATATTCTTTGTTGCAGTACAGAATTCAGTGGGTTTAAAAGAAGCCAGACCTGCTTTGCATAATTTGAGGCCTGATGCTTGCAAGGGGCTCCTCTGGCCAGCGTGGAGCCGGAGTTAAGAAGCAGGTGTCTGTGTTTATGGCCGGCGGCCCCCGCTGTCCTCATCTGCTGGCAAGGGCTCGGATGACGACAAAGGCCGGGTGGGGGCTCTTCACAGAACCCGCAAGCCTCCTGCCCCGATGTCCCCTGGTTAGTTCGGGCCCAGAGCATGTAAGCTACTTCATGAGGCCCCCCCCTTGTTTCTGGGGTTGCCGCCTGCTATTCTGTTCCACCCACCCACCCCGGCTCCCTGGACAGAGTCCAAGGACAATGGGCCTTGTTGGCCGGCACCCGCCTGTCGTCCTTTGGCACACCGCCATGTGCGTTGCTTGTAGCAAAGGATGCTGGGAAGGGCCCTTTGGTGCACCTGGTGCGGCAGCTAAGCTACGTGCCTCTGCTTTGATGTCTTCTTCTGCACCTGTGTCCTGCCGAGCGCTGCAAAGAAGCTCCAGGGATCCCAGCTGTTTGTAGGCGATGTGTCCTTCCTTCCCCTCTTCTCTCCGCGCTCTGTGCAGGGCGCTTAATGGCGGTCTGACTAGGAGAGCTGTGTAAGGATGGCTCTTCTTCGCTCTGGATCAGCAGCATAATCAGCAAACCTGAAATGGGCCAAGATGTGTGACAGGCGGAAGTTGGATTAATCACGTTTCACTAATGCCCCCAGAGAATGAGCGAGTGAGTGCGGGCGGGCGGGCGGGCAGTCAGCAGCATCTGTTGATGGTTGCTGCTGCTGCTGCTGCTGCTGCTGCTGCTGCTGCTGCAATTGTGGCTTCTCTTCCCCCCCCCCCCTTTTGGTTCTTGGGGCAGGAGGGTCCTTTGTTTTGACCGCTTGGGACGCTTTGGCCACGACGTGCAAGAAAGGTTGCCATGTTCCTTCTGGTGTGGCATGCTCAGAAGGTGAGCCAGAGGATCCTGAAGAGGGTGCGGCAGTCCAGGCACTTCAACCTTTATGCTTTGGTAGGTGAACTGAAATAGCCAAATGGATTGGTTCGTCATCATTTTCATGTAGCTGGATGCCAGAGCGCACCCGGGTGAGGTGACGAAGGAGATGCCTCGGCTATATGGGCATCGCGTGTTTGGGAAATACTGAAAGTACAATTCCGCAGGGTCTGTTTTTAAGGCCACAGAAAAAACACCACTGCCTAATTGTAGGGCAGGCGGCCGTCTGCAGGCAGAAGGCGTTGAACTACGGCTCCCATCCGTCCCAGCCAGCGGCCGTGCTAGCTGGGAATAATGGGAGTTGCAGTCCAACACATCTGCAGGGCACCACGTTGGGGAAGGCAGCTGAAGGGCACATCTCAACGGTCCTTGCCTCTTGTCCCCCCCTCCGTTGCTGTTCTGGACCCAGGCTGCGGCGGCGGCGGTGGTGGTGGTGGTGGTGGTGGTGGTGGTTGCAGTGGTGGTGGCGGCATCGGGCATCTTCTCAGAACTCAAGACACGTGGCGTTGGCTCCCAGGCCACATGCCCGTGGGCGCTGTGCTGAATGGAGCCGCGAGAGGGCCAGGGGGTGCCTGTGACTTAACCCCGGCGAGTGGTAGGAGCCCCACGGGCCCCGGCTTGATCCTAAGACCCCCAAAGGACAGTTGAACCTTGTTGTCTTCCCTCCTTTGAAGAAGCCACGTAAAAGTGATGTGGAGGCGTTCCACACCTGTGCCATTCATGAGCCCATAAGGAAAAGGTTCCCACATCCTGTCAGGGTTCCTGTGCTCCCACACCGTGCGAAGAGGGTGGAAGGGGGATTTTCAGTTTTTAGTTCCTTTTAAGTCTTAGCAGGCCACGTGGCCTCTCTTTGCGTTGACCCCTTTCTTTATACATGACTGCATTCTCCAGGGCTGGGGGGAGGGGGGCTTTGAATCAATTCAGGCCAGTGGCTAGAGAGAGGTTTTTGTTACAGCTTGCGGTGACCTCTTGAAACGGACGGACTGCTGGGAATGTTGAACCCGGGGGTGGGAAATATTCACCCCCCCCATTCCCCACCCCCCTAAACAAATGGACATTTGAAGAAAAATGGAGAAAGATGCAATACTTCTTTGTTTTGTTTATTTACAATGTTTACATACCTCTCCACATCCAGAAGATTTCGTAGCGGTGAACAACCGATAAAGTAAAAGAATAAAAATACGTTAAAATTACTCTTTTTAAAAGGAGGACATAGCTCTGATAAAACCAGAGTTCTGGTGTAACTGCAGCCAGTTACTCAAGGGAAGCTTCCAGAAACAATGGCATGTTCAGGAGGCACTGGAAGAAACACAAGGCTGGCAGCTTCCTGACCTCCAGTGGCAGGGAGTTCCATAGAAAGGGGGCCATTACACGGAATAATGGGCTCAAGTTACAGGAAAACAGATTCCAACTGGACATCAGGATAAACTTCCTGACGGTTAGAGCAGTACGACAATGGAGCCTATGACCTAGGGAGGTCATGGGCTCCCACACTAGATGCCTTCAGCAGGCAGCTGGAGAGCCATCCATCAGGGATGCTTTAAGGTGGATTACTGCAGTAATCCACCTTAAAGCATCCACTCGATGGCTTCCAGCTTTACTATTCTATGATTCTGTGATTCTTTTTCGTACTATTTACAGATCTAAAGTCACTTAGTCAGTTTACATCCTAAGGCTTAGGAATGTAGGTTTGAGCACTGAAGACCAATTCTTGCCCACTTGCATTGGCTGCCTGCATGCTTCCAAGCCCAAGTCAAGGCGCTGGTTTTAACCTAAAAAGCCTTACATGGCTCAGGATCTTCCAACATGAATCTACCCAGACATTCAAATAACACCTAGGGCCTTCCTCTGAGTGCCTCCCCCGAAGGAGGGAGGGAGGGGGCCTTCTCAGTGGTGGCCCCCCATCTATAGATTGAGGTCCCACTGAGGCCCACCTGGCGCCAAAACTGTCAGCTTTTCAGCACCAGGTTAGGACTGTCCTGTAGGCCCAGGCATTTAATGGCATACAATGTGGGGCACTTCTGTCAGCTGTCTTGAATTGGTCTGACTTGAAATTGTGGATTGAACTGAAATTGCTACTAGGTATTTAATTGTTTTAAATTTGTAACTTCATTTTTTTTAGATCATGTATTATGATAATTTATTATAATGTTTCTAATGCTGTAGTTTTGGCATTTATTTTTGATGAATTGCTGTGACCTGCTCAGAGAGCCTTGGCCTTTGGGCGGCATTGAAATGAAATGAAAAACAACAACCACAACAAATACACATTCTGTTGCTCACTTGCTAGGGAGAAGCACCAGAAAACGTTAATTACAACTTTGAAACTGCCTAATAGTTTTGGTGCAGATGCCAAAGGCTTTTATTTATTTATTTATTTATTACATTTTTATATTGCCCAACAGCCAAAGCTCACTGGGCGGTTCACAACAATTAAAACCGTGACATACAAAACAATAAAATACAGATGATAAAATACAATGTAAAGTTCAAAAGCTACAATACAAATACAGAACAACAGAAGCCAGCAGCAGGACCAGATAAACATGAACTGAAAACCTAAAATGCCTGGGAGAATAAAAAAGGCCTCCACTTGGCGCCCAAGTGAGCACAACGCAGGCGCCAGGTGAACCTCTCACCTCACCACCTCTGGATTCCCCTCCCCCAGGGGGTGCTGTCGAGGATTAGAGTTAGGGGCGTTGAGGCAAGAGATGTAAAATTTCCAGAAATTTTGAAGCCATGGAAAAAAAAACGTGTCTTTCCCCGGGGGGGGGGGGGGGGGGGGTCGGGAAAAAACTGGAAATTCTCAGAAAAAATGAAAAAATACAATATTAGCACTTTTTACGGATTGGAAGTCACTTTGTTACTTTAGGAACATAAAATGTAGTTATGTACAAGTTGGTTTGGCATAAAATTATCACATTTGGTATATGAAAAGCATAGTGCATTCAAGCAATTATTACAAATTGAATTTACTTTTTAAAATTTTTGCCTTTTATTTTTTTAACAACTGGAGCTACGAGCTCCTGAACTGTAAGGAACCTCTTTGGTTTTGCCAGTTTATGAGGAGCAGGCAAAAAACAATTTAAAAAAAAACAGACTATACCATCAATATTAGTAACAAAGAAAAGTATTTCTGTCTCCGCTAGTCCTCCACAGTGTCAAGCAGCCATAAAGCTCCCATTCCCATAAAAAGAACTGAGGAAAAGGGGGGACCAAGATTCAGTGAATATGCAGGAAATTGAATCAGACTTGTTTTCTGAGCTATCGCTATCATCACTCTCTGTGTCCGTCTCTGCTTCAATGGCAGCGCCCCCTAGAGGCAGAAATGCATCTTGCTCTTGCATTTGAGAGCTGTAGTCTCAGTTTGCAACCTGGGACATACTTGTCCTCGGTGGTGCACAGAAATTGTAATAATCATAGGATCATAGAATAGTAGAGTTGGAAGCGGCCTCTGAGGCCATCGAGTCCAATCTACCTTAAAGCATCCCTGACAGATGGTTGTTCAGCTGCCTCTTGAATGCCTCTAATGTGGGAGAGCCCACAACCTCCCTAGGTAATTGGTTCCATTGTCATACTGCTCTAACAATCAGGAGGTTTTTCCTGATGTCCAGCTGGAATCTGGCTTCCCGTAACTTGAGCCCATTATTCCGTGTCCTGCACTCTGGGTTGATCGAGAAGAGATCCTGGCCCTCCTCCATGTGACAGCCTTTCAAGTATTTGAAGAGTGCTATCATGTCTCCTCTCCGTCTTCTCTTCTCCAGGCTAAACATGCCCAGTTCTTTCAGTCTCTCATCATGGGGCTTTGTTTCCAGACCCCTGATCATCCTCATTGCCCTCCTCTGAACATGCTCCAGATAGTCTGCATCCTTCTTGAAGTGTGGTGCCCATCACTGGATGCAGTACTCAAGATGGGGCCTAACCAGTGCTGAATAGAGGGAAACCAGTACCTCACGCGATTTGGAAGCTATGCTTCTATTAATGCAGCCCAAAATAGTATTTGCTTTTTTTGCAGCCACATCACACTGTTGGCTGATATTCAGCTTGTGATCTACAGCAATTCGAAGATCCTTCTCGCTTGTCGTATTGATTAGCCAAGTATCCCCCATCTTGTAACTGTGCATTTGGTTTCTTTTTCCTAGTTGTAGAATTTGGCATTTATCCCTATGAAATTTCATTCTGTTGTTATCAACCCAGCACTCCAGTCTATCAAGATCACTTTGGAGTTTGTTTCTGTCTTCCAGGATATTAGCGATCCCACCCAATTTTGTGTCATCTGCAAATTCGATAAGCATTCCCTGCACCTCCTCATCCAAATCATTAATAAAAATGTTGAAGAGCTCTGGGCCCAGGACTGAGCTCTGCGGTACCCCTCTCGTTATCTCCCCCCAGTGTGAAAAGGTTCCATTGATAAGCACTCTTTGAGTCTGATTCTGTAGCCAACTGTAGATCCACCTAATAGTTGTTCCATCTAGTCCACTTTTCACTAGTTTGTGAATCAGGATGTCATGGGGCACTTTGTCAAAAGCTTAGCTGAAGTCAAGATATACTATGTCCACAGCATTCCCACAATCCACAAGGGAGGTTACCCGATGAAAACATGAGATCAGATTTATCTGACAGGATTTGTTCTTGACTAATCCATGCTGGCTTCTAGTCATCACTGCATTGTTTTCAAGGTGTTTACAGATTGACTTCTTTATAATCTGCTCCAAAATTTTTCCCAGGAATGGATGTCAGACTGACTGGTCTGTAGTTCCCTGGTTCCTCCTTTTTGCCCTTTTTGAAGATAGGGACAACATTATCCTTCCTCCTGTCATCCGGCACTTCACCTGTCCTCCATGATTTCGCAAAGATAGTAGACAGTGGTTCTGAGAGTTCTTCTGCCAGCTCTTTTATTACTCTAGGATGCACTTTGTCGGGCCCTAGAGATTTGAACTCGTTCAAAGAAATTAGGCGTTCCTTGACCATTTGTTTATCAATCTCACACTGCAATCCTGCTCTGTCATCTTGTACACTTTTTCCAGGGGGGGCATAGACCCGCTTTTGAAAGAAGATTGAGCCAAAGTAGGAATTGAGCACTTTGGCCTTTTCTTTGTCATCTGTTATCAATTTGCCATCTTCATGAAGCAGTTGAACCACCCTTTCTTTCCTCTGTCTTTTACTATTCACGTATCTGAAGAAAGCCTTTTTATTGCTTTTAGCATCCCTCGCTAGCCTCAGCTCCTTCTCAGCTTTAGCCTTCCTGATACTATTCCAGCACTTCTGTGCTACTTGTTTGTACTCTTCTTTTGTAGCCTGGCCTTCCTTCAACTTCCTATATGTATCCTTTTTTATTTTCAGGTCATCTCTAAGCTTTTTGTAGAGCCACATTGGTTTCTTCTGTTATCTTCTATCTTTTTTCCTTGTTGGAATTGTTTGTATTTGTGCCTTTAAGTTTTCCTGTTTTAAAAATGCCCATCCATCTTGAACTCCTTCTCATTAGGGTCACTTGCCATGGGACCTTACTTATCATAATTCTGAGTTTATTAAAATCGGCTTTCCTGAAATCCAGAGTACGAGTATGGCTACACTCAGCTTTTGCTTCCTTTGAAATCAAGAACTCATGCAGGATGTGGTCACTTTCCCCCAGAGTTCCCCTAACTGCCACTTTCTCCATTAAGCCATCCCTGTTGGTCAATATCAAGTCAAGGATAGCTGTTCCTCTAGTTCCTTCCTCTGCTTTCTGTAGGAGAAATTATCAGCCACACATGTTAGGAATTTCTTGGTGATGCCACTTTTGGCAGAATTTGTCTCCCAACAGATATCGGGGTAATTGAAGTCCCCCACTAATACTACAACAAATGTCCTTGAAAAACTGGCAATTTGCTTCTCAAAAGTTTTGTCCTCATCTTCTCCTTGATTGGGTGCTCCTTTTATTCCTTTCCCCATGTATTTTAATCCAGATGCTCTCGATGAGGCTCCCAGGCTCATCCTCTTGTATTTCTGTGCAGGAATAAGTATTTTTAACATATAGTGTGACTCCACCTCCCTTTCTATTTCTTCTGTTCATTTTGAACAAGTTATATCCTTCAGTTGCTATATTCCAGTCATGGGAGTCATCACCCCACCAAGTTTCAGTTATACCTCTCAAGTCGTATTTGCCTTCATGTATGAAGAGTTCAAGTTCATTCTGTTTCCTTCCCATACTCTGGGCATTCGTATATAGACATTGAAGCCCCATATGTGCTTTGCAGTCTGGCTTCTTTCCTACATTGTTGTGAACACTGTTTTGGGGCACTATTGGAGCTGTTCTCTCTGTTATGGTGCATAAGCCTTCATCTGTTGTTGCCTCAAGGTTTATGTCTCCCGACCCCATAGGATTCAGTTTAAAGCCCTCCTGATGAGGTTCTTCATGCTGTGGCCGAACACATTCTTCCCAGCCCTTGTGAGGTGCAACCCGTCCCCTGCCAGCAGTCCATCTTCCAAGTAGCATAGCCTGTGGTCCCAGAATCCGAATCCCTCACTTCAGAACCACCTTCGTAGCCAGCCATTCACCCGGAGTATTTTTCTTTCCCTTTTTATTCCTCTTCCAAGAACTGGGAGGATGGATGAGAAAACTATCTGGGCCCCAAAGTTCTTGAGATTCCTTCCCAGAGCTTCAAAGTTTGATGCAATTTCTTCGTAGCTCTGCTTGGCAATATCATTTGTTCCCACATGGATGAGAAGAAAAGGATATGTGTCAGTGGGCTTGATAAGCTTTGGCAACCCTTCAGTCACATCAATAATAATAATAATAATAATAATAATAATAATAATAATAATATATTTATTTATTACCCGCCTCTCCCTCTGGATCGAGGTGGGGAAGAACATCATCACAAAACACACAAAACTGACCAAAAATACATAAAACCAGTACATTATTAAAATACCAATAAAACACTTAAAATTCATCTGAGTAGGCCTGCCGGAAGAGCTCAGTCTTTATAGATCTTTTAAATTCCTGAAGACTGGTGAGTTGACGGATCTCTCCCGGTAGGTCATTCCACAATCTGGGAGCGGCAGAAGAGAAGGTCCTCTGGGTAACGGTTGTCAGTCTAATTTTTGTTGACTGTAATAAATTCTTCCCAGAGGACCTAAGCGTGCGGGGCGGATTGTATGGGAGAAGGCGATCCTGCAGGTAACCTGGACCCAAACCATGTAGGGCTTTAAAGATAATGACCAACACTTTGTACTTCGCCCGGAAACTAATTGGCAGCCAGTGGAGAGATTTCAAAGCTGGTGTGATGTGGTCACCCCTAGGTGTACCAGTGACCAACCTGGCTGCCATATTTTGAACTAGTTGAAGTTTCCGGACTAGGCACAGAGGTAGCCCTATGTACAGCACATTGCAAAAGTCGAGTCTCGAAGTTACCAGCGCGTGCACTACTGATTTTAGGTCTTCTAACTCTAGGAAGGGGTGCATCTGGCATATCAATCGAAGTTGATAGTAGGCACTCCTGGCCGTCACATCTATCTGAGCTGTCATTTGGAGTGACGGATCCAGGAGCACCCCCAAGCTGCGAATCTGTGCTCCAGGGATACAGCACACCTGGGAAGTCCATGGGTCTTCGCAATCCCACGCAGCAGGGAGTCTCCCACAACGACTACTGATACTGTATGTAGTGTTTAGAAATCTTTTGAAGAAATAAATATATAAACACCTTGTCTTAAATATTTTATGCATCATACTAAAATAAAACATTCCATAATCTGTTTTTTCTACATTTCCCCCCCAATTTTCCCAAGTTTTTGGAAAAACAAAAAAGGCTTCGGAAAAAACCGAGGGGAGAGTGAATGTTTTATTCCATTTTTTTCTGATTTTTTTCTGGGCCTTCACATCTTTAAAAAGAACATAAGAAAAGCCATGCCACCGGATTGCACCAGGGGTCTATCTTGTCCAGTACTTTGTTCACACAATGGCTAACCAGCTGTGGACCTCAAGCATACTTGAGGTAGCCTATAGCCACCACAACTAGTAGCCATCGATAGCTTTTTCCAGGAATTTATCCAACCCCCTTTTAAACCATCCAAATTGGTGGCCATCACTACATCTTGAGGTAGTGAATTCCATAGTTTAGCTATGCACTGTATGAAGAAGTCCTTCCTTTTATTGGACCTGAATCTCCCACCAGTCATCTTAATGGGATGACCCCGGGTTTTAGTATTATGGGAGAGGGGGAGAAATGTCTTCCTATCCACATTCTCCACACCAGGCATAATTTTGTACACCTCTATCATGTCTCCCCTTAGCCTCTTTTTTTCCAAGCTGAACAATCCCAAGTGTTGTAACCTTCCCTCATAGGGGAGATGCTCCAGACCCTTGATCATGTTAGTTGCCCTTTTCTGCACTTTTTCCAGCTGTACAATATTTTTTTTCGGTGTGATGACCAGAACTGTACACAGTATTCTAAGTGTCGTTGCACCATAGCTTTGTATAAAGGCAGTATGGTACTAGCCGTTTTATTCTCAATTCCTTTTCTAATGATGCCTAACATGGAGTTGGCCTTCTTTACAGCGGCCACACATTGGGTTGACATTTTCATTGAGCTGTCCACCATAACCCCAAGATCTCTTTCTTGGTTGGTCACCACCGGCCCAGCTCCTATCACGTTATACTTGAAGTTGGGGTGTGTGTTTTTTGTCCCAACATGCATCACTCTACACTTGCTTACATTGAACCGCATCAGCCATTTGGGTGCTCGCTTTCTCCCAGCTAGGAGAGATCCCTTTGGAGCTCTGCACAGTCCCTTTGTGTTTTAACCACTTTAAATAATTTGGTCTCATTGGCCAAGTTGACTACTTCACTGCTCACTCCTAGTTCCAGATCAATTATGAACATGTTGGAAATAAATGGTCCCAATACAGACCCCTGTGGGACCCCACTATTTACCATTTCTTCCTACTCTCTAAGCCACTGTGGGTTCAATATTTAAATGAAATGAAATAATTTCAATAAGCCATGATGACTGATTTTGATAGTGTGAACTGGGCTCTGGGCCAGGCCCTTTGGCCCGTCATGGCAGCAGGGACTGGCAGCAGCAGCGGCTCTTCAGGGTTTCAGGCCGGGGATTGAACCTGGGACCTTTTCTGCACGCGAAGCAGGGGCTTGTCCCACGGAGCCACAGCGCCTCCTCAAGTGGTGGCCATAGAAGTGGTGTCAAGTGAAAGGTGCAAGGCTGAACACTGAATCGCTCTCCCCTTTGTGAGTCCCTAAGCTCATCACAGGGACTCTCATCATGCCTTTACTGGACCTTTTTTTAAAATATGTTAGTGTAGTGAGTTAGTGAGCAGAAATATGGACTTCACAGAGTTCCAAAATGCTGCTAAGAAGCCTGTGTAGCCTGACATAGTGAGGATATTTTAGCAGTGTTTAGCTGACAAGAGCAGGCCTCATTCCCTGGAAGGGCCTTTCTTAGTCATCTCAACCTTTTCTCATAGAGTCTTATCTCGGGATGAGCTGGGAGATTTTCATTCCTAATGAGGCACTAGAAAAGGCAATTAGTTTCCCAGCTTAGATGCTTTGGGAACCTGTGAGAGAAACACCCCCCCCCCCCGGCTTCTTCTGAGAGGAGGGAGAGATGCAGCCTGTCAGCTCCTGAGAGAGAGGCAGGCAGCTAACAGGAGAGCCTATAAGATCCAATGCGTAGAGGCTTCATTCTTCGGCCTTGCTTCAAGAAGAACTTGAAATGGAATAGTGAAAAATGCCAAGTTCCACACGTAGGAAAAGAAACCAAATGCACAGTTACAAGATGGGGGATACTTGGCTCAGCAGTACGACAAGCGAGAAGGATCTTGGAATTGTTGTAGATCACAAGCTGAATATGAGCCAACAGTGTGATGTGGCTGCAAAAACAGCAAATGCTGTTTTGGGCTGCATTAATAGAAGTATAATTTCTAAATCGCGTGAGGTACTGGTTCCCCTGTATTTGGCACTGGTTAGGCCTCATTGTGAGTATTGTGTCCAGTTCAAGAAGGATGCAGACAAGCTGGAGGGTGTTCAGAGGAGGGCAGTGAGGATGATCAGAGGTCTGGAAACAAAGCCCTATGAGGAGAGACTGAAAGAACTGGGCATGTTTAGCCTTGAGAAGAGAAGATTGAGGGGAGACATGATAGCACTCTTCAGGGACTTGAAAGGTTGTCACACAGAGGAGGGCCAGGATCTCTTCTCGATTCTCCCAGAGTGCAGGAGGTCACGGAATAATGGGCTCAAGTTATAGGAAGCCAGATTCTGGCTGGACATCAGGAAAAACTTCCTGACTGTTAGAGCAGTACGATAATGGAACCAATGACCTAGGGAGGTGGTGGGCTCTCCCACACTAGAGGCCTTCAAGAGACAGCTGGACAACCATCTGTCAGGGATGCTTTAGGGTGGATTCCAAAATCCTTCTCGCTTGTAGTATTACTGAGGCAAGTATCCCTGATCTTGTAGCTGTGCATTTGGTTTCTTTTTCCCTAGATAACTTGGCATTTATCCCTATTAAATTCCATTCTGTTGTTTTCAGCCCAGCACTCCAGCCTCTCTGGGGCCTTCCTCCAAGTGCCTCCTCTGAGGGAAGCTCGGAAGGTGGCAACAAGGGAAAGGACCGTCTCAGTGGTGGCCCCCCACCTATGGAATGAGCTCCCCGTTGAGGCCTGCTGGGCGCTAACACTGTCATCTATTCGGCGCCAGGTTATGATGACCTTTTACTCAGAGGCATTTAATGGCATGTGATGCAGCACTTCTGTCAGCTTTCTTGAACTGGTCTGTTACTAAAATTGTGTACTGTAATTGTTTTTAGCTATTTAATTGTTTAAAACTCTGTACCTTAATTTTTTTTAGACCATGTATTATTATAATGTTGTATTATAATGGTTACGATATAGTTTTTGTAGTTTTTTGTGAGTTGTTGTGAACTGCCTGGAGAGCCTCGGCTATTAGATGGTGTGGAAATGAAATAAATACTGGCCCTGTTCACATGACACGCTAAGCCACAGTGGTTAAGCATTTTGAGCTAAACATTATGGCTTAGCGTGTCGTGTGAACAATGATTTGGCGTGTTGTGCGACTTAACTATGTTTTAAACGCGCTCACTAACCATTTGCTGCAAAAGGATTAGCGGCCTACCATGGCTTAGTGTGTTGTCTGAACAGGTCCAATAAGAATAGTATTTAACCTGCAAGGCCTCATCCAGCAATGGGGCACTGGACTCCGTTACGGTACCAGCTAGGCAAGGAATGGAGAACCTGCCAAGATGGTTTGGAATGAAGATGGGGCCGTCTTTTCAGTTTCCGGAAAGTCCCTTCACAATTGCCCCCAGACCTCTCTCCTCCACTGTGGCACCTTCCTTCTTTGGGGGATTCTTCACCCCAGTACTTACGGGGTTGCTGCACTGCCTTTAAAACATGGGGCAAGCATGCTGCTGCTGCTGCTTCAGCTGCCCTTTCTCCCAGCTGTCTCTCACGGCTCCATCTACTGGGGTCAGCCTCCCACCCAGCCCAGTCCACATACACCATGCTGTCTCCTGTCTAGCATTGTGAAGGGACCATGGACCTGAATGGTTCTGCGCATAGCACATGCTAGTTGGAGGCTTATTATGGGGTGGACATCTTTTAGAAATATGCTTGTGGTTTCTTTGGAAATCTGTGGCTTCGGGTTTAAATTTGTCTGGCCTGTGGTACGAGGGCTTCTGGCCTTGGCAATCTGGTGTGGTACTTGCCCCTTACTCCTTCAAAGGAGGGGCTGAAAGCAGGTGGGTGTCCGTGGAGAGCTGGGTCTATGTCACTCTGGTCCAAAAACCCGACCCCAAAGATGAAGCATGTGGCACCAGGGCTCCTCCCCACAAGAGGTCTTCTGCCCGTGAGCGGCAGAGGTGTCCCTTTCCATAAAAGTGGCAGTTTATAGGTTGCTGTGGCTGTTTCTATCTATCCTCTGTTCTGCTCCCGTGGCCCCCATGTGTCATGGTTCACGGGCTGATTTCTTCATGAAGTTTGTTTTGTTACCGCTTGGGTTTGGCCACGTAAGTTGGATGTATCCCTGACCACTTGGGAACGCTACCTGGAAGGAAGATGTGATGTATAGAAAGGTGGTGAAGGGAGCTAAAAAGTCCCCCCTCCTCGTGGGAAAAGCCATTCCAGGGCTGTTCTTTGAACTTCTCTCAATTGGGGAGGGGGATTTCTGAGTGTTGCATATCCTCCCCCCCCCCCCCCCATGAGGCATGGGAAGCTGCGTGGTTGGCAGCCTCTTTGCAAGCCACCTGTTCCAAGGCTAAAAACGGCTTCCGGGGGAGGGGGAGGGGGCTGCGTGTGTCCAATGCTGAAATATTAATACCGAGGTGGCCATTAAGCGATGTCTAGGCAGGGCCAGCTACACCGTTGCCGAGAGCGGCTGCAGTCGGTCACGAGGCAACTCCGGCATTTTAACGCCGGCTGCGATGACGACGCTGCGTTGCTCCTGAGGCTCTTTCTACCCACCCGGCGTGTGTTATCAGGCGTCCCCAGGGAGGGTCTGTCGCCTGCTCCCAGCAGCATCCCTCTCTTCTACCTGCTGCTAACAGGCCACCTCCCCTGAATCCAGCCTGCCTGCCAAGCTGTGGACAAAGGCACGAGGGTTTTGATTCTAGCAGCCCTCCTGAGCAGCTAGGGGGTCCCCAAGGCAGCAAGGGTCGCCCCTCTGTGCTCCAGCCATGGATGGGCCCTGCTTTCGGAGGGGCAACAGGTGCGGCGGTGGGAATCCAGCAAGGGCCAAGCTGGCCGGCAGCCGGAGCATGTGAAGCTGGCCCGCGTCCTTCCCCAAGTGATGCAGCGGTAATTCTGCCTGCCGTTGGGCTCATCATTCCCTGCTCGGCAGCTGACGAGGAAGCACGGCCGCCTGCCTGCCTGCCTGGCAACCACCTGCAGGGCTGCAGAGATGAATTACATTTTTGGAAATAACACCACCCTCCTCTACTCACGCACCAGTCGGGGGGGCAACACCGGATCCAGCCATAGCACAGGAGGGCCCAAGCAGAAGCCGTGGGCCAAGAAGGGCTCTGCCGACACGCTTCCCGGCGAGCTGGAGCCGTCGCGCTGGCAGCAGATTGTCGCCTTCTTCTCCCGCAGGCGTCATTTCTTCGACTGCATTTCCGTGGCCGCCAGCTCCAGCCAGGTAAAGCCTCCCTCGTTTAGGGGGCCGCTTCTGCAGCCAGGGGGGGTGGGGGGGTGGAGAGACGTGCCCCCGGAGGGGAGATGGAGTCAGCCGTTGAATCCCAGGGTGGCAGTGTGTGAAGGAGAATCCTTCTGTGCCTTAGAGCTGCTCTCTGGCCTGGCCCGGTCCTAAGTTTGGCAGGATGAGGTTAAAAACTTGCCTTTGTCAGGTGGCAGCTTAATATTACTTCTGATCGGCTATATAAATATATGGATTTTGTCATAGTTGAGGTGGCAAAATGATACTTGGCGTGGATGTTGTGGGTGTAATACCGGGCCGGAGTGGCAGAACCGCGTGGCTTTGCTTTGGTTGGACGTGCCACCAGTGTGGCTTGCCTGAGCGTGAGCTGTCACGGCATCTGTCCCGTGGGTGGGGTGGGGGTGGAGCATCCAGGATTCCCGACCCCAAAAAGCTCTCACTGGAGTAGGTGAGATGGGGAAAGAGAGCAGAGTTTGAGAGCGCTTCAGAGTCGGAGCAGCTGGGTGGGGCCTCTAGTCCAGCAGTCTGGGCGTGGGGGCAGGAGAACGCTCCCTGCCCAGAACGTGGCTGGCAGTGGCTTGCCCAGATTTGTTTGCAAAACGTCCAAGGGCTTTGCAAGGCAGCCTGGGCCCCCGCTGGACTGGACTGCTCTGAGAGTTGAAAATCCCCCTCCCTGCAGGCGACTTCCTTCCTGTAATTTGAACACTTGGCTGCTCTCCTGTCCGATGCCTTCTTTCCTGCATCTCCCCAGCTCCTCTCTCTGTCACTATTTGGCTTAACTGTAATTCTCTGTTACCCTCTTCTAGCCTGGATGTTGGATGTGCCTTTTAGACACCAATGCATGAGGGCTACATGCTTCCCCCAATATCAGAGGCAGTGGCTGGGGAACCTAAGTGGGCAACTCCTGTCCTGCTTGTGGCTGGTCACTGTTGGAAACAGGGTGTGGGACCTGAGTGGGACCCTGGTTCTGTTCTTCTGTCTCCACCTCTTGTGTGTTGTCTTCTTCTTCTTCTTCTTCTTTACACTCGTCCAGCACTCAGTATTCATTGAAGATCTCTATCAAGACATTGGGACCCTTCCCTTTCCTCTGCTGCCCTGAGCTCCCTCGTGTGAACGCTTAGCGTGCTTCCCAAAGCATGTGTGGCCGAGACGCAGTGTTCACGCCAGCCTCTTCTGCCACGTCGTTCCAAAGACGCTGAGCCTCCTCGAATTTGCACGATGCCACGGACCGTCTCTGTCAGCCGGACGCTGATCCCTTTGAGCTTGTCGTGTGTCTGCTGGACGCTGGGGATCTTCTGGCGCTTCCATCTCGTGGTTCCTTGCGCTCCCATAAGAGGCTGCGAGGTGGGGCCAAAGGTGGCCCTTGTGGCGCAGTCTTCAGTATCAGCTTAGGGCAGACGTGTTGGAGGGCCACGAGCGGTCCGTCGGGATCTTGTTTCCTCCTGTTCCCGAGGTGACCCAAAGCACGAGATCAGGATGGGCCCTCCGGCTCAAGCATTCCTCTCCTGCTGCCCTCAGTGTGGGGAGGAGAAAGACTAGACCGTCAGGAGGCTGGAAGGGAACACGCTCGTTCACATGTGTCCGGGCCTCCCCGGGGGAGGGGGGAGGAAAGTGGGATTGAGCAGGGCCTCTTTAGTAGTTGTACCGGGCTGGAGAGAAAAGTATTAATGGCCGGATTTGCCGGTGGGTCATCTCAAAGCGACTGGTGGGCTCCTGCAGAAGAGTGGGTTATTGCCAGAGAGGGCTCCTGTCGCTGTCTTGAGCAGCTTGTGTCCCTCCAGGTGTTTCTGCCTACAACTCCCATTGACGGTGCCAATGGGAGTCGCCGGCCACCAGTTTCCGTCCCTGTTCTGCCTGATTCCTTCAGCAAGCGGCTTGGGGCTGGCAAGAGGGTGCCAAGGCAGCAGCCTTGCCCTAGAGGAGACCCTGCCCCTTCCATTGGTGGTGACTGTGAGACGGTTGTTTATGTGGTTGTTTGGCAAGCATTTCGATCCCTAGAGGCCCTCCAGAGAGCTCTGCTCCTTCAGGATCCGCTTGTTTGGCTTGTGCTGAGTGTGGCTGTTGCCTTAGAGCTGTCTGCACCATTGACTCCTCACGATGCAGGAGATGCACATCTCATTTCCGGTGCTTTTCTGCTTGTCCTAAATTGATTTTGCACAAGTTAGTTATGCTTCCTTTTCTCCCCACTTACCATCAAGTTGCAAGCAGCTTTTTGCGCTTGGAGAGGTTTGAATGCATGCTTTGCAAGCTGCTGGTGCGCAGGTCTTACCTCCCGGGCCATCTGTATTCCAGCTGCCACAAGGCCAACTACTGGTGCTAGCCTTTGCACGAAAGCAGGTGAATAGTCCAGAATTGGGTTGAATTTTGTTACAATTTTAGCTCCCCTGGTTATTTACAATTTAAACCCCCCCCCCACACACACACGGGAACTAAAGACGTCCTCTTAGTACATAGAAAATCAAAATCAATAAAACGGAATTAATGCACAAGAGTTTTGCCAGATGCTGCTCCTGCTCCCACTGCATAGTCCTGAGGCTGACGCTAATCATGTCTGTCTCATAAGAATATAAGGAGAGCCCTAATGCTGGATCAGACTGAGTGTCCATCTAGTCCAGCACTCTGTTCACACAGTGGCCAACCAGCTGCCCTTGGGAAACCCACAAGCAGGACAGGGGTGTGATAGCACCCTACAGTCCAAGTTCCCCAGCAACTGGTGTATATAGGCTTACTGCTGCCTCTGAAACTGGAGGTAACATATAGCCACCAGGACTAGTAGCCATGGATAGCCTTCTTCCCCAGGAATTTGTCCAGTCCCCTTTTAAAGCCATCCAAATTGGTGGCCATCACCACATCTTGCGGTAGTGAATTCCATAGTTTAACTACGTGCTGTGTGAAGAAGTCCTTCATTTTACCTGTCCTGAATCTCCCATCAATCAGCTTCATGGGATGATCCTGTTGGGTTCTAGTATTATGGGAGAGGGAGAAAAATGTCTTCCTCTCCACGTTCTTCACACCAGGCATGATTTTGTACTCCTGCATCGTGTTTCTCCTTAGCCTACTTTTTCCAAGCTAAACAATCCCAGCTGTTGTAACCTTCCCTCAAAGTCCTGGATCGTTTTATTTGAGCACTACAAAGTTCACGCCTTTAAAGCACTCTAGTGGTTTTAAAGTGGGCAGTTTAGGCCCCGAATAAGTGTTGTGGATGGAAGTTTAGGTGGGGCGGAGGCAGCTTATGGAGATGGTTAGCAGTCAGGGAATGCAACGACACGGAAGCTGCGGCTTGGCACCCTGTTTTCCTCCAGGGCCTTGGCTTACCAGTGCACTAGCTTGAATGTGAGATGCAGTCTGGATGGTTTGGTGTTACTTCCCTAACGAGACATTGGACACCTCCAGTGTTGTCACGGCGGCAGAGTTAATTCCATAACATTGGGGGGGGGGGTGTTTCTGGGGTGGGTAGGAGTGACGGGTAGGCTAGGAAGCAATCAGAAGCATTCCCAGTATATGCTATGAAATGCTCCGGAGCTTCTCTCTGTTCTGGAAGATGAATCAGGCTTCCAACTATAAATAAATATTAAAACGTTAAATCTTGGCATGTGTGATGGAGTCCTGGAGGCGCCGAGGGAGGGTGTTTGAATTGGACACTAAGTGGCTGTAAGTGGAGGAGGAGGAGGAGGTACATTACAGGATCTTACTGTTCTGTTTGTAAACTCTAGATGGCATTTTGTATTTATATGCACATTACATAATTTTACTTACATTTTAGACTTGAGGCAATGAAAGCGTAATAGTAAGCCGGAACATTGGAACAAACAAAAATGTCAGCCATGTAATCAGTGGCAATAAAACGAGCCCTTAAAACGCAGATGGGTATATAAGGTGGCAGGAAGGAGAAGCCCTGCCACCCCACCCCATCGGTGCTGCGAAAGCCTTGCTGGGGGGAAGGAGCCTCCTCACGCTTGTTCTTGAAAAGTTCGGGCACCGAAGTCTCTGCTTATCTCCCTCACGTCTGTTAGAACTTCGGCCTCAGTCAGAAGGGGCTTCTAGCTCATAGGTTAACCTAGCTTGAAAACGTCTGAAGGGGGTTGGCTTTCAGAGTAGTTGGTTGTGTTATTCTGCTGGCATTCAGTGGTGGGGCTCGGCTCAGCCTCTGCGTGCCCCCCCTTGCCTCAGACCGGACTCGGTGATTTATGTAGTGCTCCGAGCACCCCCTCTGTCTTCACCGCTTCCAGGAGCTCCCAGGCAATGGGGCTCTGCAGCCTTCCTCCCTGTCCGCATCAGAGGAGCCAAGGAGGGTCCAGTTCATCTTGCATTCCTCCCTCCCATCCCGTGTCCGGCCAGATGCCTCTGGGAAAGAGGGCAGGCAACAGCTCACACCCACCCACCCACCCACCCACCCAGCCTGCTGCTGCTATGTGGCTCCCCAGCACCTGGCAGGTACATACAGGCTGCCTTCCGCAGAGCCAAGGAATGTCCAGGGCCAGATCTTAGGACAGGACGCTTTGAAAACGGTTTGCAAACTGTATGTGGAGTGTGTCCTGGGCCTCAACAGTTGCCACTGCTGTTATGAGCCGTTTTAAAGCAGTGGTGTAGATCCTGCCCAGTTTCGAACAATCATCGGTGGGTGCGGGGGAGGAAGCTTTGTGTGGTGTTTTCTGATTGCAATGGTTGTAAACCACCCAGAGGGGTTTGGCTATTGGGTGGTATAACAACTTAATAAATAAACCATGCTCCCCGCACCCCGCGGTGTCGTGTGCATCTGTTGCTTACATAATTACTCGGCTGCTGCAGCGCAGGTTGGCGTATCGTCCAAACCTGGCATGAAGCGCAGTGAGGGTGGCCAACTTGCAATGGCCAACCATCTGTCAACGAAGATCCCACAAGCAGGACACCCATGTTCCTCAGCAAGTGGTGTATATAGGCTTAATGCCTCTGATACTGGAGGTAGCACAGAGCCATCGGGGCTAGTAGCCATTGAAAGCCTTCTCCAGTAATTTGTCCAACCCCCTTTTAAATCCAAATTGGTGGCCACCACCACATCTTGTGGTAGTGAATTCCATAGTTCAACTCTGCGCTGTGTGAAGAAGTCCTTCCTTTGATCTGTCCTGAATTTCCCACCAATCAGCTTCATGGGATCTGACCCCTTTGCGTTCTAGTATTATGGGAGAGGGAGAGAAATCTCTCCACATTCTCCACACCAGGCATAATCTTGTCCACCTCTATCAGGTCTCCCCTCAGCCTCTTTTTCTCCAAGCTAAATAATCCCAGGTGTTGTCACCTTCCCTCATAGGGGAGATTCTCCAGCCCCTGGATCATGTTAGTTGCCCTTTTCTGCACTTTTCCCAGCTCTACAACATCTTTTTTTAGGTGTGGTGACCAGAACTGTACACAGTATTCTAAGTGTGGTCACAACCATAGAGCTGTATAAAGGCAGTATGATACTAGCCGTTTTATTCTCAATTCCTTTACTAATTACTAGCTGATATACTCAGCATTGGTCGGAGCCCCTAAGACATATATCTGTGAGGTAATCATCTTAAAGTAGTAGGGCGGTACCAGACCTGTGAATTAACTTTTAATTGAATTATATTTGTTTCTTTTTTCCTCTCTCACCCTCACAACAACCCTGCAAGGTAGGCTGATGCTAGGCCTGTGAGGTAACTTTAAAACAACTTAAATTTGTTTCTTTTCTCTCTCTCTCTCTTTCTCTCCCTCCCCCCTGCCCCGCCCCTGACATATGGTCAGAGCTGCCTTAAAGCTGCTGCTATGATTTTCCTACAGAAAATGAAAACTACAATTCCTGGCATGCCTTTCACTGGGAGGCCTGACTTGCTCAATGGGAGTCCTGCCGCCGAGACTCATGGGAAGTGAAGTCTGGCCGAGCCAGTCCACACTGCACTGTGCAATTGGTGCCCGTAGGTAGGCTGTGAGGGAGCAGGCCTGCTGACTGGCTGACGGTTAGCTCAGTCGTTGCTGTTGGCAACAGGCCCGGAGCTGTACTCTCCTTCCCTCCCCTTCCCGATGGTGCCTAGCGACCAAGGCAGCTGTCCCCAGGCACTCTCCCTGCAGGCCCAGGATGGCGAGCCGCTTCCAGATGATGGCCGCCAAAGCCCAAGAAATCTTCCCTCCCGCCCAAGGCATGCTGGGAGCTGTAGGCATAAGTCTAGGTTCCTGAATAACGTGTTAAGGTTTGAACGCCGTCTTAGGGGCGGTTGGAGACACCTGGAGAACAGTGGGCCTTCTTAGTTGTGGCACCCTCTGCTTGTGGACTTCTGGCCTACTGGCTGCATTAATGGCTTTACAGTGCCAAGGGAATATTTTACTTTCTTCTCCCAAGCCCTTTTAACTGGATGAGGGTTTTTTTATGCTGCGTATTTTCCCCCCCTGTCATAACCAAACTACAACATTCCAAGACAGATGCAGGAATTACTGAATGTTTATTTTTATTTTTATGTAAAAGCCTGGCTATACCATTGAAACAGAAGAGTGAATGGAGGAATGACTGATATAGCTGAGGCTGGAATGGAAGGGTGGGAGGGGGGTTAGTGGCAGTTGGAGAGAGTCAGGTCGGAGGAGAACAAGGACCATAAATTAGTGAGTTAGGATTGAGAGGTAGTGACCTGCCTTGCACATAGTGACCTGGCTTACTAACCCATATGCTTTATTTTAAATCAGCCACTCTACATGCCAGTACTATACCTCCCAGCGTGTCTTTAGCAGCTTCCCTCCTCTCGCTGATGCTGCTCCTTGATAGAGCATTGAGTAGCATCGTCGAGGAAGGGAGGTAAGCAAGCAGCTGTCAGTGGACATGCCCAGTTCCAGCCAAGTCCCACTGGAACTGCCTCAGCCCACTCTTTTTGTCCACCAAGTACTGCATCGGGACCCTGTACTGTACTGAAGGGCTCGGGTCAGCACTTGCTCCCTTCATCAGGCCTGTTTTGAGGCATGCACAGAGTGCCTCTCCTTCCTTCCTTCCTTCCTTCCTCGTTCGTTCACTCCCTCCCTCTCCCTTAAGGGCGAAGGCCACTTGCATGCTTCCCCCAGATTCTGAGAAAACAGCAATATCAGGATGGGGTGCCTTTGAGCAGAGTTTGGCCTCTCAAAGTCATGCTGTTGTATCTGTTGTAACCACGCATGGCAAGTGGAAGGAGGCACTGCAAATGGATGCAGCCCATTTATGTGGATTGTTTCCTTTTATGTGGACTTGGGTCGACTACTCGAGACCAACGTTAAGAGTTTGGATTGTGAAAGGCATGCAGCAGCCACCCGTCCGTGCATTCACAATGGCCGCCAAAGGCTGGTATGTCTGGCCTCCTGCCCAAGGCATGCTGGGAGTTCCACCTAAGGCATGGTGACGTAAACCTAGGTTTTTTATTAAAAACTTTAAAAATACTAATTTCATGTTTTTAGATTTTTCTGGTACATTGTATAGCCAGACCTATCAGCATGCCAAATTTCAAGTTTCTAACTCATCTGGAGGTGGGTAAACATTTCTGGGCTTACATCCCACACACATACTTTCTGCTTTATAGATAGAGATGCGTAACATGGAGTTTGCCTTCTTTACAGCTATTGCACACTGGGTTGACATCTCCATCGAGCTGTCCACCACAACCCCAAGATCCCTTTCTTGGTCGGTCACTGCCAGCTCAGATCCCATCAGGTTATACTTGAAGTTGAGGTTTTTTTGCCCCCACGTGCATCACTTTACACTTGCTTACATTGAATTGCATCTGCCATTTGAATGCCCATTTTCTCCCAGTTTGGAGAGATCCTTCTGGAGCTCTTCACAATCCCTTTGTGTTTTAACAACCTTAAATAATTTGGTTTCATCGGCAAACGTAGCCACTTCACTGCTCACTCCTAATTCCAGATCACTCATGAACAAGTTGAAAAGCATTGGTCCCAATACAGATCCCTGTGGGACCCCACAATCTACTTCCCTCCGTCTGGAGAATTGACCATTTATTCCTACTCTCTGCTTTCTGGTCTTTAACCAGTTACTGATCCATAAGGGGACCTCTCCTCTTATTCCATGACTGCTAAGTTTGCTCAGGAGTCTTTGGTGAGGGACTTCATCAAAAGCCTTTTGGAAGTCCAAGTAGACAACGTCCACCAAATCACCCCTGTCTACATGTTTTTGATACCCCCAAAGAACTCTAAGACAGGACTTTCCTTTGCGAAAGTCTATAATAATGCTTTCAACCAGTTTACTCAGGACAGATGTTAAGCTAACTGGCCTGTAATTCCTGGATTCCCCCTGATTCATTTTTTTTAAAAAATTGTGTTACATTGGCCATCTTTCAGTCCTCTAGTACAGAGGCTGATCCTAGGGACATGTTGCGTATTTTGGTTTAGAAGATCAGCAATTTCATATTTGAGTTCTTTGAGAACTTTAGGATGGATATCATCTGGAACTGGTGATTATTTGCTTTCCATTATCAGTGAGGTTGAGCATTTCATCTTTTGTCACCACTATTTGCCTCAGTTCTTAGAATCATAGAATCATAGAATAGTAGAGTTGGAAGGGGCCTATAAGGCCATCGAGTCCAATCCCCTGCTCAATGCAGGAATCTTACCTTAAAGTATCCCTGTCAGATGGTTGTCCAGCTGCCTCTTGAATGCCTCTAATGTGGGAGACATCCTTTCTGAAAACATCAGTTCAGACACAGGTATCTGTCCTATATCTTCTGCAATTGTCATGCCCTAACTGGGAAATCCTCAGAGGAAGAAGTAGAGCCTCCATAAGCCAGGGACACACTAGATCAGTCGCTGGCACCAGACCAGGAGGAGCCTGGGCCTTCAGGGGAGACGGCTGCAGGTCCTTCCCTTTCAGGAAAAGGGGACTCTGGCTCTGAAGCAGATGCTGAGCAACCCCCTGCCCCCCCAGGAGTGTCATCGCCTCAAGTAACAACCCAGCAGACTCCTGTATGGAGGAGTGCTTGCTTACAAAGATGGTCTCCCCAGGAGAAAGGGACTCCTCTTGATTAGGTCTCTGGCCAGAGAACTCCAATTGCCAGCAGCTGAGCCTGGGTGGAGATCAGCAGCCTTTGTGATTAAAAGCCTGCAGTCAGAGCTTGTTAGCTGCTGGAAACATCTCACTAGTTTCTCCTGTCCTCTGGTTTCCTGACCTCGCAGTGTGCTTGAACCCCTGTGTCCATGACCTTGGAGTTCTGCTTGATTCTGCTACTGGATGGTGAATGCATTGGCCTACCTAACTGCTCTTGGGCCCTTTGCCAGATTGACCACTCCTGCTTTGCCTGAACTCCCTTGAGCAGAAACCTGTCTCCTGGAACATTGGCCTGGGTCATTACCTGGCCTTGTGCTCAGCCCTATCACGGAGACTGCTACAGCCCACACAGGATAGCAGTGAACACTGATGTGAAGAATTCATTCAACTTCTCTGCAATCTCCCTGGCCTCCTCTAGTACTTGCTTAACTCCTTTGTCATCCAAAGGTCCACCTGCTTCCCTAGCTGGTTTCCTACTTCTGATATATTTAACGAATTCTTTATTGTTGGCCTTGATATTGCTAGAGTGGAATAGACTGGGAATGAACACAGCAGGTAAGGATGTGATACAGGAACTTCTAGCCAATTTGAATGCCTTCAAGTCCCCAGGCTCTGATGAAATACACCCTAGAATAGTAAAGGAACTGGCTGAGGAGCTGTCGGGCCTCTGTCAATTATCTTTATGGAGTCCTGGAGAACTTGGAAGTGGCATAGGACTGGAGCTGTCTTCTCCCACTTCAGGAAAGGGAAAAAGAGAGGATCCAAATAATTATCGACCTGTAAGTCTAACATCAATCCCTGAAAGTTGTTGGAGCAGCTAATAAAGCAATCCATTTGTAAGCATCTTGAAGACAATGCTGTGATTGGTAAAAACTGGCATGGCTTTGTCAAAAATAGTTCACGTGAGACAAATCTTGTCTCCTTCTTTGACAGGGTAACTACTCTAGTGGACAAGGGGAATGCTGTGGACATAATCTACCTTGATTTCAGCAAAGCTTTTGACAAGGTTCCACATGGCATTCTCATTGACAAGCTGCTAAAGTTTGGCTTGGATGGCACCACAGTACTGTGGGTCCACAACTGGCTGGCTAACCGCACTCAGAGAGTCGGCATTAATGGCTCTAAGTCGAGTTAGAGAACAGTAATCAGTGGGGGACCACAGGGCTCTGCTTTGGGGCCAGGAGTATTCAACATTTGTATCAATGACCTGGATGACGGGATTGATGGGCTGCTTATCAAATTTGCGGCTGACACAAAACTAGGAGGTCTGGCCAACACCCATGAGGACAGAATGAGACTGCAGTCGGATTTGGACAGTTTGGAAGACTGGGCTGAGGGGAACAAGATGTCCTTTAACAGGGAGAAATGTAAGGTATTAGCCTTAGGGAGGAAAATGTAGCTAAGGGGTTCATGGCTTGGGAGCACTACGTCAGAGAAGGATTTGGGTGTGGTCGTCGACAGCAATCTGAACGTGAGTCAGCAGTGCGAGATGGCCGTTAGAAGGGCTAATGCAGTTCCGGACTGCGTTAGAAGAAGCATTATGTCAAAGACGCACAAAGTCCTTATTCCTCTCTACTCGGCACTAGTGATGGAGTATTGTGTACAATTCTGGACACCACATTTCCAGGAGGACATCGACAGGTTAGAACAGGTTCAGAGGAGGGAAACAAAGAGGATACAAGGACTGGATGTCATGCCCCACGAGGACAGGCTGAAGGAACTTGGGATGTTCAGTCTGGAGAAAAGGAGACTGAGGGGAGACATGTGAGCAGTGTTCAGGGCTGCCATTTAAGGCAGTTCAGAAGCTGCTGCTCATGCAAAATGTGGAGGTCAGATTGATAAACAAGGATGAGAAGATTCGAACATGATACATAAATTCTGACCCACTTTCCTTGGCTGGCTGTAAGTTTCCAAGCCAGATTCAAAGTGCTGTTTTTAATGAATAAAGCTTTAGATGGCTTGTGAGCACAAGTCCCAATGCCATTCTTCTCCTGGCATGAACCTACTTGTATGCTACATTCATCATCTAAGCCCGCCTCTACATGCCTCTTCCATGGGAGGTTCGGAAGGCGGCAAAAAGGGAGAGGGGTGCCCCTCCCCCCCCCCCCCAATTTTGGAACAATCTCCCTGATGATGTCTGTCTGGCACCAACATTGTCACCTTTTTGGCTCCAGCTCCAGTATTCTCTCAAGCATTTGGCAGTATATAATGATATTTTAATCAGGTTCTAGATTTTTCTTATTGTTGATCATTTAAAATTGTTGTACATACGTGTGTCTGTGCTGTCTTTTTATATGTTAGTATGTCAGTGGTTTTTACCCTTGGTATAATGTATTTGTAATGGGGATTTTTGTCTTTGTAAACCCCTAGAGAGCTTTGCCTATGATGGATGAATGAAATGCCTATTCCCAGCTTCTCATGTAACCTCCAGCATCAGTTGTGCTACACTGGAACAGTTGCATAGCAGTCCCTGAGCATGTATTGCAGCTCTTTGATTTGGGCTCAGATATAGCATCAGGGAGCTCAGCAGAGAATGAGTGGGTGATACGAGCTCAACAATGAGCTGTCCTTCTTCAAATGACGCCGTCAGTGAGCGTCAAAGTCACTTGAGCCCTGATGGAGAAATTGGGTGCAGCCTCTGGGGTCAGAGCACTCGCCAGCTCAGGGTTTGAGTCCCTCCTGTGATGCAGGGGCAGCATCAACAGACTCTGGGAACCTCAAGGATGCCAGATGGGATGGATCTCATATGACAGGGTGATAGCTTGTGATGCCTGATATAGTCATGGTAGAATATTCATTAGACAAAAGAAATCTCAGAATTCACGGCCGTCCCCAGTTGATTCAGAAAGGAAGAACTTTGGGGGGGGGGGTGTTGCAAAGTACTTTCATTGACAGTCTTGCGCTTCAAAATTGCCAATTTGTGGGTAGTGATGAGCAACTGATAGGATGTTTTACGGGCATTCCTTGAAACAAGCCAGACGGTAAGCAGCAGTTGGCCAGGTTAACGCAGGTCAAAGCCATTCAGTGAACACCACCAGTGAATTAATAATGCAGGGCATCTTGTCCATGGTGAGGCGAGGGCAGTTTGCTGCTCCTGTGTGCTGGACTAAGTCGACTGACATGGATGAGGAATGGTGTCCTACGATCTCCCATGCAGCAGAGAGAGCCTGCTCTGTCAGCTGGCCAATGACACGTTATGAAGGGTGCTTTTAATGTGCCATTGCACTGCTTCATTTGTGAGATTTTATGGTGGGTCCAGACTTTTTTGCCATCCACTTGGAGCCCTGTTGTCTTTTCCCACTGCGGCTTCTGTCTTCTTTTTTACTTCCGAAAATCCATTAAGGGACCCAAGACTGAGTAGCTGCACAAGACCGCCTGATTGTTAGCGCTGCAGTCCATTTCCCGCCAGCAGCCCTTCATCCCCAGAAGTGTAAACCATTGTTCGAGAAAACGAACTCGCCATCTTCGTAGCCTGCAGAATTCCGCTTCCCCTGTCTAGTCCTCTTCCTAGAGGCCTTCAAGAGGCAGCTGGCCATCCATCCATCAGGGGTGCCGTAAGGTGGATTCCTGCATTGAGCAGGGGGTTGGACTCGATGGCCTTAGAGGCCCCTCCCAACTCTGCCATTCTATGATTCCATGAACTGGAAGGATGGGTGAGAATATGACTCGAGCCCCAGAAGTCTTGAGCTTATTCCTAGAGCTTCATAGTTTGACACAGTGCAGTCATAGCTGTGCTCATCAGTATTGTTTGTTCCTGCATGGATGAGCAGGAGGGAATAATCATCGAAGGATTTGAAGGAGAGTTTTGGCAGCCGTTCCATCACGTGGCTGATCCATGCTCCTGGGAAGTAACATACCTTCCAAGCAGACGGGCCTGGCTGGCACAAATGCCCCTCTGTTCCTCACAATAGGGTATCACCAACCAAGACCACCCCCTCCTCCTCTTGTTGTAGGGAGCGGTTCCATCTCCTCTGTTCCGTAAGGCTTACGGATATAAGAACATCACAACATAAGAAGAGGTATGCTGGATCAGACCAAAGGCCTATCTAGTCCAGTGGCCAATCTGCTACCTGTGCGAAGCCCCCAAGTAAGACATGAGTGCAGTTGCACCATCCGAGTTGTGTTCCCTAGTAAATGGTGTATGTTGGTGGCATACTGGCTCTGATACTGGTAGATGTAGCATATTGCCATCAGGACGAGTAGCCATCGATAGCCTTCTTCATGAATATGTCTAATCCCCCTTTAAAACCTCCAACTGCTGGTGTCCATCACCACATCTTGCTCCTTGTTCTATTAAATCCATAGTTTAACTATGTGCTGGTTGAAGAAGTCCTCCTTTCATCTGTCTTGAATCTCCCACCATCAGCTTCATGAGATTGACCCCACTAGGTTCTAGCATCATAAGAAAGTGGGGTGAAATGTCTCCTTATCCACTTTGTCCACACTGTGAAAGAAGAGCACAGTGGTTACTCTCTCCCTGCAAGGTAGATCGGGTGAATCCCCAACCAGCCGGCCACCTTCAACCAGCAAACACTGGACTTAGTACCAGGAATTACCTTGAAGTAAACACACCAGCTTTGGAGCTTTAAAGCAGTTTGTTTATTATTATTTATTTATTTATTTATTTATTACCTGCCTCTCCCTCTGGATCGAGGCGGGGAACAACATTAAAAACACATGATATAAAATACATAAAATTAAAACATATAAAAACTACTACATAGTTAAAATACCAATAAAACTCCTAAAATCGAACTGGGTAGGCCTGCTGGAAGAGATCAGTCTGTATAGCTTTCTTAAATTCTGGAAGACTGTTAAATTGACAAATCTCTCCCGGCAGGCCATTCCACAGTCTGGGAGCGGCAGAAGAAAAGGTCCTCTGGGTAAAGGTTGTCAGCCTAGTTTTTGTTGACTGTAGTAAATTCTTCCCAGAGGACCTGAGCATGAGGGGCGGATTGTATGGGAGAGGGCAATCCTGCAGGTAACCTGGACCCAAACCATGTAGGGAAGGGAAGGGAAGTAGGGAAGGTAAAATGAATAAAACGGGGTTAAAAATGTTTTCCCAATCCCAATCTCAGGCCTGGCTCCAGTGGTTTGAGCTAACATACAACCAGGTGCTGTCTCTGTATGTGTTTGCTAACCCTGAGCTGATGGCCTTCTTTTGGGGAAACCAGGAATAGCAGGGTCCTATTCTTCACACACACACACACACACACACACACACACACACACACACCCACCATGCGTGTACAGTTCTGTCATGTCTACCCTCACTCGCCTTTTCTCTAAGCTAAACAATATCAGATGTAACCTCAGCTAATATGTGAAGATGGGATTTTTTGCCCCAACGTGGGTCAATTTACACTTGCTGGGGTGATTACTCAAAGTCTTGACCCCAGTTAAGCTCAGAGCTTCTTCTTTTTTTAAAAGAAAAATGTGTTCTGACATTTGTGCAAAATGGGGCAGGCATATAAACTCACCCCAGATTATGTGCAAATTTCTTTGTGTTTTCTTTTTTTAATCAGTGTTTTGCAATTGTGGAGGTGCCTTGCCTTCTCTGTGGCTTGCATGTTTCAGCTGTCTAAGGGAACAAGGTGTTTTAGGAAACATGGGAGATTTGGGGCTGCATATATGCTAGCTTGATAGCTGGCGGGTTGTGTGGGTGTCGGGGGGGGTGACCAATCGGTCCCTTAGCAAAGTTATCCCTAAGTTTCAGAGTGTGGGATTTTCCCTTGGGCATCCCTCCTTCCATTCCACCCCTCCCTGAGTCTCCCCCATGTCATTTTAAGGGTTAGCCTAGGCTCAACCCCTTTTTCAGAGCTCCTGTTTGCCAGTTTCACTTCCTGCCTTGTGGGTAGGAGGCAGAACCTCCGGGCTCTTGTGTGCAAGAACAGAAAGAAAGAAAGGGCAGAGGAGGTGGCTAGTCCTGCCTGGCATGCAGGCAGATGGCATGCCAAGGGGATCCTAGAATTAAGGCACAACTCCCCCCCCCCCCTTTATGGAGGCTTCCTGCCCATCACCGCACGGGGCGCCAAGGGAGCAGCCAGGCCTGCTGCCAATCAAACGGGGACGTGAAGAGCCAGAGGAACAATGGTGCCTACAGTGGTGGGCCCCCTGCCCCACCCCTTCCCATGCCGGAGAGGTGCTCTGGGGATCAGCTGGGCTTGACTTCGGGCGTCCTTTGGTGATTCCACCCCTTGCGCCAAATGGATGCGAGGACCAAGCAGAAGGAGTCGTGGCAATAGCGGCAGCGCAAGCAGGCGCGATAAGGAACCGTCCTTACCTGCTACAAG
This sequence comes from Anniella stebbinsi, assembly GCA_029215795.1. Classification (NCBI taxonomy): domain Eukaryota; kingdom Metazoa; phylum Chordata; class Lepidosauria; order Squamata; family Anniellidae; genus Anniella; species Anniella stebbinsi. The sequence continues at coordinate 367,614,651 of JARDYH010000002.1, forward strand.
CGTTGTGTCTGTGCCCTCAAGCTGCCAGAGCTGAAAGTGATCCCACAAAACTGGGCAAGGTGGTGCACTGGACATGTCATGTCGGACTTGTACGATCCTGTTGGAACATGAGCAATTTCACATTTCAGTTACTTAAGAAGTTGGATACCATCCATACCTGGTGTTGTGTTAATGCTTTATTTTTCAATAAGTTTAGATCTTCCATCTTCTTCCATCACTATTTGACTTGGTTCTTCGGTTTAGGCATGGTTATTTGCCCTACATCTTCTACAACGAAAAGACAGATACAAAAAAATCATCCAGTTTTTCTACAATCTCCTTAATCCTTCTTTAGCACACCTTTAAAGCTCTTTTTGTCCTTAGTTTCCTGCATTTGGTGTATTTTAAAAGGGTTTTTTAGTCTTGGTTTTAATGTTCTTAGTGATACATTTCTCAAATTCTTTTTGCATCACTTATTTATTGTTTGCTTGTATTTGGTTTGCCAAAGCTTTTGTTCTCTTTACTTGGACAACACTTGTATTTTCTGGAGCAAGCCACCTTGTCTCTAATGGGGGTCATGGACCAAGATCCTTAACACTCGGCCTCAGAGGATCCTGTCCTCAGAAGCAGAGGCTCCTGGGTTAACAGTTCAGGGAGAGATCTTGGTCACAGAGAGGCATTACGAGGCTTCCACCTCCTCAGGGCCCTAGTTTCCAGGAAGAGCCCAGGTACCTCTCCCTCTCTGTCCAGAAGGTGTTGCATTACCACCCTTTGACTCCGAGGACTGCAGCCATGAAGATACCAGCGCCCCACAGCCACCCCTGTGTTGTCCTGAGGCTGCTAAAACAGACAGAAAAGGTCTCCGTCAGTGTGGAGCTAGGGCAAACTAGCCTAAAGGAAGCCAAAGCCCTCCTTAAGGCTCAGTTACAATCCGCTGCTCATTGGAGCCATCTTTAGGGCCTATTCAGACAACACTCTAAGCCATGGTTAGGCCGCTAACCCTTTTGCAGCAAATAGTGAGTGTGTTTAAACCGTGGTTATGTAGCCTCCATGGTTAAGAATGGTTCACATAACATGTTAAGCCATAAAGTCAACATGCTTAACCACGGTGGCTTAGCATGCCATCTCAACAGGGTCATAGACAAGCCTGTCTGGCTTCGAGCCCCAGTACCATAGTGAACAGAAGGAGAGCCCTGATGCTGGACCAGACCGAGGGTTCATCTAGTCCAGCTCTCTGTTCTCACAGAGTGAGACCCACAAAACTGGACATGGTATGAGACAGTACCCTCCCATCCATGTTCCCCAGCAACTGGTGCATATAGGCTCACTGCCTTGGATGCTGGAGCATTTTGCAGTGCTGTTTTATTCCCATTCCTGCTTCCCCAAGAAACCTGACTTACCCCAAATCTTGGTAAAGGCCTAATCCCCAGTGGACCCCTGAACTCAGATCTCACCAGCACCCAGCAACATTAAGGTCTTGCCGTGACTGAGGCAGAACAGAACAAATAACTCCCTTGACTGTCCTCATTAACCAGCAACATGCACTTGGATTTGGTGATGCCGTTTCTGTTTCTTCATACATATCCTACCGGGTCCTCCGTTCTGGTGGGCTTTCAGGTGATATGTCGCCCTTATCCCCTTTCCCTTATTTCACCTCCCTATTTATGAATCCCCAGTCTACATGCAGGCAATTGAAGACACTCATTATTCGAATGTGTCCCTGGCTTTATCCTCCATTTCAAGAGAGAGCCCCGGAGCTGTATCCAACCAAAGGCCCATGGAATTGAGCATCCTGTTCCCCCACAGTAGCCAAGCAGAGGCCTCAGTGGCCCACAGCCAGGCCAAGGCCAACACTCCCCACTCTACCAGTGTGAGACCAAGAATCAGGGGAAGGGGCAGAGTCCTTATGCTCCTCTTCAGCACTAGAAGACTTTGTAGTTCCACCTGATCCATGCGCAGCCCCTGATGTGTCACTGCAGAGAAGAGCGCTTGAAAGGAACCAAGACGGGGAAGCTTCTTCACTCAGAAATTCACAAAGGTTTCCCCCAAAACAGTTAGAAACAAACCCATTTTGTTTCTGAGGCTCTGAAAGTAACCCATGAGCGCCCCCCCCCCCCACTGTAAAGCACGCTCCCTCTTCCCCTCCATCCTTGGATTTGATCCCCGCAGGATCTTGATTCCATCTGCCATGCAGAATAATGGAGGGAAGCCATGCCTTTTGTTTGCATGAAGATGCTGCAGGGGCAGATCTCAGGGTGGGAGGAAGGGGAGAGCGGGGGTTGGCGAGGCGAGGCAGGGGAGAGCCAGGAATTCTCCCCCAGTTTGGATTTAGTCTGAGTCGAGGAAGAATTTGAGGGCTTGGAAAGCTCACCTGTCCTTTCAGGCGTGAGCTGCGAGCTCTTAAACCTGTGGTGCATGCCGGAGTTTGATGAGTATTGCTGGCATCTTTAAGACAACCCATCCCAAGGAAATGCACCCCTGATTTATGTTTGGAAAGCAGCGATGGACCTGCCAATAGAGGGATGAACGTTTAGAGCAGCGCTTCATCACAATTCCCTTGGAGCTTGTAGCAGAACAAAACTTGCCTCAAAATGAGCTGTGGAAATGCCAGGTGACCTTCACCGTCCACTCTCTCCGGCCTCTGCAGAACATTGATCGTTTATGTTTGCCTAGCAGAGGGGCCGCCTGCTGCTGGTTGCCCAATGGGATGAGCGTGCGTGCCAGCCTGGGTGCCTGCTTCACTGGCTAAGACAGCATTCGGCTTTCCCAAGAAGCGCACCGCTGCCTTCCCATTTCCGCCAGGGCTCAGTTTTCACTTCGCCAAGCGGCTCAGCTGGCTTCCTTGATATGACTGCATATTGCCAGCGATGCAAGTGTGGCTGCGGGGCTCCCGATGGCTGTGAGGTGGGAGCGCTTGGGCTGGCCGGCTGTGCAGGGAGGGCCCGGGCGGAAGCGCCTCCGTGCCTCCAGCATCAGGTACTGGCCCCAGCTGGGCAAGAGCCGTGTGCTTCGGCCGGGTTGCCCCTTACATCCAAGCACAGAGGCCGGTTCACCAACCTGCGGGACAGTGTGAAGAAGAGCCCCACCAAAAGCAGAGCCAAAATGAAAGCAGCCAGCGGCTGGGCCTCCGACGGCTCCTGCTACAGCTGCTCCGTGGCAAAGGTAAGAGGGCTTCTCTTGTCAGGCCATTTCTGCCTTGGCTCCGCCTCCCTCCGAGCTGGACCCCAGGGGTGCAGCAGTGGTGCCTGCCTGCCTACCTGCCCGCCCTCTGTCTTTTAAGCTCTCGCCTGTCGTGCTGCAGCTTGAGCAACAGCTGTCAGCCCGCGCTTGTTTGTTTTTGTCTGTGATCTTGCCCCGGGATGATGAGTTTTCCCTTCTGAGATCCCTCCACGAATGGTACTGTGGAAACGGTGAAGCTGAACTCTCCTGTGGGGGGTGGGGGGTTCTAATGCCTTCAATATTTGCCTGAGCAGGCGGTTGAGAGGAGTTTGGGGGACAGGGGACGGGGCTTCGTGGCTGGGTTTTTCTTGGGTCGAGTGGGAAATAGAGGTCATCTGATGTGCGGCGCTTTCTCTCTCCAGTGACCGCATCGATTGATTGAGTCTAATTCCGAGAGGCTCTTTGTAAAGCAGGTCACAGGCGGTAGGATTCATGCAGAGGCGGGCCTGGAAGCCCCTGCGCTTCTTTAGCAGGGGAGCAAAGTTCTTAACTTAATATGGTCAGGGGGCCTTTTACATACTGGCCCCCAAGAGGAGAATTCGGACCTTTCAACAGCCCACTGTGACCAATTTGCCCAGCACTTTGCAGACAAAATCGCTCGGATCCGCTCTGACTTGGTGCTATAGTTGATACAGGCCCAGTGGAAGTAACTCTGGCACCTGCTTGTCCAGTATTATTGGATACATTTCAGTTTGTACAGCCTGGTGATGTGGACAGGATCCTTGGAGAGGTGAGAGCCATCATGTTACTAGATCCTTGCCCTTCCTGGCTTATAAAAGCAACCAGAGGGGGACTGGCTGAGTGGGTGGGTGGAGTGGTCAATGCCTCCCTTCGCTAAGGAAGGGTGTCAGCCTGCCTGAAAGAGCAGAGCTAAGATCCACATTAAAAAGCCCTCCTTGAACCCCACCATATTGGATAATTACCGACCAGTCTCCAATATTCCATTTCTGGGCAAGGTATTGGAGCGTGTGGTGGCCTCCTAACTCCAGGGATTCCTGGATGAGATGGATTGTCTAGATCCATTTCAGTCTGGCTTCAGACCTGGTTATGGGACAGAAACAGCTTTGGTCGCCTTGGTGGATGACCTACGCCGGGAACTGGATGGGGAGTGTGTCCCTGTGGGTCTGCTGGACCTCTCAGCAGCGTTTGATACCATTGACCATGGTATCCTTCTGGGCTGCCTCACTGGGGTGGGACTTGGAGGCACTGTTTTACAGTGGCACCATTCCTTCCTGGAGGGGCGGACCTAGAAGGTGGTGCTGGGGGACTTCTGTTCTACTCCATGGCTGTCGGCCTGTGGAGTCCTTCAGGATTCTGTTTTGTCCCCCATACTATTTAACATATACATGAAACCATTGGGAGAGGTTGTCCGGAGTTTTGGGGTGCAGTGCCACCAATACACTGATGACACCCAACTCTACTACTCCTTTCCACCCAACTCCAAGGAAGCGGTTTCAGTAATAAACCGGTGTCTTTCGGCAGTAATGGACTGGATGAGGGCAAACAAATTGAAGCTTAATCCAGACAAGTCAGAGGTGCTCCTGGTCAGTCGGAAGGCAGATCAGGGAATAGGGACTCAGCTTGTGCTGGATGGGGTTACACTCCCCCTGAAGACACAGGCTCGCAGCTTAGGTGTACTCCTGGATCCAGCCCTGAGCCTGGATGCCCAGGTTTTGGCATTTGCACAGTTAAAGTTAGTGCGCCAGCTGCGCCCGTTCCTTGAGATGTCGGACCTGGCCACGGAGACACATGCCTTAGTTACATTCCGTTTGGATTACTGTAAAGCACTCTATCTATGTGGGGCTGTCTTTGAAGAGTGTTTGGAAACTTCAGCTGGTTCGAAGAGCTGTGGCCAGATTGTTGACCGGGGCTGGCTACAGGGAGTATACAACTCTCCTGTTAAAACAGCTCCACTGGCTTCCGGTTTGTTTCCGGGCACAATTCAAAGTGCTGGTTATGACCTATAAAGCTCTATACGGCTCAGGTCCAGGTTATCTGAAAACCCGTATTCTCCCATATGAGCCTTCCCGTGCTTTTAGATCTTCTGGGGAGGCCCTTCTCTCAGTCCCATCAACATCCCAGGCACGCCTGATGGGTACGCAAGAGAGGGCCTTCTCTGTGGCAGCTTCAAGGCTCTGGAACTCCCTTCCTGGGGAGGCCAGGCTGGCTCCCTCTGTGCTACACTTTCGGAGGCAGGCAAAAACTTTTTTATTCCGGTATGCTTTTGGAACTACTCTGAATTTGTGTTAATATATTGGATTTTTTTGGTTTGCTTTTTAATTTTTAAAAAAATGTTTTAATGTTACAGGGGTTTAATTCTATTTTAACTTTTGTAAATTTATACATGTTTTAATCTTGTAAACCACCTAGAGTCCCAGCCCTGGGAAAAAGGCGGGAAATAATAATAATAATTAATAATAATAATAATAATGATAATAATAATATGATGGTGACAAAAAACAGATGAGAAGTGTTTTCTCCTCAAAAGATGAGAGGAGCATCCTGTTCTGCTAGCAGAGGAAACCAAAGATTTCCATGATTGTAGAGTTTTGAAGTGTCTCCAAGGCTCTTCCTTGCATTTTTAGTGATGTTAATTTGTATAACACCAAGGAGGTCTAGATATCTGAGTACAGAATGAAACCTGTTTCCTTTGCTGCTTCAGTCCGCTGGAGGAGAGGTTAGGAGCGCCTAGGGACGATTCTGTAACCCACGTGTCCGGGCGCTCTGGGTTCTGACAGCTTCTCAGAGCGCATCTGCCCTGAGGGACCTCTATGGCACATGTGGGAGTTTTGCTCCGTGGGAAAGGGGTGAGTAGCGCTGTCCCTGAGGTCCCTTTTGGGGTTCAAGTGGTGGGAACAGAAGGCTAATAAGGGAGCCATGGAATGGGATACGAGCGACGACATGGGCGTTCATAAGCAGGCCCGTCTTTCCTTGAGACATGCTGACAAAGCTGTGGTGAAGTTGTGGAACAATGGACCAGTATGAGAAGGAGTTGCAGCGTTTGTTACTCCTCACAGCTAGCAGCTCCATGAGTCCGGAAGGTTCCCGTATACCCTGATAAGGCTTCATCAGCTGCCTAAAATCACGAAAAAACACTTGTTTTTGCCGGGTTTTGCCCACCCAGTATGTCTTTCTCCAGTCCAAAACCAAATTCTAGTTAACAACTGAACAGAAGGAGAAAAGCCAACCAGAAGGCAAGGAAGTTTAGAGGAGTTGAGCTCTTTCTGTTGTTCCGTTTTGCATAGCTCCACGTTTTGCTAACATATTTTTGCTAGTTTTGGGGCCATCGTTTCCACATTTGCAATCTTTTTGAGAAAACAAAGGAAATCTTATTTTGACCATGTCTCTTTTTCAGCTTTTAAAGCTGCAGCTGGCCATCATTTCTGAACTAGCTTTTTGGGGCTAGATGCCTAGCTCCTGAGCAGCTTGATTCAGTGTTTCCCAGATATTTTATTTTACTCACTGGTGAGGCTCAAGACTTCATTTGTTACTACCTTTTCCTATTTTAAATTTCAACCTTCTTCATCCCCAAAAACCTGTTCTTCAGATCTCTGCTTGGGATAGGTAGCTACAACTTACTTTGAATCTCCCCTCCCCCCAGGCTTTTTCCCTGCTGTCCTTTTTTCTAAAAAAATCTGGGCTATACTCAAACATTGCATTTAAGTAGTTTAGACTGATGGGAATTTAAGTAAAGCTAAGAAAGAATTCAAATTGCTGCTCCTCTGGCCTCCTGTGCAGTCATCCTAACTTTGTTTTCCAATAGGCTGTGATGTCCGCCCTTCCTTTTACCCAGGCTTTCTTTCCCCTGTTATCCCTTCACACCTAGGATATGAAGCCCAAGGACTGCACACACTGCTGTAGCTAAACTCCTAGCCAGCCGCAGTTTACGGCAAGGGCCTCAAATGTATCACCGTTACTGTCATTTCTAGTTTGGGGAAGTGGCTGCTGGTTGCTAAGTGCGAACGTATGCAGGAACAGACATGAAAACCAAACTGGCAGACAGATTTAACTTAGTAACACAAAATAAAAGTTGGTTGTTTACAAGATGTTTCAGTGCTATAGATGTTGTTGTTGTTCTTGTTGTTCTTTGGTTATTAATTAGCTTAAGCCTGCTTCACTGTCCCTCTAAATCCTCCCTCAAAACCAAGGTGACGCCAAAATCGCCAAATTCCAGACCCCCCCCATAAAACTCCACTGACAAAGCAGGAAAACCCACCTCGTATGACATCACACACTCCCCCCCACGGTAGAACCAAAACAGCCAATCACACACAAGCCCCCTCCTGCCCACAGTTAACCCTTTCTGACTTTTATAAACAGTTCCTGAAAAACTAAATACATTCGTATGAATATAATAACACAGATTAACCTGAGACGCGGGTGATTTTGTCAGATAAAGGCCTTAGCGACAGTTGTCATGCATACAAATGTATTTTCATTCTACTTCTGTATGTGACCTTCTTTTGCATTTACTTTCTTCTGTAAACTCTTGGTATCTTAGGACTTCTTGTGTGGCATGTTTTCATTCGTTTTAACGAGTTGAAAGAGTATCCACTGTTTTGTTGCTTAAGTTTCGAAACATGTTCTCAAACCTATTGAACTTTTAAATAGCCTTGTCAGCACTTTCTCGGCCATTGAGGCAAAGCCAGAACTTCATTTTCAAGCGGCGTGTGGACAATCCAGTCTCATTATTTGCAGCTGTGTGCCTTGGGCGTTATAGTTGTTAAATTTGTCAACTGCTGTCTGCTGCTTTTGTGTAGCAATCCAATGTTTGCCACGTGTCACGGCGGAGTGCAGCTGCCCCTTGCATTGGACCTGTAAGGGAAGCTCCCTCCCTCCGTGGCCTCTGGTTAGTAGGTACTAGGCACAGCCGTACAACTGCGCATAGTACTTACTACGCCCCCTTTCTCTAGCTCTGTGGAAGAGCCTACATGATCAGTGAAGCAAAAATGTCAACGGTGCTGTTCCCGGAGTGGTTGCTGATACAGTCTCACAGATGAGTAATGTCTGGGGGTGGGGTGGAGACTTCTTAGCAAAGTCGGGTCTTCCCCCTCACGTGCACCAACCCACACTCACATGCACACTTGACAGGAAAAGAAGGATTGAGTTCAGCCAGCATACGGGGCGGGCCGGCAGGCCCTCCCCTCTTCTCAGTACCGATCAGGCATTTCATGTTTGATTTTCCAGGCGAGGAAAATAAGAACTGCTTGTTTTCCCTCCTCCACTTTTGTGAGTTGGTGCGATAGTGATACCTGTTGTGATATAGTAATACCTGTTGACTTCAAGCTTTGAAGTGTCCTTGCCTGAGCAACTTACAGGATTTAGTTATAGGGAGGCGGAATAGAGAGTAAGATGTATCTAACGTGCTGTTTCGTGCTGGGGATTAATCGCTGTGCAGACAGACTTTAGACAGGTAGGTAGTACAAAAAACAAAATTACTTTTTAGTGGCCAGTGATTATGTCCTCAGGGGAGTGGAGTATTCCCGGATGATTTCCACAATTGGCAAGATAGAATTTTGTAATCTGCAACTCTAAATGCCGTATTCTGTAAAACTCAGAAGTGGGTTTTTGAAAGTATTTCACTTTGGCTATAGGTCTGATTTTTTTGGCACTGAAACAAGGGTCTTGGTTGTGCTGATGGTGGCTCTGTCCTGGGAGAGAGACCGAGAGGCGGGGAGGGTGTGGCCCTGTGGATTCCTGTTTTGGCAGCTTTTGATATGCTATCAAGCATGGGGACCTTCAGAATAGAGAAGCCGGGATAGGAATGCCGCCCCCTCCCCCGTTTTGTGGAGGTTCCGTTCCTGCCCAGAGGGCCAATTCCATAAGACAGGTGTGCTGGGCTGCCACTGCTCCATTCCTTGTTTCAGGGCCCCTGCAGGGTTCAGTCTTGCTCGTCATGCTTTTAAACATTTACATGAAACCGCTGAGTGAGATTTGGGATGAGATGCCATCCACATGCATATGACATGCAGCTCTACTAATCTTATTCATCTCTAATTCACGTGAGAGCTTTGGTTATTGGGCGGTATAGAAATGCAGAAATAAATACATAAATAAAGCAAAGCAGGGCCTGTTCAAACAACATGCTAAGCCACGATTAGGTTGCTAACCCTTTTGCAGCAAACGGTTAGTGAGCATGTTTAAACCTGTGGTTATGGTTAGGAATGGTTCACACGACATGCTAAGTCATGGTTCATGCGACACGCCAAGCCATGATGTTTACCTCTAAATGCTTAGCTACTGTGTCTTGGCGTGTCATCTGAACAGGGTCAAAGTGTGCTTGGGTGCAGTCATTGACCGGGCGAAGGTCCATAAGGACCTCCATCTAGACAAGATGAAAGTGTGCTTGGGGGCAGCGGGAAGGGGGCTGTTATCTGAGTGGTCTTCAGCCCATATTCGATGGGGCTGCACTCTGTCTGAAGTAACGGGTTCATAGCCTGGGGAGTGCTCCTTAATCCGTCTTTCCCGTGCATGCTGGCGTGAGCCTGGCCTCAAATCATCCCCCCGACTTGGCTACTGTAATGTGTTCCATATATGATTGCCATTGAAAACCATTTGAAAACTGCTGTTGGTTCAGAATGCCGCCACTAGATTGCAACTGGGACCAGATGTTACTGTCTTAGGACACCAGTGCTGATCCTTTTCAAGCTGCTTTTAATTTTTCGAAGGATTACTTTGCCCATCAGTAAGATTCTCGGAACGGCTTACAAACTTTAAAAACACAATAGAACAAATTTAAAACCTACAAATATACTTAAAATAGTAAAGTCTCTAGGAGCAGCATAAAACAACAAACCCAGACAAAATGGTGGCATGGCAGGTGCCTGGAAGGAAGCCCTGTTGCCCGTGAAAGCCCTTCCTGGCTTGAGAGCAGAGGATGGCCTTGTCACCACATGGACCAAGATGGCATACTCTCAGAAATACAGCGGGTCTCCACCGGGGAAAGCACCCTCTTGGTCGTGGTGCCCCACTGTGGGATTCTCTCAGGGAGCTCTGCCTGGTGCCTTCTACCCCCGGGCCATTTGCTTTTTATTGATGGGGCAGGATATAACCCCCTCAGCGAAGTGGTCTGAAGAATGGCCCCAAGTGCCCTGGTGCCTTCGTGCTAAAGCCAGGCCATTTGACCCAGCGGGGCCCTTTCAAGAGGAGAAGAGGAAGCGGTCTTGCTTCCCCAATGGCAGTTTGGTGTTGTGATCCAAGAATTGGTGGCCATCGCTACAGTTTGTTTGCACTTTTCAGCAAGGCAAGAAGCTGAGCAAAATTGAATGTGTCTGGTGAGCCTCGTGCTCTGTCCCAGGAGAGAACCCCAGCGAGGGACCTGACTTTGTGAGGCTCTCTTCCCTGTTATCAGTCGAAACGGCTTCCTTGGGTCGGAAAGGGCGAAGCACTGGGCAAGAAGCCTGGCTCTGACAGCAAGTCCATTTGTGCAGAGAGATCTGCGCGGCACAGAACAGAGCCTGGGCCCTGCCCTCAGCAACGTAGGAGGGGAGGTGACGGACCTGGGGGTTCATTTGGGCTTCCAAAAGGCTTTGGACAAAGTCCCTCACCAAGGTCTCCAGAGCGCTCTTGGGCAGCCCTGGGATAAGGGAAGAGGCCCTCTTAGGAGCCAAAAATGGCTGAACAACAGGGAGCAAAGAGTAAGAAAGAATGTCCCGTTCTCTCCATGGAGGTGATGTAAACAATGGGGTTCCTCAAGGGATGGGTGCTTTTTAATGTTTTCATAATTGCAGTGAAATTTAGAGTGATCAAAAGTGGGGAATTGCGAAGAGCTCCAAAAGGATCCCTCCAAACTAGGGGGATGGCCGTCCAAATGGCAAACACGATTCAATGTAAGCCGGTGTGAAGCGGTGTATTTTGGAGCGAAAAATTCCCAATTTCACGTATGAGCTGATGGGGACCTGAGCTAGCGGTGGCAGAACAAGAAAGAGATCTTGCAGTTATGATAACTCAGTGAAAATGTTCACCCAGTGCACAGCTGCTGCGGAAAAGGCAAATTCCATGTTGGAGATGGTGCATCTGTCCTATTATTATTATTATTATTATTATTATTATTATTATTATTTCCATTTATATACCGCCCCATAACCGAAGCTCTCTGGGCGGTTTACAAAAATTAAAAACATTGAACATTAAAAAAACCCGATATACAAAATTTAAAACCATAAAAAGCATAAATACAAGTTATAATTACAATATCCTTTAAAAACAACAATTCTGGGTCAAAGCACAACAACAACACAAAACCCTCATCATATGCTGTTAAATGCCTGGGAGAAGAGGAAAGTCTTGACCTGGCGCCGGAAAGATAACAATGTTGGCGCCAGGTGAGCCTCGTCGAGGAGATCATTCCATAATTGGGGGGCCACCACTGAAAAGGCCCTCTCCCTTGTTGCCACCCTCAGTGCTTCCCTCGGTGTAGGCAACCGGAGAGGACGTTAGATGTGGATCGTAGTGTATGAGGGAAGGTTGTAACGTCTGGGGGTGGTTGAGCTTAGGAAAAAGGCGACTTGTAGGAGGACATGCTAGAGGCATACAAAATCATCTGTGATGTGGAGAAAGGGGATAGAGAAAGGCTCTTCTCCCTCTCCCATAACACTAGAAGCCGGGATCATCCTATGAAGCTGATTGATGGGAGATATGGGTGGGTAAAAGAAAGGACTTCTTCACACAGTGCAGAGTTAAACTCTGGAATTCACTACCACAAGATGTGGTGATGGCCACCGGTTTGGATGGCATTAAAAGGGGGTTGGATAACTTCCTGGAGGAGGAGGCTATCAAGGGCTACTAGTCCTGATAGCTAAGTGCTGCCTCCAGTGTCAGAGGCAATAATCCTGTATACATTAGTGACGAACCTAAGAACATAAGAAGAAGAGCCCTGATGCTGGATCAGACCAAGGGTCCATCTAGTCCAGCATTCTCTGCACACAGTGGCCAAACAGCTGTTGACCAGGACACAGGTGCAACAGCACTCTCCCACCCATGTTCCCCAACAACTGGTGTATACAGACTAGGATTAGCATGCCACGATACACCTGTCCCACTTTGTATACCTCACACGCCCCAGTGTATTGCTATATTCTGAATTATTTAATTAGTATGAGCTTTGGTTTTATGTCAGCAATTTAACATGGGCATTCATTCATAGAAGACTTTTTTTGCTGCTCTTCATAAAACGTTATGAAATGTTACAAAATGTATAACATGGGCATAATAATAGTATATTTAGAAAAACAGTAAATAAATTAAATGCATTTTGTAACTCATTCAAGTTAATTTAATACTGAATGTGTGTTGTAGCTTCAAAAATACGTCACATAACCTGTCCATTCAAAGCTGTGCAGGTCTCTTGGTCCATGTACAAAATGGAAAGCTAATTTAGATCAATCCTCCCCCACCAGGTGCCCTGGAGATGTTTGGAGCTTCACCTCCCATTAGACCCAGCTATAAATGACCCACAATCAATCCCTCTGGACATGTGCAAGTCAGCCATGAACTTCCATGAAGGGCCTCTCCGGAATAGGGCCAGCAAGCCCAGGCAACCAAGCAGTGCCTGAGAGTATTTACAACCGGAATGGCTGAGGATGCAAAGAGGGGCGGGGGGGGGGGGTCACTGCTGAATGTCCTGGAGCACAATTTCCCTTCTAGCTGGGCTGCAGTCAAAGAATGCATGTAGCAAGTTGTGCTTTGGATCAGTCCCTGGGATCTGTCTTCTTTATATTTATTTAATAATGTTTATGAATGGCTATTTAGCATCTGTTCAGCTGCGGTCATCCAGAGTTTTGGATGACACACAGCTCTATTTCTCTTTTTCATCTTCCTTCAAGTGAGGCTGCAGATGTGTTAAATCAGTGCCTGGCTGCGAGGGCTAATAAATTGAAGCTCAGTCCAGACAAGACTGAGATGCTGAGCAGATAGAGGGGGCTCAACCTGTTCTGGATGGGGCTGCACTCCCCTTGAAAGAACAGGTTCTTAGCTTGTGGGTTCTCCTGGAGCCAGCTCTATCACTTGAGGTGCAGGTGGCCTCAATGGCACGGAGTGCCTTCTACCAGCTTTGGTTGGTGGCCCAGCTACGCCCCTATCTGGACAGGGAAAACCTGGCTTCAGTTGTCTATTCTCTGGAAACCTCCAAGTTAGATGACTGCAATGCGCTCTACATGGGGCTGCCCTTGAAGGCTGTTCAGAAGTTGCAGTTTGTACAAATTGCACTGGAGAGCCTGATAACATGGACAAGAAGGCCTGAACATATAGCACCGATTCTGGCCCGCTTGCACTGACTGCCTGTATGTTTCTGAGCCCAGTTCAAGATGCTGGTTTTGACCAATAAAGCTTTACATGGCTCGGGACTGCAATGCCTGATGGGGAATGTCTCTCCCAGCATGAACCTACGTTCAACATCTCAGGCCTTCCTCCAGGTGCCTCCTCCGAGGGAGGCTCGGGAGAGGGCCACAAGGGAGAGTGCCTTCTCAGTGGTGGCCTCTCAATTATGATCTCCCCGCCGAGGCTGGCCTGCCACCAACATTGCTATCTTTTCAGCGACAGGTTAAGACCTTCCACTACTCAGGTTTTGGCAGCATATGATAAGGTTTTTAATGAAGTCTGGGATTTCTTATTACTGATTGTTAAGTGTGTGTGTGTGTGTGTGTGTGTGTGTGTGTGTGTTTCTGTGTTCACATGTGTGCTGTCTGTTTATATGTTTGTATGTAAACAGTTTTTAATACAATATTATGTACAGTATTGTATTTTTAAGGCTTTTATTCTTTGTAAACCACCCAGAGAACTTTGGCCATTGTGCTGTATAGAAATGCAAATATTTAAGTGCTGAGCAAAACAGTACAGTCTGAGATCACAATAAAAGGCTGCACAGTACTGTAGACTGAAAACAAGATTTAGTTTTCTGGAAATGCTTGTTGGAACAGGTGCGTTTTCAGTACGTGCAAAAACCCAGAAGGGTCAACTCTTGTCCTGTGTGCAGCACCTGACTTGCGTTAGTCAGGAGTTCCAGAGAGTGGGCGCTAGGATGCTGAAGGCCCTGCTCTGAGCCATCGTGGGCCGGAGCTCTGAAATCTGAGGCACCACCAGACAGAGAACCAGGGCGGTGTAGCATTTAGGGCATTGGACTGCGGCTCATGAGATCTGGGTTCAAGTCCCCACTTTGCCATGAAGCTCACTGGGTGACTTTGGGCCAGTCACTAACTCTCAGCCCAGTATACTTCACAGGGTTGTTGTGAAGTTAAAATGGAGAGGAGGAGGTCTATGTAAGTCGCCTTGGGTTCCTTGCAAGGTGGGGGGAAGTGGGAAAGAAATGTGTTGTTGTTGTTGTTGTTATTGTTGTTGTTGTTGTTGCCGGCTTTGTAAGCCAGTTCCAAGGCCTTAACCCTGGCCTGGCATCTCCCTCGGCATGTACATAATGCGCTGGAGGTAAGCTACTCCTGTTCCCGACCTGGCTTTTGGCATTCTGGACAAATGTCAAGGTCAGCCCCACAAAGTGCCTTGCAGTAATCCAGTTTTGGAGCGACCAGAGCGTGAGCGCAATAGTCAAGCTATCCCTGGGTAGGCATGGCTGGAGCCATCTGACCCGCTGGAGCCGGTCAAAGGCACTGCTAGCCTCTACGCACACCTGTGCCTCTGGTGTCCGCACCAGATCAAGGAGCACCCCGAGACAATGTGCCTGCCCCTCCAGAGCGGGTGACAGGAGGGCCACTCGCCCACAGGGGCTCTGCCAGACCAGGCTCGGACGGCCTTCCCCCAGCCAGCCCACCACTGCCTCTGGACACCGGTCGGAGGCGAGCCCAGCCTCCTCTGATTCAGGCACGGAAGAGAGGCAGAGCTGGGTGTTCTCAGTGTACTGAAGGCACCTCTTTCTAAATCCCCACATGACCACTCCCAACGACTCCACATCCATGTTAAATAGCCAGTGACCTGTGGCCCCCACAGCCCAGAAGCCTAATATGGCCACAGTCCTGGGAGGGAGTGTGTGTGTATTTGGGCTGCTGGAATCCCTGTGGCCTCCTCCTCCGCTTGTGGTGAAGGGGCTGCGGAGGCTGTCTTTGGGGGATGCCACCAGACCCCAATAGTGAGGATGCCTGGCGGCTTTTGTCTCCTGGCCCCTGGGAGGGGGCTGGGTGCTGCTTGCCCCTTCTGATCCCCCCCCCCCGACCTCTCTTCATTGATGCTTTTAGACGGCAGAAGCTGCTCCTCCTCCTCCTCCTCCTCCTCCTCCTCTTCCTGTTGTCTCTGTCCAGCCCGTCCCTGTTGAGGCTGCACCAATCCCAACCTCCATATCACAGGTTTTTATTCCTTTTTCTCCTCCATTTGCATGCTAATTGTGGTCTTGGTTGCTGTGGTAGCTCCCCTGAACTGCCTGCAGCTCCTGTCAGACGATGCCTTAACCTCTCAGCTTGGGGAGAGAGATGCCGTTTGTTTTGTTCTTGCATGCTGGCGTTGCCCACTTGGAAAGGGCTGGGCAGCCACTCAGCACCTGGTCCTCAGCCTTCCCAGTCTGCAAGGCTCTCGGGGAGCAGGTCCCAAGGGAGACCTGTCTCTCCTGAGCTCCCTGGGAGTTTCTGCCCGAGTGGTGGTGTCTGCAATCAGGTTTTGGATTCTGAAACTTGAAAGTCTACTCTGAGGAGGCTGAAACCAGGATCTGGAAAAATCTGCCATTGTTGTAAGTTTTGGGTGAGAACTCAGGGGAATCGCCCACTAGTAAATGATGCTGCGCTAGTGCTGAGCATGATCAGGCAGTGGCGTTACCCTTGTTCACCTGTAGCTATTTGAGGCTCCCTATTTGTCAGTCAGTTTTAGGAACAGTAGGTCTCATTGCAGCAGGTTTGTGGGAAGCTAAAGCCTCCCACCACCCCATGAGACCCCAGTAGGGATCACTGCCCCAGGGCTGATCAGCTGGGCCGTAGGGAATGTGGGGAAGGCTCCCAAGGGCCATGGTTGTGCACTCCTGAGCTGAGACCCCCGGTAAGCCAGGGAGCCTTCTGAGTCCCACAGTGCTCGCGTGGGCGCTCAGGAGCAGCTGTGTCAGTGGCCTTTCCCACCAGCTCCAACAGTTCAATTAATCATGGTATTTTCGTCATGATGTGCCAGAATTGCCACCATCAAGCAGGCTTTAAAATTGTGCTAATAAGATAGTTTATTCTTCTGGTTAGTTTTCTTCTTCAACCAATAACATTAACAAAACATGCACTTTGGACCTGATCTTCTGTACTGGATTGGGAGAAAATGACCTGCAGGCAGAGGGATCAGTAGTGTCTTCTTTGGTATGGGCCTCCTCCACACGGGGCGTTTAATGAGCCTTGAAGGCTCATTATAAATTTTACCTACACACCAGCGGAGCGCAAAACGGGCGTACAGGCGCGTTATCTCCCCGATAATGCGCATTTTCGAACGCGCGTTAAATAGCGACTTTTATTTTGCTCCGGCCGTTAAAGCGCATTTTCGCTGTGTGAACAAGCGATTATGCGCATTAACTACCTGGAAAGCGCTTTTTGGGCATCTTTTAATGCGCTTCGCCGCTTCTCGCCGCCTCCCGTGCAGAGGGATTGTGAGTAAATGCGCCTCCGCGATAATGCGCATAATCGCGGAACCAGGCGCAAAGGCGCATTCTTGTGGAGGGGGCCATGGACAGATCATTCTCTGATCAGTTTTGACCTTTAGGCCACCTGTAACCTCTGCAAGGGTCGGGGTCTAACCCCAGAGCCTGATGAATCTGGCTAGATTTTTGAGGTCTAATTGAGAGGTAGTGAGGTCCTCGTACCTTTGAAAGAAGCTGTGGTGAGGCCCTTGATGAAGAAACCAAATGTAGATCATATGGTTTCGGATAACTACTGCCCTGGGTCAAATTTACCATTCTTGGGCAAGGTGACCTCAGAAATCCAAGCCATTTTGGATGAAACTAATTATCTAAATCCATTCTAATAAGTATTCGGGCCTGGTTTGGGGACAGAATCATCCTTGGTCATCTTGGTTGATGATTTACATCGATGAATGGAGGGGGGGGGGGGCGTGCAACCCTGTTAGTTTTTCTGGATTTCTCAGCAGCTTTTGGTACCATCGACTACAGTATCCTTCTGGATTGTTTATGTGGATTGGGTTTGGGAGGCACGGCTTTGAAGTGGTTCCAGTCCTTCCTGAAGGAGCAGTCTCAGAAAGTGGTGCTGTTTTACCCCCTGGCCGTTAGCCTATGGGTTGCCGCAAGGTTCTAGTTTGTCCCCCGTGCTTTTTAACATCTCCATGAAACCACTTGGGGAAGTTATCCGGAGGTTTGAACTGAAATGTCATCAGTATGCGGATGATACTCAGCTCTATCTCATTTCCATCTGCACATTCCAGGGAGGCTGTGAAACTCTTGAACCAGGGTCTGGAGGCTGTTTTGGGATGGCTGAGGATGAACAAGCTGAAACTTAATCCAGACAAGACTGAGGTCCTGTGGATTGGGAAACTGACTACTTTGGATGGATGTCTACAACTGGTCTTAAATGGGGTTACTTTCCCCTTAAAAGACCAAGTGCACAGCCTGGGGGTCCTCCTGGACTCAGAGCAAATTGGGGAAGCCCAGGTGGCTGCAATGGCCCTGGAATGTATTTTACCAGGTTATGCTGGTACGCCAGGTGCGGCCCTATCTAGAGAGAACAGACCTTGTAGTTATCCACGCACTAGTGACTTCCAGGCTGGACTACACTCATTCACTCTATATGGGGGCTGCCTTTGAAGACGGTTCAGAAACTTCAGCTGGTGCAGAATAAGGCCTCCTGTGTGTTGATGGGTGTGAGGCAATTTGATCACATAGTGTTATACTGCATCAGCTGCACTGGATATCGGTATGTTTTTGAGCCTGATTCAGTGTGCTGGTTTTGACCTTTAAAGCCCTAAACGAGTTGGGACCAAGTTACTTGAAGGACTACCTCCACCTGTATCAGCCTGTCTGCACTTTAAGATCAGAAAGAGAGACCCTTCTCATTTGCCCACTCATGAAAGCAGTGAGGAGGGTGACCACGCATGAGAGGGCCTTCTCTGCAGTGGCCCCACACCTTTGGGACAAGTTGCCATAGGAGGTCCCCCGTGCTCCATCATTGCAGGCACTTAAGAAGGCCTTGCAAATACATTATTTCCTTTGGCCGTCTCTCTTGATATGACTGCTTGTCTTGCTATTATTGCCTTGGTTCTTGCTGCTGGTGGTTTTATTGTTGGCTTTTATTGCTGCTTTTATTGCTATTTTACTGTGTTTCTGTTTTTTATCACTTTTAACATTTAAACTGTTTTTATGTATTTTAATGTTGTAAGCTGCCTTGGGAGGGCTTCTTCCCTGAAAGGCGGCCAAGAAATATAATAAAAACCGTCACTGATGGGAGGACGTTCACCCAGGGAGGGGCCATCACTCAGTGTAATAGAGCCCAGGCTTTGTATGCAGAAGGTCCAGGCTCGATCTGAGGCTTCTCCAAGTCGGGCAAGGAAACCCTGGAAAACTGCCGCTGCCAGTCAGGGTCGACAGTAGTGGGCTAGATGGGCCAATGGTCTTGACTCAGGCTAAGGCAGCTTCCTCCGTTCCCTCTGTTCAGCCCTGTATTGATGGCCTGATCCTTCGCATGAGATGTCCAATGAGTGGATTCCCCAGTTGATGACCCAGCCATGGACGTTGCCCAGGCTGAAACGCCCATGTGACCTGATGCATTGCCTGCCCTCCTCTCCTTCCTCAGGGCAGCAAGACAGTGCTGGGGAAAGCCTTTCTCCACTCCTCCCATGTCAGAACGCATGGAGAACCTTTATCGCTAGTGCGGTGATCGTGCCTTTCTCTTTCAGCCCCTGGCCCCAACGTCCATTATTGTCACGTCCAGCTATAATGTCAGGGCTTCTGAACCCTCCCGCTGAGTCATGAGGCAACAGAGGCTCGCTGGGCAGTCCACAAACTCTCTTATTTGGTAAATAGCACCTTTTCACACCTGTAGTGACTACAAAGACTGGGAGCTGTCCTCTGGCTCTAATTAG
Source organism: Anniella stebbinsi (assembly GCA_029215795.1). NCBI lineage: Eukaryota > Metazoa > Chordata > Lepidosauria > Squamata > Anniellidae > Anniella > Anniella stebbinsi. Next base: position 367,633,839 of record JARDYH010000002.1, read on the forward strand.
CTAAATAGGGCTTTTGTTAAGGGAGCTCCTGAGAACAGGGCAGTTGCCTTTCAATGAATGCATGTGGGGTTCCCACTGTGCTCAGCAGGCCTTTTCTGGGTTCCTCCCTTCAGGGAGGATCCTCCCTACCCAACTCAGTGGCAGGTTCTGACATCTGTCAATTCCGGCACTTCCTCCCCTTCCGACAGAGGCCAAATTCCCATGGGGAAGACGATCTCTGATCCTGGCTCTCCTGCTTGATAAGCTCCATGGAAGGTTCTTCACTGATGCATAGAATCATAGAATAGTAGAGTTGAAAGGGGCCTATAAGGCCATCAAGTCCAACCCCCTGCTCAATGCAGGAATCCACCTTAAAGCATCCCTGACAGATGGCTGTCCAGCTGCCTCTTGAATGCCTCTAGTGTGGGAGAGCCCACCACCTCCCTAGGTAATTGGTTCCACTGTCGTACTGCTCTAACAGTCAGGAAGTTTTTCCTGATGTCTAGTACAATTTGGAATACTTTTATTAATACAGCCCAAAATAGCATTTGCTTTTTTTGCAGCCACATCACATAGTTGGCTCATATTCAGCTTGTGATCTACAACAATCCCAAGATCCTTCTTGCTTGTAGTATTGTTGAGCCAAGTCTCCTCCATCTTGTAACTGCATTAGGTGTTCCTTGACCATTTGTTTTATCAATCTCAAACTGCAATCCTGCCCCTTCAGTTTGTACTTCACTTTTTCCAAGGGGGTCATAGACCCGCTTTTGAGAGAAGACTGAGCCAAAGTAGGAATTGAGCACTTTGGCCTTTTCTTTGTCATCTGTTATCAATTTGCCATCTTCATGAAGCAGTTGAACCACCCTTTCTTTCCTCTGTCTTTTACTATTCACGTATCTGAAGAAAGCCTTTTTATTGCTTTTAGCATCCCTCGCTAGCCTCAGCTCCTTCTCAGCTTTAGCCTTCCTGATACTATTCCAGCACTTCTGTGCTACTTGTTTGTACTCTTCTTTTGTAGCCTGGCCTTCCTTCAACTTCCTATATGTATCCTTTTTTATTTTCAGGTCATCTCTAAGCTTTTTGTAGAGCCACATTGGTTTCTTCTGTTATCTTCTATCTTTTTTCCTTGTTGGAATTGTTTGTATTTGTGCCTTTAAGTTTTCCTGTTTTAAAAATGCCCATCCATCTTGAACTCCTTCTCATTAGGGTCACTTGCCATGGGACCTTACTTATCATAATTCTGAGTTTATTAAAATCGGCTTTCCTGAAATCCAGAGTACGAGTATAGCTACACTCAGCTTTTGCTTCCTTTGAAATCAAGAACTCAAGCAGGATGTGGTCACTTTCCCCCAGAGTTCCCCTAACTGCCACTTTCTCCATTAAGCCATCCCTGTTGGTCAATATCAAGTCAAGGATAGCTGTTCCTCTAGTTCCTTCCTCTGCTTTCTGTAGGAGAAAGTTATCAGCCACACATGTTAGGAATTTCTTGGTGATGCCACTTTTGGCAGAATTTGTCTCCCAACAGATATCGGGGTAATTGAAGTCCCCCACTAATACTACAACAAATGTCCTTGAAAAACTGGCAATTTGCTTCTCAAAAGTTTTGTCCTCATCTTCTCCTTGATTGGGTGCTCCTTTTATTCCTTTCCCCATGTATTTTAATCCAGATGCTCTCGATGAGGCTCCCAGGCTCATCCTCTTGTATTTCTGTGCAGGAATAAGTATTTTTAACATATAGTGTGACTCCACCTCCCTTTCTATTTCTTCTGTTCATTTTGAACAAGTTATATCCTTCAGTTGCTATATTCCAGTCATGGGAGTCATCACCCCACCAAGTTTCAGTTATACCTCTCAAGTCGTATTTGCCTTCATGTATGAAGAGTTCAAGTTCATTCTGTTTCCTTCCCATACTCTGGGCATTCGTATATAGACATTGAAGCCCCATATGTGCTTTGCAGTCTGGCTTCTTTCCTACATTGTTGTGAACACTGTTTTGGGGCACTATTGGAGCTGTTCTCTCTGTTATGGTTCATAAGCCTTCATCTGTTGTTGCCTCAAGGTTTATGTCTCCCGACCCCATAGGATTCAGTTTAAAGCCCTCCTGATGAGGTTCTTCATGCTGTGGCCGAACACATTCTTCCCAGCCCTTGTGAGGTGCAACCCGTCCCCTGCCAGCAGTCCATCTTCCAAGTAGCATAGCCTGTGGTCCCAGAATCCGAATCCCTCACTTCAGAACCACCTTCGTAGCCAGCCGTTCACCCGGAGTATTTTTCTTTCCCTTTTTATTCCTCTTCCAAGAACTGGGAGGATGGATGAGAAAACTATCTGGGCCCCAAAGTTCTTGAGATTCCTTCCCAGAGCTTCAAAGTTTGATGCAATTTCTTCGTAGCTCTGCTTGGCAATATCATTTGTTCCCACATGGATGAGAAGAAAAGGATATGTGTCAGTGGGCTTGATGAGCTTTGACAACCCTTCAGTCACATCTCTAATCTGTGCTCCAGGGAGACAGCACACCTGGCGAGTCCATGGGTCTTCGCGACATACTTGGGTTTCAGTCCCATGCAGCAGGGAGTTTCCCACAACGACTACTCTTCTCTTCTTCTTGGTCAATTGACCTTCTTGCTCCTGTAATTCTTCCTCTGCAGGCTGTCCTCCAGTCTCATCCTCCAGTAGCTGAAAGTGGTTGCATAACTCTAATGGTTCCACTGGTGCAGAGTGTCTTCTAGGTCTTCTGCTACTGTCACCCTCTTCCAAGGAGTTCCCTCTTCGTTGGCTTTCCTCATCTCAGCATTCCCCACTTCTGCTTCATCTTGCTATTGCTCTTCAATCTCTTGTGCTTCTTGTTGCTGTTGCAGTTCCACTGTTCCGTCTAAGAACTCTTCACCTTCTCTTATTCCTTGGAGGGTGGTGGACACTCGCCACTCAAGTACTCTCACTTTTTCTTCCAATAGTGCAACCAGCTTGCACTTGTTGCAGGTGTACGCCATGTTAATCTCAGGCAGGAACACGAACATTGCACACACGTTGCAGGTCACCACCGCTAGAGACTTCTTTCCATCTATAGTCTCTATTTCTGTTTTGTTTCTGCCTTCCGATTGTGTTGGAATTTTGTTAAGGACCTTCCCCTTGACCTCCCCTGCCGAACTCCCCCTGACAAACTCTTGTTTGCTCTCCCTGTTTACTCGCTCCGATCGCTCTCTCTCTCTCTGGGAGCTCTCTTCCTTATATTCCTTCTTGTCCAGCTGGGGCAGCTTCCTCTTCTCTTCTCTGAGTGGAAGGCCTATTGAACTCAGCAACAGGTGACACCTAGATCATGCCTGTAAGTTCAAGACTCACACCCGAAGCCCTGGAAAAGGTCCCAATGCCAATGTTAGCTGGCCGATCCTTCCAGTGATCATTCTTTTGGGGGGCGGGAACCCAAACACCAGATGGCCCTTTCCCTTCCACTTGATATGGACAAGAGTCCTGTTGAAAACGGGGCCAGGCAGAGAGTGGCTCTCTTGACTTTTGGCACCCATTTAATAAGGAGGTATTGTGAGGCCTTGCACCAACCACATCACCACTTCTGCTCAACTTCCCTTCCTCTCTTTGAGTCCCCATGAGTTACAGCTCCCTCCCCCCACCCTCCAGAAGAGGAGGTCACTGGGTTGCTCCAGAAAGGGGCCATCGAACCGATTGATCCTCTGAAGAGCGGCAAGCGTTTCATCCCCCATAATTCTAGATGGGTCTCTTAATTCCTTCATCCGGCCAAAGACCTTCCAAAAGGTGACTTTGACTGCCATTCTCCCTCTGCTTCAAGAGTTCATTTCTGCGGACTGTAAGGACACTTAAGTCATTATGTGTCCTTTGATGAACATGGTTTTTTTTTAACTCACCAACAACCCCAAGTGCCCAAGTCCAGATGTCACAGTAACAACCTATGAATATGGAATCTCTAGGTTGTTGCAGGAAACCCCAAGTGGCTTGTGTGCGGTGCACATCCCTGCAATTTGTGAGTGAATTAACCCACAATTGCACATACGAACAAGACCAATATCTATTTCAGCAGATTTGTTTCTTGATGCTGTCTTTTTATCTTTTGTGTTTTATTTAAGGATTTTTAAACTCCGAGTATTTTAGAATATTGTGAAATCTGCTTTGGGTTGTGTAAGGAAAAGCTTGTTTATTTCAGGTGGCTTTCTCCTTAAGAATGTATTGTGTCTGCTGTTGTGACATCATTTAAAAATTGTTTTCGTTCATGTGTAATAATTGTGTTCCTAATCTATGCATTGCTTTTAAATTGCTGCTCAAATTGTGGTTTTATTTAAAATAGGAGTGTGTGTTTTATGATTGTTTTAAGGAAAGTGCCTTATGAGGGTTTTGCCCTTAAAGGCAAGCTGGAGGTGAAGCATAAGCAAACAAATTGTGTAAAGAGGTGGGTTTAGAGCTGCCCTCTGAGTCTTGCAGAGCATCGCAAGGGTTCCACGGTCCTTTTCGGGCATGCCAGGTCTTCCCACAGGTGTAACTTTGCAGAGGGCACGTGCACTTAGCCATGCCACAAGATCCTGGATTTGGTCAGACCTCCATGAGTTGGGTTTGATGTACCTTCGCCCTGTGCAAACACCGGTGGGACCATGGATAGGGCAGGCCCTCCCAGGGAGATGGGAGCCTCCTAAGCCCGACCATAGCCAGTGTCCTTGAGCTGGCCTGTTCTTGATCCCTGGGCTTTCCCCATCTGATCTTGTGACTGACCAGTGTTGGCCTGTTTCTCCAGCAGAGTTGTGCTGATCTAGTCAGAGGACGCCTGGGACAAACCCCAAACGTTTGTCACCTCCAGGCCCAAGCTCTATGCTACATCAAAGCTGTCACGTCTTTCTTCCTCTACAATGAGAGCAGCAGTCCTAATCGGGACTCTACCCTGAGATTTCCATCCTTTGCCTCGTGTTGTGGCCCCAGATCAGGGGAACTGCGCCTGTAATTTTCATTGCCAAAATTGGAACACTCTTTTGCAGTGAAGAGTCCAGGCATGCCCATCCCCTGCACATCCCAATGGAAGGGCACAGTCCCTCTATGTCCAGCACCAGGGACCAATCTGGATCGGAACCTCTGCACTTCCTTGAGAATAAGAAAGGAAGGAAGCTATAGCTGCATCTTCAAAGTGACGTGCAGAGTGCTAAAGCATCCACAGGTTAAGCAAGGTTCTTGGAGACAATCAGCAAAGCCAGGGGGCACCACTGGGCCATTGGCACAGGTTGCAGTTCAGTCATGGAGACTCTGTTGGACTCTGAAGTCCTCAGTGGCTTCTTCCATCCAGCGAAGCCTGCTAGTCTGCCAGGTCAGGCCGCACGGCTGCAGGTCCTTCAAAGCAGCGATTGTCCATTTAAAATGAGCGGCAGTTTACAGCCCCAACAAGACCCTCAGGCGCGTGGCTTTCCTTCTGATGCCTCTCCTAATGTGGGCCATTGTGTTTTGACTTCAAAGGCAAATCCCCCTCCTGTCGTGGTGAACACAGAAACCTCGGAGACGCCGACTTACGTGAGTTTCTTCTGACATTTGATTGCCTTGCATGTTTCTGAGGGAAACTTTCAGACTCCTCTGGGCTGGTTCACAGGTCACGCTAACCCTAACCCTGAAAATGAGCTCCGGTGGTTTGCTGCTCTCGGAATGGCCCACTTTAGTCTCCTGGCAAGTGATTGGGCACGTGGTGCCTCGGCGTGGCTGCGTCTTTCCCCCTCAGTCCTCCCACCCTGCTCCCTGCATGTATCCCGATGTCCTTTGCATGGCAACGCATCTCATCCTTGGCCCTCAGCAGGAAACCTTCCTGGTTCTCCTCCCTGCTCTGATTGCCACCCCTTTTCGGAGCACTTTCTTAGTTCACAACCTTCCTCCCCCCCCCTTTTTAAGGTGCTTTGGAATTACGCAAATGGTTCCGTAATCTCCACCCCCCCCCCCCCCCCGTTCACAAATGTACAGATTCACTGATCTGCTATGAATACTCTGCAGTAGTAGTACAACCACTTTGTCAATTTCCTTGTATATTGCCTGCTCCACTTCCCCACTTCCCTTGACAGCTTTGGGAGTATGCTGTCAAGGGAAACCCCAAGGTGGGGCAGGTCAGGCGCAAGGGAATTGACAAAGGGATTGCACTGCTGCAGACTACGCGCAGTGGACAGCCGAGTCTGTGCATGCTTGCAAAGTGCCAGGAGGAGCGCCAAAGAAGGCAAAAGCAAAATGGGAAGAAGAAGGTGGTGTGAGCCAGGCGAGCGCTCTGAAAAGGCGCACCAATGGGGGTGGGGATGGGGACGAACTCCTCCCTCTCAATGGCCTCTTCTCACTACTGTGCCTTGAACTGACAGCTGGCGGCTCCCTCCCCTCTTTCGTGTTTCTCTGAGCCCCATTCAGCAGGGGCTGTACAGGGCCGAGGGGTTGGCTGCCCACAGCTGCAGCCCTTCTACCTGCTTGCCCGAGTCACTGCTTCGTCCTGAACAGGACTTAGGGAGGAAACTGCCAAGTGCCGCCGGTTCAAGGTGTGATAATAGCAAGAGGATGATTTTGAGACGTGGGAGTTGTTTCCCCAACACCTTTCAGTGCTCCTGCTCAGAGCAATTACTTCATTCACCTGTCTTTCTTTTTAAAGAAAACCTCTTCAGTGCTTCTAAATTGCTCAAATGGGTTCGTATTTTCTTTTAGTATTGCTATTTTCTTGGGCCTTCACAAGTGTGTGCAGATTAGTCTGTCCCAAATGTGCGGGACAGATAAAAGGAAATACTTCTTCACACAATGGAATTAAACTATGGAATTCACTCCCACAAGATGTGGTGATGGCCACCCATTTGGATGGCTTTAAAAGGGAGTTGGATAAATTCCTGGAGGAGAAGGCTATCAACAGCTACTAGCCCTGATGGCTATGTGCTCCCTCCAGTATCAGAGGCAGTAAGCCCGTGTGCACCAGTTGCTGGGGAACATGGGTAGAAGGGTACTGTTGCACCGTGTCCTGCTTTGTTGGTCCCTGGTCGACAGCTGGTTGGACCCTTGGTCTGATCCAGCATCAGGGCACTTCTTACGTTCTTAAAATAATATCCTATTTCCCCCACCTGTCCAAAGGGAGGGAATGCTAGCAACAATACATCGTGGAAGGTCTGTGAACAAATCAGTGTGATTGTAAAGCATTTCAGGAGTGCTGTCCATTGCCCTTTCCCAATACACCCATCCCAGTCCCTTGGGTTTCCTCTTCTTTGGGTAACAACGTTTCCTCCTCAGTGTTGAATGTGGCCTTTCTCCAAGACCAGGAGCAAATGTGACCACTTCATTCTTTCTTTCCAGCATATGGACTCTGGGGCGAGAGAGAGCATTCTGGTGACAACCACTGCCAAAGGCCTGGTGGCGACTGTGGGGCAGGCCTGGTTGTGGGGGGTCCCTGAGGGCAGGGGAAGGGCCCTTTGTGGCCAGTCCTGCAGCATGCAGGGGCCCCGGCCTTTGGAACACGGGACAAGAGCAGTGGCAAAATGCATTGTGGGTGACCCTGTTTGTATGTTTTTGTGTTTATTTAGGTAAATGGCACAGATGCGGACTGCGAATATGAAGAAATTACGCTGGAAAGGGTAAACAGTTGCTCTGATGACCTTTCATTTGTCGAGGGATTCGCTTTTTGCCCTGCTTGGAATTGAGCAGCCATGTGGAAGGGTTTGATTTCCTTTTCCGCCCATCATCATTATTATTATTATTATTATTATTATTATTATTATTATTTCCGGCCTTTTTCCCAGGGCTGGGACTCTAGGCGGTTTAAAAGATTAAAAGATCTACAATTAAAACATATAAATATAAATTTACAAAAGTTGTAATAGAATTAAACCTCTGTAATATTAAAACATTTTTTTTAATTAAAAAGCAAACCAAAAAATCAAATATATTAACACAAGTCCAGAGTAATTCCAAAAGCCCGCCTCTGAAAGTGTAGCACAGAGGGAGCCAGCCTGGCCTCCCTAGGAAGGGAGAGTCTTGAAGCTGCCACGGAGAAAGCCCTCTCTTGCGTACCCATCATGCATGCCTGGGATGTTGTTGGGCTTCTCCTCCTGGGGCTCTGAGCTCTCCGGCTCACCGACACTTGTCTTTTCAGGGCAATTCAGGGCTCGGTTTCAGCATTGCAGGAGGGACGGACAATCCGCACATTGAGGACGACTCGAGCATCTTCATTACCAAGATCATCCCTGGAGGAGCCGCAGCACAGGACGGGAGGCTGCGGTAGGCCAGTCCCTGTGGCTCCAGTGCCGTTTCGGCCAGTGACTGGAGGGGAGGCTGTCCTGCTAGGGGCCCATGGCCTTGCCCTGGCGGCTGTTGCCGACCGTGGGCAGCGGAGAAGGAGCAAAAGGGGCTTTGGGGCTCTTGAGATCCATGGTGGGAATGGGGTGGGTGGATGTGGGAGAGGAGCGGGCCGGCTGGAGGGCAGGGGACCCCCCACTGGATGGAGCGGGGCGCTGCTTCTGGGGCATGGGCTGCTCATGGAGCAGGGGGTGCCTAGGCCTGCCCTCCAGGTGCTGCCTCCGGTGCGCTTGGGAAGCGTCGTCGCTGGGGCCCACAGGGGACTTCTCTGCACGGGACTTAGCTTGGGGGCTGGCGTGTGGCTCCAGCTCAGGGCCGTCTCTGCTCCCCTCGTGCAGCGTGAACGACTGTATTTTACGTGTGAACGAGGCGGATGTCCGCGAGGTGACGCACAGCAAAGCGGTGGAGGCCTTGAAGGAGGCGGGCTCTCTGGTCCGGCTGTACGTCAAGAGAAGGAAGCAAGTGACGGAAAAAATTGTGGAACTCAAGCTCGTGAAAGGGCCCAAAGGTTTGTGGTGGCAAATGGGAGCGGGCAGCCTGGGGCAACCCGGGAAGGAGGTGGCCACTGCCTTGCTGGCGCCCGTGGAGCCTCGTGTCTTCCTCCCCCCCCCCCCCCCCCCCGTTCAGGCTGTACATCGTCTCGGGCGTGAAATCCCGAGGCTACAGCAGGTGCCAGAGGTTCTCCTGCTTTGGGAAAGAACCCAGCTCTTGCCTGTGGGCCCATCTGTACAGGGATCAGGGATCTCTCCCTCCGCCACGTCCACTGTCCAGGCTTGATTCTCCCCAGACCCCTTCCTGCCCCCCGAAACCCCCTCTCTGCTCGTCCCAGGCCGAATCCCAGGAACCTGCCCATGTCCTGAAGATGTGCCTGCTGAAGTCTCAGAGGCGGCACTGACTGCCTCTGCTCTCTTGAAGCAGGTCTTGGGTTCAGCATCGCTGGGGGAGTTGGGAACCAGCACATTCCTGGAGACAACAGCATCTACGTCACCAAAATCATTGAAGGCGGCGCAGCACACAAGGACGGCAAACTCCAGATTGGGGACAAGCTCATGGCTGTAAGTGGGCCCTGCTCGCTCGTTCCCTTACTTCCTTGGCACACCTCTGCCTCGTATTCTCTGGGCTGGCTGGGCTCATAGAATCGTAGAAGGGTAGAGTTGGAAGGGGCCTCTAAGGCCATCATGGAGTCCAACCCCCTGCTGCTCAGTGCAGGAATCCACCTTAAAGCATCTCTGACTGTCCAGCTGCCTCTTGAAGGCCTCTAGGGTGGGAGAGCCCAGCACCGCCTCCCTCCCTAGGTCATGGGTTCTGTTGTTGTACTCCTGGGCTGGGCTGGACTTCTCCCAAAGGCAGACAAGGCTCTCCTTCCAATCTTGATAGGGCTCTGGGCTCTCAAAGTCCCACATGGAATAGCACTTGTTCATGGTCATGAGACACTCTCTCCCCCCCCCCCATCCCCCCGGATCCTCTTAGCTGGGACTGGAGATCGGTGGGTCCACAGTTTGTCACACAGTATTAATGTGTAACGTGTGTTGTTGATAGGAGTTCACAGGAGTGCTATTCCTAAAGATCTGTATATGTTGACCGCAAGTGATCCGTAACAGATGGGATGAGTAGCGGAATGTGTTCTTAGGCTTGAAGGGAGGCTGTCTCCAATGGGCAGGTTGGGTGCTGGAAGCTGCATGGAGCGTTGCTTAGCAGAGATGCCTTCCTCTGGGGGGTTCCGGCATCAACAGCAGGCATGGTTGCATTGACAGAAATAGGAAGGGTGGCCCAACCACCTCCCAGAGAGATCCTGGGAGAACAAGACGCTCACCAGGCGTGATTCCCTAAGCTCTGCTGCTGACCACGCTTGCCAGGCTGGTGACTCTACGACCTTAAGGAAGACGCTGCGTTGTTAGTTGAGAGGAAAAGGACTTTAATGTTGCTAAGAACAATGCCAGCCACGGCTTCTCTTATGCCTCTCTCCAATCATCCTAATTGCATTCTGGGTAGCCACATGTTTTACTTTTTTCATCGTTGAATAGATTTGTTATTATTCTCTGATACTGTTTGAGTAATAAATGTATATTCTGTGGTATCACTTTGTGTTACTTTGGCCTGAAAAAACTTTCAGGAACCACAACCCATATATATATAAATTCTTGATGCCCAGAACGCTCAGCTAGATTCTTAAATCTGTCACCGAGTTGGGGGTCTGTCCTTTAAAGCCCTTGTCTTCTCTCTTGATCTGGTGAATCTCAGAGATACCCGTTCAGGTTTGGGAAACAAGGTCGTTGGCGGAGCGCCAGGCAGCCTCCCACTGAAGCCATGGTCCCAAAGCTGGAGACACACGAGGGCTCCGTGGCTGACTCGTGTTTTGGAGACCCCGCGACTTCTGCAAATGGCATCGATCAGTTGTGTTCCTCTAAATCTCTGAGCGACCAGAGGGAGTGGGGCTGAGGGACTGACTGATAGGCCCATGTTTGATCAGGGGCTCCCCAATCTCTGTGCTGTGTGTGTGTGGGGGGGGGGGATTGTCTTCCATTTTTTGTCAGCTGGACAGTGCGGCGGTGTGGGAGCAGGACACGACATGTTGGGGTCACAAGATACAACTTTGATTCCTCCGTTCTGTGTCCTTGTCTGTGAATCTTTGTGTAGAATTAGGTTGTGAATCAATTTTCTCCTCCCCTGGTTAGGAAAAAGAGTAATTTGAATTTAGTTCCTGCTGTCCTGCAGTTTTTCATGTGTGTGGTGCGTGTGTCTGAGAGAGAGAGAGAGTGGGGAGGAGGTTTCTCTTGTTTTGCTTTTTCACCAGACAGTGCACCACACTTTAGTTCCTCTTTCCCTCTATTGAATTTTGGTAATATTTTTTGTTGAGTTTCCTTCCTCCCCCCACCCCAAATTTTTGTTCCATTTTCCTTTTGTTGCTGGATATATTCAGAAGATTTTTGCATTACCTTGGCATTTATGAATTGTACTTTAGAACAGGGGTCCCCAACCTGTTTGGCACCAGGGACCGGTTTGTGGAAGACAATTTTTCCACGGACCGGGGGTGGTGGGGTGGTGGAGGGTCCCTCCACCCGAAACAAACCGCACCCGAAACAAACCCCACCACAAAGCCACCCACCACCCAAAAAAACCAGCCCGGACCTACCGGGTCTGCCACCGCCTCTCTCCTCTGCTGCCGCTGCTCTCCTCCGCCGCCGTGTGACAGTGACCCCCCCGTAGCCCCATCATGGGTGAGGGGGCTGCGGGGGGGTGTCATGCGGCGGCAGAGGCAGCGAGCTGCAGACCCAGTAGGTCCTGGCTGTGTTTTTTGATGGGTGGCTTGGTAGGGGGGGTTGTTTCGGGTGGAGGGGTGGCGGGGGGTCCAAGCCACCCCCCCCCAAAAAACCCAGCCCGGACCTACCAGGTCTGCCACTCTCCGCCGCCACCGCATGACCCCCCGCAGCCCCGTTTTGGCCCTGCCGCCCCCCAGTCGGCCCGGATTGCCCCAGTTTTCCCAGTCAGGACCGGGAAACTCCGGGCAATCTGGGCACCCTACACAGGTGAGAATGCGGCCTGGTTCCTAACAGACCACGGACTGGTACTGTAGTTATCTTGTAGTTTCTCCCTTTGAGTGCTGAAAAGTGGCCGAGAAAAAGAACGGAAAAAAGGGGGGGGGGGCTGGGCATGGCCTCCGGACCTCCACCCCCGTTCTAGTTTCCTGCAAGCACCCTGGAAACTGACTAAGATGGGAGGTGGGATACAAACTTTCAAATCAAAACTGATGGTTGAGTTTCTGAAACGTTGCTGACAGTCAGAGCAAACGTTGGGGGGTGGGGGTGGGCTTCCTGGACAGAAGGTCAGATGCTGAGCCGGAGGTGAGAGTCCTCACCTCCGAGCAGACCGGTGGGTGGGTGCCAGTGACTTCCAGGGAAGCGCCACTTTTTCGCAGGGATGGGCTCATTCAGTCTTCTTCCTCCCTTCTGGCCCCCCAGGTGAACAGCGTTTGCTTAGAAGAAGTTTCACATGAAGAAGCAGTGATGGCCTTAAAAAACACCTCTGATTTTGTTTACCTGAAGGTTGCAAAACCCACCAGCATGTTTATGAATGATAACTATGCCCCTCCAGACATCACCAACTGTAAGTTGAACATGTGTTTACTATTTGGCTTATGGAACGCTTCCTGAAAAAAGAATTAACCACCCAACCCTAACCCAAAAATGTTTTCAGTTTGTTTAAAACCCACCAGAGCTCTTTGTTTTTTACCCTTCCGTTTTTATCACTAAGAATATTTTCACAGGAACGAAGAGAAGGAGGAGGATTATTGCACATGGGCTATTCAGCCAGAGAACAGCGAGGGGATGTCGGAGCCCTGGTGCAAGAGGCAGGAAGTTGGGAGGCAGGCCGGATAGGAGAGGGTCTTGGCTGTTTGTAGAGGCCCCCTACTCTTTGGCCCAGGAGAGCTGGAACTTGGAACAAGCCCTGCTCTTCCGCATAAAGGCTGCGCCTGGAGAGGCCCAAGCCTGCAGCTCTCAGCGGATGGGCAATCGATTGTGTGAGCCAAACAGGCTGAAAACAGTCTCCGTGTTGTGTTCTTTGTCACTGAAAGCGCCCCAGGAAGCGAGGCTTTCCCTTGTGTGTGTGTGTGTGGGGGGGGGGCTCCTCCCCCTCCTTGGTGTCTCAGGGATATAGGATTGCTCCCTTGGCATGGACTCTGGTGCCTCTGATTAAGAGGTCTCTGAGACACAGAGGTTTAAGAAGGAACCGAGGGTGTTTGTCTTTAAGATGCGACAGAATTCCAGGGTGTGGGGGGCTCCCCCTGCCCTGCTAGTATGTGGAAACAGCTTGGTTTTACAAGAATATTGGATTTTCTTCGGAATAGCAAAGTGATGTCATATAATTAAATTTGAAATGAAAAGGGAGGACATGGTCCTTTATTTTATCAGGACTTCCAAGTAAAGCATCTAATTTTAAATCCTGAAAGGCTGTTTGGCATAAAGAGAATTTAAACTGTGAAGATGTAGGGTAAGCATCCAATGTTAGTCCTCTGTAGAGTAGACCTATTGAAATAAATGGGACAAGTTAGCTGTGACTAACGTAAATCTCATTCATTTTTATGGGTCTACTCTATGTAGAACCAGCACTAGACACTACCCATTAGCAGCAGCAGCAGCCTCCCGCTCTGTCGCCAAGAAGGCTTGTGAAGCAGCTTCCAGGTCCCACCAGTAAATCCGTCCTGCCTCAGGCCTACAGTCTAAAAGAGAGACGACTCACAAGGAAATAAGGATGGGAAGGGAAGATGAGAAAAGCAAGCGCAGCCCCCATCCTGGGAGCTAGAAATTATGGCATCCTAGAAGTCATCTCTACTTCCTATATGCTGTCTATAAAGCCTACGCAAGATCAAGATCAAGGGAACCGATTCCTGTGACCTGGGAGATCTGCAGAGGTCCTTTGCTTCTTAATCCGTGAATCGTTTTTGTTGTGTTATGTAAAAGAGGATGCAGACAATAACTCATCAAGAATTAGCAACGTAATTGTAAGAGCAAGAAGCCCAGAGCTCCCACGCAAATGAAAATCTCCAGATGGTGACAGTAATTGAAGATGGGTTAAAAAGCCTTTGGCCAACACTGTGGATGGCAAAATCCACTTCTTGGAATAGTTCCATGGAGGGATAGAGAAGAGAACCAATGAGTGATCTCTGTGGGCCGTGGGAATCGTTCCCCATGATTGATCAGTGGGAGGCCTCTTTTCACCCGAAGATCCCTTTGAAATGGGTTTTGTTCTGAAGCTTCAGCATTCTGAGCGTGTAGCTTACTATTTTCAAATGTGTGATAAAAATGTTAAATGTTTTTTTTTTTTTTAGAAAACATGCTAAACTGTCATTTGCATAATGCATCTGGCGCTTAACCGGAGCGTGGTACTCCTGGTGAAGGACCACCGGAGGGCCCACATGCACAGCCCAGATGGCCCTGAACCGATTGCGAGGAGCTGTGGGGGAGAGGAGGTGGCTTTCTCTCTGGCAGGGTGGTGGGTTAGGGACCCTCCAGGTGCCTGTGAACAGCTTGAAATGGCCTGTTGACTTGGCCCCTCTGGAAAGTGGCCAGCAGAAAGCTGTGTTTCAGCAGAAACCATCAGCCTGGTCTTCCTGACGTGCCAGTGAACTCTGGATGCCGCCGCCTGCCTCAGCTCCTGCATCCGGTCTTCACATAGAGTTCACCATGTGTGCATCTGTCTCTTCCCAGCTTATTCTCAGCCTGTGGACAACTACGTCAGCCCATCCACCTACCTGGGACAGTCCGTGCCACCGGCATCGCCAGGGAGGTATTCCCCCATCCCCAAGGGGATGCTGGGAGACGACGAGATCACCAGGTAGGCAGCTGCTGGGTCTCTGCGCTGAGCTCCACGGGGCTTAATCGGGAGGGCCAGGGGGCAGGGTGAAGGAGCCCTGGGGGCTTCCGGTGCAGGAGCGGGGATTTCGGCTGGACAATCGGGGAAACTTCCCAGTGCTCAGGGCAGGCTGAATGTGGCGCCCGCTGCCGTAGGCCGGCTCTCCCTCACCATCAGGTCTCCCCCAATCAGCCTGTCCTCTGAGCTCAGCAATCCCAGGCGTTTGCATCGGAACTAGTGGCGTGGCTGCGTATCCCTTCCGTCCTTGCTGGTGGTGGTGGGGGGGGGGGCTGTTGGCGGGGGGGGGGAGTCGAATGTCATTGCATTCGATGGGCCACTGTTGGGAGCACGGAGGTTCTACAAAGCAGGTGGTGCAGGAGTCAAGCGGGGCACGGGGTGGGGGTGGGGATTGCATCGACCATCAACCATGGTATCCTTCTGGGACGACTGGCTGAGTTGGGAGTAGGAGGCACTGCATTGCAGTGGTTCCACTCCTACTTGGGGGGTTGGCTTCAGAAGGTGGTGCTTGGGGAACATTGCTTGGCCCCGTGGATTCTCCAGTATGGGGTTCCGCAGGGGTCAGTCTTGTCCCCCATGCTGTTTAACATCTACATGAAACCGTTGAGTGCAGTCACCCGGAGTTTTGGAGTGCGTTGTCATCAGTACGCTGATGACACGCAGCTCTATTTCTCCTTTTCATCTTCATCAGGTGAGGCTGTGGATGTGCTGAACCAGTGCCTGGCTGCAACAATGGACTGGATGAGGGCTAATAAACTGAAACTCAATCCAGACAAGACTGGATGCTGTTAGTGGGTGGTTCCGCTGACCGGATGGAGGGTGTTCAACCTGTTCTGGATGGGGTTGCACTCCCCTTGAAGGAGCGGGTTCGTAGCTTGGGAGTTCTCCTAGAACCATCTCTGTCACTTGAGGCGCAGGTGGCCTCAGTGGCACGGAGTGCCTTCTACCAACTTCGGTTGGTGGCCCAGCTACGTCCCTATCTGGACAGGGATAACCTGGCTTCAGTTGTCCATGCTCTGGTAACCTCCAAGTTAGGTTACTGCAATGCACTCTACGTGGGGCTGCCTTTGAAGGTGGTTCGGAAGCTGCAGCTTGTGCAAAATGCAGCGGCCAAATTGATAACCGGAACCAGTAGGTTCGAGCCTATAAGACCTACTCTGGTCCGCTTGCATTGGCTGCCTGTATGTTTCCGAGCCCGATTCAAGGTGCTGGTTTTAACCTATAAAGCCTTACACGGCTTCGGACCACAATACCTGATGGAACGCCTTTCCCGACATGAACCTACCCGAACACTACGTTCAACATCTAAGGCCCTCCTCCGAGTGCCTACTCCGAGGGAAGCTTGGAGGTCAGCAACAAGGGAGAGGGCCTTCTCTGTGGTGGCCCCCCAATTGTGGAATAATCTCCCTGACGAGGCCCGCCTGGCGCCCAACATTGTTATCTTTTCGGCGCCAGGTCAAGACTTTCCTCTTCTCTCAGGCATTTGGCAATATCTGAGGAGCCTGGGTTTGTTTTTTTGTTTTTGTAGCTTTTTTGGGCTGCTATAGCGGTTTTAAATGTATGTGTGTATTGTGTGTATGTTGTATGTTTTTGCTGTTTTAATTTTTGTATATTGTTTTTAATTGTTTTAATCCTATGTAAACTGCCCAGAGAGCTTCTGCTATGGGGTGGTATGCAAATGTAACAAATAAATAAATATCCAGCCACTTTTGGAAAAGGCAGATTGCTTCACCTCATTGTGTGGGGATGGACCCCTGTCTCAGCCCCTGATGAGGCAAGAGACACTCCTAGGGGGGTGAGGGTGACTGGCCGGAGGTGAGCATGGCCTCTGCTGAAATCCTTATTTGCATGCACATTTAATCTTAATCTGGGTTGACTGAAATGTCTCCCGTCGAGTTGCAGCCATCTTTGTCGTGCCTGTGCAGTGGTTTGGTTTGGTTTGTGGAGGGGAGATTCACGGCCGGGGCTCTTTCCGTCTTCTAGGGAGCCGCGGAAGCTGGTGCTCCATCGAGGGTCCACAGGGCTGGGCTTCAACATCGTCGGAGGGGAAGATGGAGAAGGGATTTTTGTATCGTTCATCCTTGCAGGGGGCCCTGCAGACCTCAGCGGAGAGCTCAGGAAAGGAGACCGAATCATTTCGGTGAGTTGTGACGGGTGGCTGAACGGAGAGAAGCGAGGTGGCGCCTTCCTCGTGGCGGCCTGCTTGGCTTCTCCCCCTTAATACGTGGCTGGCTAGACAGTGGCTGGGCGGCGTGCAGCACGGGGATCTTGCTGGAACCATCAGGAGGGCTGCTTGGTCCTCCCAGCGTCTCAGGCTGAGTCGTCTCTTGGAAGGTTCTGCTCCCCGCTGACGATCATTCTGAGAGCCCCACGGAGGCCGGAAGGAGGTGTTTAGGTCCCAGAGGCCCCAGTGTGCCGTTCTGTGAAATGCGTACACACACACCCTTACTCCCCCTAAACGTGCTGCATTCCCATTGGCCTTGTAGGTGAACGGCGTCGACCTCAAAGCTGCAACCCACGAGGAGGCAGCGGCCGCCTTGAAGAACGCTGGCCAAGCCGTCGCGATTGTGGCTCAGTACCGTCCGGAAGGTAAACGCAGGACGGAATTGGTCCATCTGTCTCGTGGGGCTCAGCAGCTGGGATCGCTGCCGGGGGAGAGAAGAGCGACCGAGCTGCTGCTGCTGCCGCTTCACCCCCAGGAGCTTCACCACCCCCAGGCACGCTCCCACAGCGCCCCCTCGCCTGGACTGCGGTGGCGGCGCTGTCGCTGAGTCTTTCAGAATTGGGGTTTTGGAGAGAGAGAGCCCCCCTCCCTCTCCCCCGCTCGGAATGGGAAGTCTGGAATGACGACCGTTGCTCAGGACAGGGGTGAGAGGCAGGTCCAGCCCTAACCCCGTCCTCATCCCAATCTCCGAAGTCATTGCTGGGGGGTGGGCAGTGTGTGTGTGGGTGGGTGGGGGGATGTTGCTGTATCTAAATATGGTGGCGGGGGCTGCCAGCAGGCTGGAACAGGAGTGTGAGCGCCGTGAGCCACAGCCTCCAACGGCCCCTTCTGAGCCCCCCTTCTGTGGCCTCCTTTCGATCTGCTCTGGGCTAAAGGCCGCTGTCTGAGCCCGCGGGGATTTGGAGGCAAGAGGCCGCCATGTTCAGCAGGTGGGAGGGAAACGCTGCCTTCCTTTGGAGCAGAAGAAGGCCGGGAGTGAGGCTGCTCAGCCTTTCCCCGCCGTTCCTTGCTAAGCGCACTCGTCCCGAGGATGCCTCTCCCCAGCCCAGTGCGCTTTGCAAATTGGGTGGGGGGTTGCGGGGGAGGCCCTTTTCCCCTCTGCACGGGATGAAGGTTGCCGAAAGGGCCAGTGGCTCCCATGTAGCCGAGTTCTAGGCTTGTTTTCAAATGCTGGTTCTCTCGGGAGGAAGGTTGAGAAATATATCCATGCTTGACCGATGGAAAGCTCAGCACCCGGTCCAGCGAGGTTCTCCCTCCATCAGGCCTGTGTCGTGATCCCAAGCCCTCCCGCTGAGATACGGAGCAAGGAAGAGGTCTGCCGTGGAATCCGCAATACAGCTTTATTCAGCAAATACACATCTCTTCACACCCGAAGGGAGGAGGGAGAATGCCAGGAGCTTGCCTCTAAACTTAATTAGACTAACAAAGCTATAGGCAGAATTGCCCTTTCAACTAAAAGGGAGAGTTTCCCCCACAGTCCAAGAGCCACTTTAGCTCACGGAGGGTCTTTCTTGAGAAGTCTTTGGCGACTGGCTATCCTGGCAGACTGCCTCTCACCTGCTTGAAACTCTGCCCGCTTGACTCCGCGGCGGAATCCGGGATCCATCTACTCCAAAGTCCCTGTCCTCTCCTGACCTTGGGAGGATGGGCTCTGAGCCATTGGCATTCTCTCTCCTGGGAAGATTTCCCCTTGACTCCTAAAGAGCCTTGGAGGGTCTCCTCCCCCATTTCCTGTCTTGGCTGGTAAATTTCTCCTCCTCCTCCTTCAGATTCTGATTGACCTCCTGAACCCCACCCCCCCACCCCCAGGAAGAACAGGCCTGATCCTGACAGCCAGCATCATCTGGGCACACTCTGGCACTGCCGGCAGCTGGTGGGGTACAACTGCCTTCCCCAACCAGGTCCCCACCAGATGTCCTGGACTGCATCACTCACTGGCTCCGCTGGCTGGGGCAGATAAGCGCTGAAGTCCTAAACATCTGGAGGGCACCAGGTTTGGGGAGGCCAGCATAGGAGGTAGGACAGGTGCTAGCAGCTCCTTTTCAACATGCACACCTGGATCAGATGCGCAGGGATGGTGCCTGTGGACATGGCAGCCAAAGGGAGCCTGAAGTAGAGGAGGAGGCCGCCCCACGGGCACCGGTCAGGCGGTGGCAGCAACGTGGGTGGCCTGGCCACATGGCCACAACTGGCTGCCCACAGTGCAATGGCCGTCACAGCAGCCTGGCAGCCGTTTCCAGAGACTGGTCTGTGTGTGTGTGTGTGTGGAGGACCGACTGCCTGGTGAGCTGGGCGCAAGAGCCACCCCCTTCCTCTCCTTCCCAGTTGCTTCCTGTTTCCCCATCCGGGGGGGGGGGGGGAGTATCACCTTTGCTGTTGGTTTTCCTCACTTGCCATTGTGTAGAAGATCCCCCCCTCCTGAGATCTCCCGGTTGCTTTCAGCAGGGTTATCATAAGGGGGCTGCCGTGTGTACGTGGGGGTGGGGGGGCATTGCAAACGCTCCGCTGAGGAAGAGCGCCACGTTCGGGTCAGGGAGGGATCCGTGGGCTTCCTTTCCTTCCCGCTGCCTGGGCTTTCTGCAAGGGACAGGCTTTGGTCCTCGGGCGAGGGGGAGCCGCCGCCATCGCCGCCACCACCACCACCACCTCTGCTTGGAAGGGCCGGGAAGCATCACCGTGCCGCCGTTCCCTAGCGTCCGGGCTCCCTTTGGCTTGCTTTAGCTGGACTCGTCAGCCTCAGGGTTGACATGTGAGGAAAGGGCCCCCGTGAGAGCCGTGCGAAAGCGGGCGGGTGAGAGCATGGGCGGCGGGCTGCATCTGTCAGGGCCTCGTCCTGTTGGAGGATGCAGGTCCAGCGAGACCGGACTGGACTTGGCGTGACGAGGGAGACGGTGCTGGAGCATTTTGCACCGGTAATGACATGGTCTGGCGGCTCCGCCGAGTCCACAAACTGCCTTGGCCCGAATGGCCTGTGCACGAACCCTGGGGGGGGGGGGCTCTTTGCGTGCTGGTTTCCCTGGCTGCTGCCCTTCAGGGGTGGCCAAGGCTGCTGCTGTCTGGACGTGAGCTGGGCATGGGAGGCTTTTGGCCTTCTGGGCCACCTTCCTTAGAAGCAGCCGTGTGCCTGGCCCTGCATGGCTGCCACAGAGCGTCGGCTGCTAGTGGGCACCCAAAGAACAGGCCTCACGGCTGCAGAGGCTTGGTGTGTGGCTCTGCTACAGGCGTCCACTGGCTGGCTCATACGTTCCTCTCCTGTCCAGCCTCTGAAGGTACGTTCCCTGGGCAGCGCAGGGCTCCAGCTCCACCTAGTCAGGCTGCATGGCTCTGCTCTGTGCAGTGGGAATTCACACACACACACACACCCCTTTTAACTGCTTTGTTTTGTATTACATTTTATGGGCTTTCACCATTTTATTTTATGGTGCTTTTGCCTTTTCATTTTTGGGGAAATGCTAAAATTTCAAAGGAGCAAAGTCCTGGATGAATGCCAGAGAAGGGGGATTCATAATTACCACAGAATTTTGGCTGTTGATAGCATGTATCATGAAGCGTTCTGAATGGGAACACTTGGCGGCGGCGGCGGCAGCAGAAGCGTTTGCTGGGCTGGTTTTTGGGTTGATGACTCGGTTTGAACTGGTGCTGCCTCCCTTCCCCCTCCTTTACGTTTTGGCAGAATACAGCCGCTTTGAAGCTAAGATACACGACTTGCGAGAGCAGATGATGAATAGCAGCGTCAGTTCAGGATCCGGGTCTCTGCGGATGAGCCAGAAGCGGTCCCTCTATGTCAGGTGAGGCCATTTCCTAGTCCTTGAGTTCTGCCAGGGAGATGGTTCAGGTCTGATTGCTCTTGGATCACACGTGAGGCAGGAGGATGGCGGCGGTGGCTCTGTATAAGGCCAGGTGGTCCTTTCCATCCTGGAAGCGGAGGAAGCCAGATCCCTTGGTGGCGTCGTCAGTGGTGGTGGTGACTGCTCATCCTTGGCTGCAGATGCCTACCCAAATATACTGGCTTCTCCAAGATGTCCTCTTGTGGCTTGGAGGAGGAGGAGGAGGCACCCCTCCAGTTTGGATTGGATACATAGAGAGCTTCATCCCAAAGCTGCATGGGATACGGAGACAACACCCATTAGCAGGTGTCCAGCCTGGGGTGGGGGTGCAAATCAATGGCTTTTATTATGCAAACTACAGTTAGATCAGCAGTTCCTCAGGTTATAATTGGAATCCACAAGCGGCTCCAAAGTATTAAGTCTAGACAGCTTTGGAGAATACAGGGCCACTTAGGCTGCAAGTAACTGTGTTAAATAGTTGCAACAAACGTTGTCACTGCCCATCTCTTCGACAACCCGAGTGGCTGGTTATGCCCCTGGCTGGTTACGCCCCTCCCTTAGGGTGGGTCTTTCCAGAGGGACCTTCCCTACACAAGAAGTAGCCTTTTAGTACTCCTCACGAGTTTACGTTGCCCCTCTCACCTAGCCCGATGTCTCAGCCCAGGATCTCGTAGTGCTAACTCCAAGAGGAGGGCCCTGGCTGGCCACTTTCCAACGGATTAGCTTGCACCTGGACACCTCCCCTCTGGGACTGTGAGTCTCCTGCAACTGTGGCGCTTTGGCAAACCCTTCTGCCTCTTCCCCCTCTGACTCTGAATCACCCGTGTCTTTTTGGGGTGCCTATGCAGAGGTGCTGGCCCAGTCCCTCTCAACAGGATCAGCAGCCCGTGCAACCAAACGTTCTTGGGAACACCGGCTTTCTTGCTCGGATGCAATATGGGAATGTCCACGGAAGGTTGCTAATGAGCTAGTCTGCTGGCTCGCCATTGGAAGGGCCGTGGGTGCTGCTGGCCACGATCGCCCCCTGACTGGCGTGTGCAGCTAGCTGCCTGTCACCCAGCATGGTGAGGGAGGTGACAAGCTACCTAATCTCCTTAGAAGCAGCAGTGGCAAATTACAATACAGGACACAGAATGGTTGAACAACACTCACATCTCGCACTAGGTCCTGGGTGGCACCACTCGGGTTTCGGTTCAGGGTCGCCTCCTATCCGGTTGGTTCCATGACCATCTCTTATAGGGCAGCTGCTGTTTGGGGTACTGAGACATTTCACCTCCTTGTCATGAGTGGAACATGCATTGATCCTGTGAATGTGAAAGCAATTGAAGCCACTGGCTATTACCGCACTTCCTCGTTGATTCCCTCTTCCCTCTCCGGATGACCCGGAGCGTATTCTGGTCTGGGGAACTGTAGCGAGCCCCTCACTCAATTACTTTTGGAGCCCACAGCGCTTCTGTGGCAGAGTCTGGCACTTGCAGGTGTCCTCGCCTCTTCGACGTTCGGCACTCTCTGTGACATACGGAGCAACCCTCCCTTGCCGTAGAGCTTCTGTCCAGAGAGGACCGTCTCCTACTGGTTCTCCCCATTCCACCAGGTTTCTGTCATGCCCACTGTGTCTAAATGCTCCTGTAAAGCCAAGCGTTCCAACTCGCCCATCTTGGCCTGGAGGCTTCTAGCATTTGGATAGAGACACGTGTACACGGCAATGTCCCTCCCCAGGTGTCATATTCGTGGGCATTTTTTGCTATGGCTCTTAGGCCTCTTGGTCTGGCTATCATGTTTCACCATATGTTCCTGGCCTACTCCCTCCCTGATCCCATTTGGGCAACTGGAAACAGTTTTACCATCATCCCCTAAGGACGGGAACATCAGAAACTGCATTATACTAAGTCACACACACACACACACACACACACGGTCCATCTAGCCTGGCATGGTTGACGCTGAGTGGCAACTGTCCTCCAAGGTTCCAGGCTGGAGTGCGCCACAACTCCACACCAGAACTATTTACAGAGCTCACTTGATGACACGTGACATCCGCACCTTTGGAACAGGCAGGCAATTTTCCGTGCAGTCTACGCACCTATCACAAATCAGCTGTATCTGTCTAATGATTGAATCTCCCACTCCTACAAGCCCCTCTCTCCCCCCCCTCAGCAAATCCTCAGCGCACGGCGGCGTGAGTGGAGGGAGAAGGAAAGACAGAGTGCAGCGGACACCTTTGCACTAACCCCCGCCCCCTCTCTTTCTCTCTCTTGCGCGCGCGAGAGAGACGGGATGACCGGAGGCAGCCGTGAACTGGCCGCGGGAGAACAGCGGCGGTGTGAGTGGGGGGAGAAAGAAAGAAAGATAAAGTGCAGTGGACATCTTTGCACTAACCCCCGCCCCCTCTTTCTCTCTCTCTTGCGCGCGAGAGAGAGACGACGGGACATCTTGGAGGCGACTGAAATGTGTCTGGGAGCATCAATATCTGTTGTGTGGGGCAGAGGGAGATATGGCGATAGCAGGACGAAATGCCGTTACAGGGGAAGGAGAGATGGATATTTAATACCCATCTTACCTTCCGGTCGCCCTGCTACCCCAGGGATCTTGGGGAATGATCCAGGCCACCCAAAGAACCTTTCCTTGCTCCTATGCAATGCCAGGTTGGTTAAAAACAAAACAAGCATAATCTATGACCTCCTCACAGAAGAGGAGGCCGACCTGGCATGCTTCACAGAAACCTGGCTGGGAGATGATAGTGGGCCGACATGGGCTCAGGCTCTCCCAGCTGGGTACTGTGTTAGTGAGCAGGTGAGGGAAAGTGGGCGGGGGGCGGAGTAGCTGTGGTCTACAAAAACCATCTTAACCTGACCAGACATCCTGTCCGGCAACTGAATCACATCGAGTGTGTGTACCTGAGTCTGAAGACCAGGGATAGACTAGGGATTCTGTTAGTGTACCGGCCACCCCGCTGCCTATCAGACTCCCTGGCCGAGCTCACAGAACTGGTCTCGGAGCTGGTGTTGGATTCACCCAGGCTCTTGGTCCTGGGCGATTTCAACATCCCATTAGAGGCCGGTTTGGCAGGTGGAGCTCGGGAGTTCATGGCATCCATGACAAACATGGCCCTATCCCAATTGGTCTCTGGACCCACACATTCAGCAGGTCACACTATCGACGCTGTTTTCAGTTCCAAACAGACGGATCTGTGGGCGGAGGTACTGAATACCTCCGAATTGTCATGGACAGACCATTTTCTGGTCAGGGTTAGTATCACGGCTACCACCCGTCCCTGCAGGGGTGGCGGACCTATTAAGATGGTCCGCCCTCGAAGGCTGATGGATCCTTCTGGATTCCAGAAAGCCTTGGAGGGTTCCATGGCTGGTATCGTCGACGATCCTGTAGAAGCCCTGGGCAATAGATGGAATCAAGACCTAACTAGGGCTATCAACACGATCGCCCCCAAAAGTCCTCTCCGGCCCGCTTCTAATAGGGCGCCCTGGTATACAGAAGACCTCAGGGAGTTGAAGCGGAAAGGACGACGACTGGAGCGCCGATGGCGGAAAACTCGACTTATATCTGACAAGACACGACATAGAGAACATCTTCGTTTCTATGGAGTGGCAATACATGCAGCAAAGAAAGCTTTCTTCTCTGCACGCATTGCGTCTGCGAATTCACATCCAGCAGAACTGTTCAGGGTGGTGAGGGGTCTAACTCAGGCTCCTTCTCCCCTGAATCCGATTTTAGAGCCTTCGGCAGTTTGCTGTGATGCCTTTAACGATCATTTCTCAGATAAAATCTCTCGGATAAGAGCCGACTTAGATGCCATCATTATAGCAGAGGCTGACAATGGAGTGTCCAGTGACTCCGCGAGTAGGATTACACTTGATCAGTTTCAGTGAGTACCGAGGATGTGGACAAGGTACTTGGATGTGTGAGGAAGACGACTTGCCCTCTCGATCCCTGTCCTTCCTGGCTGGTCGTCCAGGGAGGAGATGCAGTTAGATCACATCTACGGCATATCATTAATGCATCTCTCAGGGAGGGGAGCTTTCCATCATGTTTAAAAGAGGCGGTGGTAAGGCCGCTTCTAAAAAAGCCCTCCCTGGATCCCCTGGACCTTAATAACTACAGGCCAGTATCAAATATTCCATTTTTGGGCAAGGTGATCGAGAGAGCAGTTGCTTTTCAACTCCAGGCAGTCTTGGATGACACTGATTTTCTAGACCCATTTCAAACCGGCTTCAGAGCAGGATACGGAGTTGAGACCGCTTTGGTCGCCTTAGTAGATGATCTACGCCTTAGTATCGACAGGGGGAGTGTGTCCCTGCTGGTACTCTTGGACCTCTCAGCGGCTTTTGATACCATCGACCATGGTATCCTTCTGGAGCGCCTGGGGGAATTGGGAATTGGGGGCACTATGCTTCAGTGGTTCCGATCCTATCTCTCAGGCAGGTTCCAGATGGTGATGCTTGGGGATAGCTGCTCTTCAAAAAAGGAGCTGCTATGTGGTGTTCCACAAGGTGCCATCCTTTCCCCAATGCTGTTTAACATTTACATGAAACCGCTGGGAGAGATCATCCGGAGGCATGGGGTGGGGTGCTATCAATACGCTGATGACACCCAAATATATTTCTCTATGCCTTCGACAACATCGTCAGCTAAGGATAGTGTGTCTCCTCTGAATGAATGCTTGGAGGCAGTAATGGGCTGGATGAGGAAAAACAAACTGAAGCTGAATCCAGACAAGACGGAGGTGCTTGCTGTCAAAGGCCCCAACCTGGGTCTGGAGGTGTGTCAACCAGTTCTGGATGGGGTTACACCCCCCCTGAAAGATTGTGTTCGCAGCTTGGGGGTACTCCTGGATCCGTCGCTCCAGATGACAGCTCAGATTGATGCGACGGCCAGGAGTGCCTACTATCAGCTTCACCTGATACGCCAGCTGCGCCCCTTCCTAGAGTTGGAAGACCTAAAGACGGTAGTGCACGCACTGGTAACTTCGAGGCTCGACTTCTGCAATGCGCTGTACATAGGGCTACCTTTGTGCCTAGTCCAGAAACTTCAACTTGTTCAAAATATGGCAGCCAGGTTGGTCACCGGTATACCTAGGGGTGATCACATCACACCAGTTTTAAAATCGCTTCACTGGCTGCCAATCAGTTTCCGGGCGAAGTATAAAGTGTTGGTTATTACCTTTAAAGCCCTACATGGTTTGGGTCCAGGGTACCTACGGGATCGCCTTCTCCCGTACAATCCGCCCCGCACAATTAGGTCCTCTGGGAAGAACTTACTCAAGCCAGCCAGAACTAGGCTGGCGGGTGTTACCCAGAGGACCTTCTCTTCCATCGCTCCCAGGCTATGGAATGGTCTGTCGGAGGAGGTTAGACAAATTGACAGTCTTCATGAATTTAAGAGAGTCATGAAGACTGTCCTCTTCTGACAGGCCTATCCAGATGAATTTTAAGATGTTTTTAATGTTGTATTTTTTTCTCTTGTTTTTTTTTTTTTTAAATTTAACTGTTGTGATTTTTATGTTTTATATTGTTGTTGTTCCCCGCCTCGATCCGGAGGGAGAGGCGGGCTACAAATAATAATAATTATAATTATAATTATTATTATAATAATAATTATTATTATTATTATTGTCTTCGAAGGAATGGGTCCCTTCCAAGGGATCATTTCCCTAGTCTTCAGAATGACACCTTCTTCCTATGAGACTCCCCTTCTCTGATTGGAGAGGAGCAGTCACCCAGGGATTGAGATGCCACTATCCTGTCCCCAAAGGTCTCATTCACCAACCTCTTGTTTTTTCTCGGCTTCTCCAGGTTAGCAACCTTGGCCTCCAGGGAACAGAGTTGTTCCTTGAGGGCCGGGACCTCATGACATGAGTTCTGTCCAGTAGGAAGATAGTTGCATGTGTGATAGTCCCTTCATCCCTGCTGGCTTCCTACCTCCATACCTGTTTGTTTTGTTTACTTACCTGAAAAGCTAAGTTATTTACTGGGAGAAGCTGGGGTAGAGTCTGCCGCCCTTGTCGCCTCTTCCTGTGGCTAAACCCAGGCAAGTGCCTCGTTTTTTTAGCTTGCGGCTTTGCTGCATTCAAGAGGCAGCTGGACAGCCATCCTTCAGGGATGCTTTAAGGTGGATTCCTGCCTTGAGCAGGGGGTTGGACTCCATGGCCTTAGAGGCCCCTTCCAACTCTGCTATGATTCTAGGATTCTACTTAGACTGAGATACTTTGCCACTGGGCTCTTCTCCCACTCATCCCTGGCAAGGGAGGGCCAGGCGGCTTGATTCCTGCTCTGCAGTAGCTTCCCAGTGACTGGAGGTCAGTTTATCTCTCTGGGAAAGGAGAATGTTTAGATGAGAGGACAATGGGTAGCAGGTGAAGGAGAGGATGTGGCTTGAATTCCTCTAGAAGATGGGTAGGAGGGGGTTCATGGGAGGACCTACGTAGTCTGAGCTCCACTAGGAATGCAAAGCACTGAATCCGTATGAGGCGGGTTCATTGTGCACGTCCTAGACTTACACTCTGGTTTTTAAAACTAAATGAAAAGCTGAACTCCTATGGTGGGCTGAGGTCTATACCTAAACTTTAGTTTATGAGCTGCACTGAAAGACCTAGAAACTGAGCCTGAACCGAAGCTAAGCCCACATACTTTTGTTTTCAAGCAGACCTTTCCACTATAGCTAGGTTTGTACTGTCACCTTAGACTCATACGATAGTTGAATTGGAAGGGGTCTCTAAGGCCATCGAGTCCAACCCCTCCCCCTGCTCAATGGAGAAATCTACCTTAAAGCATCCCTGACAGATGGCTGTCCAGCTGCCTCTTGAATGCCTCTCGGGTGGGAGAGCCCACAACCTCCCTAGGTCATTGGTTCCATTGTTATACTGCTCTAACAGTCAGGAGGTGTTTCTTGATGTCCAGCCGAGATCTGGCTTCCTGTAACTTGAGCCCATTATTCCGTGTCCTGCACTCTGGGTTGATTGAGAAGAGATCCTGGCCCTCCTCCATGTGACAGCCTTTCAAGTATTTGAAGAGTGCTATCACGTCTCCCCTCAGTCTTCTCCAGGCTAAACATGCCCAGTTCTTTCAGTCTTTCCTCATAGGGCTTTGTTTCCAGACCCCTAATCATCCTCATTGCCCTCCTCTGAACACGCTCCAGATTGTCTGTATCCTTCTTGAAGTGTGGTGCCCAGAACTGCACGCAATACTCACAATGAGGCCTAACCAGTGCCAAATAGAGGGGAACCAGTACCTCACACGATTTGGAAGCTATAATTCTATTAATGCAGCCCAAAATAGCATTTGCTTTTTTTGCAGCCGTATTACACTGTTGGCTGATATTCAGCTTGTGATCTACAGCAATTCCAAGATCCTTTTCACTTGTTGTATTGCTGAGCCAAGTATCCCCCGTCTTGTAACTGTGCATTTGGTTTCTTTTTCCTAGATGTAGAACTTGGCATTTTTCCCTATGAAATTTCATTCTGTTGTTTTCAACCCAGCGCTCCAGTCTATCAAGATCACTTTGGAGTTTGTTTCTGTCTTCCAGGATATTAGCGATCCCACCCAATTTTGTGTCATCTGCAGATTTGATAAGCATTTCCCTGCACCCCCTCATCCAGATTATTAATAAAAGTGTTGGAGAGCACTGGGCCCAGGACTGAGCCTTGTGGTACCCTGATCGTTACCTCCCCCCATTTTGAGAAGGCAGCTTTGATAAGCACTCTTTGAGTCTGATTCTGTAGCCAACTGTAGATCCACCTAATAGTTGTTCCATCTAGTCCACTTTTCACTAGTTTGTGAATCAGGATGTCATGGGGCACTTTGTCAAAAGCTTAGCTGAAGTCAAGATATACTATGTCCACAGCATTCCCACAATCCACAAGGGAGGTTACCCAATGAAAACATGAGATCAGATTTATCTGACAGGATTTGTTCTTGACAAATCCATGCTGGCTTCTAGTAATCACTGCATTGTTTTCAAGGTGTTTACAAATTGACTTCTTTATAATCTGCTCCCAAATTTTCCCAGGGATGGATGTTAAATATAGATCTACGCTCTACTTTTACAGCCCCTTTCCAAACTCTGGTTCAGTCTAACCGCCACATGTTCTCTTTGCCCAGTTCAATGGAGAGTTGGTTGACTTCTTTGCCCAGTTAACTGAGTGTTCGGTCTACGTACCTCCAAAGTGCCCTGTGGTGAAGGCGAGATCTTGACTGCCCGCCTGGCTTCTGGTCACTTGAGGCATAAGGGCAGCAAGGACACAGCCTCTGTGCACGGTGACACTTGTCCTGCTGGCACTGAGAAGGGTACAAATCAGAAAGTGTGTTTCTTTTCCATAGGGCTGAAACTGATTGTGCATTTTTCTTTCTTGTGCTCGCTGTAGCCCAATTTAATATCAGCCTGCTTAGGCATTCTTTGAACTTGTGCTGTCTGAAAGCTGACTTAGGCTTCTGCTTTGCAATGTTGCCTTGAGCGGCTCGTGAAAGTTCTTTGCAAGCCACAGAGACGGAAGGGCACCTTGCCCAAATCATTCTTCTGGAGGTTTTCTCCCCACAGCCCTTTCAAAGTTCTCAGTTGTAATCGCTTTACAAATCGAAATGACTTGTTAAATGAGGCCAAACGATGAGAAAACTACATCCGGCACTTCATGTCTGAGGTTCTTTTTCAAAATTAGCACTAAATTAACCAACAACCTGGCTGGTTGAGTGTGTCAGAGGAGTTGCATGAAGAGGTGGGGAAAAGGAAATCCTTCACTCACCGGTGAATGTCTGTTCTCCCCGAGTGAAGGAGGCCAGCTAGGCCTCTGGGGCCGGGAAGGCCGTCTCCGTCTCGCTTTTGCCGGAGGAGGCGGGGCCTCCCCGGGACTACCAGCGGACTCTTCCAAGCTACTGTGTCCCATTGGAATCAACCAGCCCTTGTCGACACCTTATGAGACACTTCAGGTGACGTATTGGCTCTAGAAGCAATGTTGGTAAGGCCTGCCTAGCCTGTCACTCTCCTGGAAGGAGGCCAGCCTCGTTGGCCACCTTCACTCGAGGAGAACAGAAATCCACCGGTGAGCAAAGGCTTTCCGTTTCTCCCCTCAAGGGCAGGAAGCCAGGTAGCTGGGGGGTGCAGAAAAGCAGCACATCCCTCAGTGGGCCACCGGACAATCCAGCCAGCCTCCCACTAGGACCGCGGGACCCTTTGGAGGACGCACCTGCGAAAGGCGCCTTCCCCAGAAGCAAATAGATTCATCTGGTGGTGGTGGCTGCTGTGCAGATCTCCTCAAGGGGAGGCCTCCCCCAGAAGGCCGCTGGCGTGGCCGTTATTCCCCTGACCGAGAGGGCGAACGTCCCCTCTGGCGCCATCAAGTTGCTGGTTGCTTGTCTGCCGGTGCAATACACTCGCGGAGCCAGCAGGCGAGAGAGGCAATGAGAGCCTTCTTGCCCACGGCGGACGGTCTGAATGAGACAGATCGGGTGCTACACTGCCTGTGAAGGCTGGTGGGCAGAACTCGGCTGCCTGCCCCACCTCCAGGGCACGCCGTTCCCTTTCCTGAGGGCTGGCCGGCTGTGGACAGAAGGAGGGAATAGTCGACTCCTGAGTTCTGTGGAATTCTGTGTTGATCTTGGGGATGAAGGTGGGATCGGTTCAGAGAATTACTTTGTCCTTATGGAAAAC
Organism: Anniella stebbinsi; assembly: GCA_029215795.1. Classification (NCBI taxonomy): domain Eukaryota; kingdom Metazoa; phylum Chordata; class Lepidosauria; order Squamata; family Anniellidae; genus Anniella; species Anniella stebbinsi. Next base: position 367,664,196 of record JARDYH010000002.1, read on the forward strand.
GCAAAGCTCCTTTTCCCAGGAAAGTTCCCCTAGTTCAGAAACTCTCCTTGCAGAGGTGGTGGCTACCAGGGAAATGGTTTTGAGGGTCAGCACTTAAGGGTGGCCGCCACTGGTGGTTCAAAGGAGGCCTTGGTTAGTGCTTTCTGCACCACGTTTAGGCTCTGTCAGAAACCTTCTGACTGGAGGAGGAATGATCGGAGAGGCTGCACTGATGAGACCCTATGGGGCCTCTGTTCAACTCCCTAAGGATGGACCCCACAGCAAAAACCGGCCTCCTCAAGGTCTTGAAGCCTGCAGACAGGCCCTCTTGGAGGAACTCCAGGATATCTGCTGTATTCATAGACAAAGACTCCCTCCCCGATGTTTGAGCTTAGGTGAGGAATGCCCACCATGTTAGAATCATAGAATAGTAGAGTTGGAAGGGGCCTATGAAGCCATCGAGTCCAACCCCCTGCTCACTGCAGGAATCCACCTCAAAGCATCCCTGACAGATGGGCTGTCCAGCTGCCTCTTGAAGGCCTCTGATGTGGGAGAGCCCACCACCTCCCTAGGTCATGGGTTCCATTGTCGTATTGCAATAACAGTTGGGAAGTTTTTCCTGATGTCCAGCCAGAATCTGGCTTCCTATAACTTGAGCCCATTATTCTGTGACCTCCTGCACTCTGGGAAGATCGGGAAGAGATCCTGGCCCTCCTCTGTGTGACAACCTTTCAAGTATTTGAAGAGTGCTCTCATGTCTCCCCTCAACCGTCTCTTCTCCAGGCTAAACATGCCCAGCTCTTCAGTCTCTCCTCATAGGGCTTTGCGGGAGGCCTTCCCACATCCACAAAGGGCCCGTAGCGCCTCCTCCCTCTCCCCTCTTCCAGATCCCACGAGGGCTCGCCTTCGGCCTCCATCCCAAGGGATCCAGTTTGCCCCACCCCCTCCTCTTTCTGCCTGTCAACAAAGCGAGGAAGAGGCGGGGGGGGGGGCAGCAGGCCCACTTAAGGGCTCGGGGGGGGGGGAGGGGAAAGCAGTAGTAGTACAAGGTTCAGTCTTTCCTCTGCTGGGAATGAGTCTGGCTGGGAAAACGGTGGCAAAGATGGAAGGCAGCTCTGAGGAGGCGCATGAGCCTTCCAGCTCAAGGACAGACTCTGCAATCCCAGAACTGTTCCCAGCAGCCCGGTTGGCCGGAGCCTCTCACTTGTTTCTGCTCTTCCTCTTGGCTACGGTTCTCGACTCTCAGGGTGTGATGGGCAGAGGCTGCGGTCTGTTCCGCAATGTGTCTGCTGTTGTTTGTGAACGAAGGGGTGGAGAGGCTGGGGGGTGGGGGAGATCCAGATCCGGGGTGGGGCCGTGCACACGCCAGCGCACAGGCACGCATGGATGCGCGTGTGCTTTTGCAGAAGAACTGGGATCTCTTGGGGAGGCTAAAGACGCTGCACCCCCCCACCCCCGCAATCCTGGCTGCTTTGCGATCTCTGAGGGAGGAGAAACTAACGGCAACTTCTCCCCACAATGACCCCAAGCAGGATCACTGATTCCCCACTGCTAACGACGTGGAATAGAAGAAATTCATGGAGCGCTGTTGATGGCAGCTACTAGTTGTGAAGGCTGGGTGCCCCTTCCTGTGTCACATAATCATAGAATAACAGAGTTGGAAGGGGCCTGTAAGGCCATCGAGTCCAACCCCCTGCTCAATGCAGGAATCCACCTTAAAGCATCCCTGACAGAAGTTTGTCCAGCTGCCTCTTGAAGGCCTCTAATGTGGGAGAGCCCACCACCTCCCTAGGTCATGGATTCCATTGTCGTACTGCTCTAACAGTCAGGAAGCTTTTCCTGATGTCCAGCCGGCATCTGGCTTCCTGTCACTTGAGCCCCTTATTCTGTGTCCTCCTGCACTCTGGGAGGATCGAGAAGAGGCCGTTGCTGGGGAACATGAGCAGGAAGGTGCCCTTAGACTCGGGTCCTGCTTGTGGGTTTCCCCTTGGGCCGGCTGTCGTGGGAGCAGAAGGCTGGAGCGGAGAGGCCTGGGGTCTGATCCAGCCCCAGAACTCGCCTGAGGCTCTTACGTTTCAAGGCAAGGGTCAAACTAGATGATCACGCTGCCTTCTAACTCTGCAACAGGAACGCCCGAAGGGACGCACAAGGGCCTCGGCGTGCTCAGCACCAAACGTGTGAGGCCCTTTTAGCAGACGAGGCCGTGGGCTGTCCCTGCCCAGCCCCACCGCTTCAGCCCAGCTCTGCTTCACGCAGGGGGTGCAGAGGGCAGCTCCTTGCTCCTCTCTCAGCCTAGACCCGAATGGCAAGGCACCACAGAGAGCCAAGGTGGTGTAGTGGTTAGAGCGTTGGACTGGGGCTTGGGAGATCTGGCGTCTAGTCCCCACTTGGCCATGAAGCTGACTGGGTGACTTTGGTCCAGTCAAAGCCTGACCCATCTCAGAACTGCCTGGGGTTCCTTGCAAGAGGGGGGAGGGGAAAGGGGCAATATAATTGGAATAATAGCAACAACAACAACCAATTAGAAGCATAACTCAGCTTTGCCAGCAGGGGAGGGGCTTCCTTCCTTCCCTCTCCCCCCCCCCAGTCCCAGGGACACGCTTAGCCATTTCCCTTCTGTTTCCAGAGCGCTCTTTGACTACGACAAGGCGAAAGACAGCGGCCTCCCCAGCCAGGGGCTGAATTTCCGCTTTGGTGACATCCTCCACGTGATCAATGCTTCTGATGATGAGTGGTGGCAGGCGCGGCTGGTGCTGCCGGACGGCGAGAGCGAGGAGGTTGGCGTCATCCCCAGCAAGCGCAGGTACGGCTGGGTACACGTCCGCCGGAGCCTTGGTGCTCAGCCCCTGCCATGAAAGGGTGAGCTGCCGGGGGAGGGGAGGGGTGTGTGCGCTCCACATCGGCCGCCTCCTGATGTTCCTCTCCGGTTCTGCCCCCGTGCCGGTGTGTTGAGCCCCCTCGCGTGGTCAAGGGGCTGCAGGGACCATTCGCATGAATACACGGCAGAACATCCCAGCTGGGCCTCAGTGTTACTGCCTTTACTTTTCGAGCAGAAATTCTGTGTTTGGAATAACCCGCTGTTAAGGCCAAACTAGACATGAAATTAAATGCACGGTTGGATTTAACGTGCAGGCCTTAAAAGAAATGCAAATAATGCCTGCTGGTTTGTGTGTGCGTGTGACAAACCCCCAGAATGGTAGGAGGGGGGAGGGGGGGTTCATGCTTTCCTCCCCTGCTTTTGCCCTGAGGGGAATCCCTCTTCTGAAGCCGGTCCTTCCATTGGGACGAAATCCCCCGTTGGGGGATTCCCAGTGCCGGAAGCAGAGCGGGGAAGGGTTCAGATGCCCGTCCACACCTGCTGCCATCCTAGTGATGACCACAGACACACACAGGGCTGCTGCTTACCAGCACATCTCATCTGTCCCTCAGTGTTACATTTTACTTGGTTGGAAGTTATTTTCTCCCCGATAAAGGGGAAAATGGCAGCCCTGAAAGACGTACGTGCACAAAGCAGCCGTCTTCTGGACCCCAGCAGCCCACCAAAAGCATCTCCCTCCCCCACGCCCCGCGGTAAGCCCAGGGGGCGAGAGGTAGGGCTCCTCGTGTTCCCCCTGAGGTTTGGGGAAAATCATGAAGAGCAGGAGAGATTCTCCGGCTGCTTTTTCCTTCTCCAAACTGCAGCAGCAGCAGCAGCTGACGTGGGAGCTCAGCGGAGAGGCCGTCGTCGCCGCCGCCTGTTGCGCTCCCTTGCGCAAGAACCGCCAGGCCCCTCTCCCCTGGCCAGTGGGTGGACGGACCCCGGCTTGGCCGGGTTCCTGCTCTGGGCAAGTCCTCCAAAGCCAGGGTTGCCAGTCTCTGAGTGAGTGACTTGCTGCTTGTGCAGGTGGGCTCCTCGCCAAATCACAGGCCGGGCCATCCGAAGCGGGGTGTATTCCTAGCCAGTCGAGGGGCAGTGGGGCCCAGCCCATAGCTGCAAGTGCTGCAGCGTGTAAGTAACGCACCCTTGTGTTGTTGTTCTTGTTGCTTTTGCACTTTCTGGCAGGGTTGAGAAGAAAGAACGAGCTCGCTTAAAGACGGTGAAATTTAATTCTAAAGCCAGAGGTGACAAAGGGGTGAGTTTGGACTCTTGACAGCTGCCGCTACAGACGTCATGACGAGGGGCCCAGGGGTGGCTGACGTCGCCCGCATCTGGTCGGCCGGGGTCTGGACTGGGGATGGCGGAGAAGCGAAGGCGTGGAGACAGCGGCTCTGAGAGGAGCCACGTCCTTTGCTAGGCATTGGCGGGCTGAAATGTTTCAGGCTTTCGGGTTGTTGTTGGTATGGAATGTCTGTGCCACCGGTCGAGAGCTTAGCGAGGGCGTTCTGAGCCAACAGGAGTTCCCGGCTGTTTTTGATGGGCAGTCCCACAGCGAGCCCATTGAGAGAAAGGTGGTTGCAGGGATAGACGTGGCCGAAGGTCCCACAGAAGGGCATGGCGAGAATAAAGCGGATGGGCGGCCCTTTGCCTCCTTCTCTCGTTGTAGTGGAACACAGTGGGGGTCGCCCCATGAGACTGATTGACAGACGAAAGAGAATCCTCCATCCCGCAAAGCATAACTGAGCAAGGGGATTCATGGCCATAAGCGGTGGGGGGATGGCCCAATGGATTAGATGGCTCCGAAGAGAGATTCAGACTAATTGGAGAGGCCTGTGTCTGTGGATGGAGGCCTGACAAGCAAGGCTTCCAGGGGGAAAAGCAGCTGTGTAAGCAAGGCAGGGTGCCATGCCCATGTAGGCCACATCGGTCCCGAGAAAAAAGGGGCGCCGTGGGGAGAGGAGAGTGGAGGCTGCCTGGCTTCCTCCGGGGCAACCCATCCCTTGCAAAGTGTTTAGTAGCACAGCATGCTCAAGGGCAGCTGAGAGGTGGGCAGGAAACCCTCAGGGAAAGCGGAGCGGAGCAGGCAGGAGCCCCTGTGGCGTTGGGCAGAGGGTGCTCATCGCCAGCAGGCTGGCAGCTTCTCCCTGCTCCCTTTCGCAGGGTGAGAAGGAGGAGGGAGCTCACACAGCCTAGGAAAGGCTGCCTTAAGAGGAGAGCCGCTTGAGTTTGACGTCAGGGCCGGCAGTGCTAGCCGGAGACCCCCGTGGCCCTGTGAGAAGGGTGGGGGGAGGCCGAGCCTGCAGGAAGCAGCTGCTGGTGGCTGGATCGGGGTCAAGAGGCTCTGAATATGCAGATCCAATTAAATATTTCTGCCCTTAAGGAGATGCAAGACCACCTGAACATAAACTGGTTCGACAGACTAGATCACAGCATGTTGCAGTTCGGAGCTTGTTTAGGGTTCGTCCCAGCCAGCCAGCCAGCCTGCCTGCCTGCCTGGCCTCTGGCAGGGCACTCCATCCCGTTTTCTCATGTCCCCGCCCGCCCCGTAGTTTCCCACCTTTTCCAAACTCACAGTTCCCCAGGCCTGCTGGTAGCTCCCTCCTCGTGTGCATGGATGGGGGGCCATTTGGGCTGGACTAGAGTACTTGGGAGTATGAGCGCAGTACTGGTGTATAGAGTTAGTATATACTCCTCCAGTGTAGAAGGGACTTTAGGTTTAGGCATTCTTTTCCAGGTCTAATCCTAAAGTTCCTTCCACGTTGGAGGATCAAACTATTTTATCTCCCAAGTTTTGGAAAATGTTGCTGACAGGTCCAGAGCTGGACTTAAATTGTTCCTGGGCTTGAAGAACAAGGGAGGCAAGAAGCAGGCGGATCGGGGCTTTGTGGCCTTGGAGCAGCTCTTGGAACAGCAGTTAGTTAGTCAGGTGCTGAGAGAGAACCAGCGGCCTTTTTCCCAGCAGGGCACTTTCAGCCATTTGGACCTGGCCAAGCTCCATGCTGCCTCCTCAGGCTTCAGTGGAGTCAGGCTGTCAGCCTTCAGAGAGGCCGCCCGAGTGGGAAAGCTGAACTGGTCACTTCTGTTGGGCTTGCCTGTGTTGCAACTTGGTAGCCAAACCGGTGAAAATACGAGCGAGTCTACGCAGGCAGATTTGTAACGGACCATGATGATCTTCAGCCCAGATTAGCAGGCCAGCATTATTCTGTTGATTTCTTGAAAATAATGAAACTTTTCAACCATCTTCTCTCTTCGATGTGACTTGTGGCGACAAGCGTTCCTTCCCCCTATGATGTACGGGTAGAAAACATACTTTGAAAAGAACCTGTTGGAAATGAGATAAGATGATGCTACACAGAACATGATTGAGACTTGATCACCTGCAGGGCTGTGGCTGTGATTCTGCAAAAGGGCAGGAAAGTTGCAGGATCTGTGTTCAGGGCAGGGGTCAGCTCAATCGCTTTTCCTTTCCTTTTGAAAAAGAGCAACTTTCTGGCCCTCCGGGCTCTGGGGCCAGGGGAGGGTTGCTGAATAGGATTCACAGGAGCCAGAATAGGGAGCGTTGGTACCACATATCCCTCCTTGCCTCTGTCAATAGCTACAAGGCGCTCGTCTCTTGTCTCTTGTCTTCCTCTCGGTTCCTGACTGGGAACTCTGTGCATGTTTGCTGTTGTCAGTGGCTGCACACAGTGAGCAACGGGTCTCATGTCCTACTTGTGGGTTGGCTGCTGTGTGAACAAAGTGCTGGGTCTAATCCAGCAATCAGGGCTTTTCTGGTGTTCTTGTTTAAGACAAACGTTGCGTTCAGATGATCAGTGAGTGGGGGAAACAAACAACACCGCAGGGGCTGTTCGCCTGCCCCTGCGTGTGCCGCTTGCACAGCTGCTGTTTCCCTAATTACCCAGGCAGTGGGTTGCTGTGTCGTCCGAACCCGGAGCGGCAGGGTGGCTTCTTACGCATCCCACGACCCCTACTGCAAAGCCATGGGTTGTAGGGTGGATAGGAAGCCAAACCCTCCACGCGCCTCGGTCGGACGACACAGGAACCCACGATGTGGCTGGCACATGCCTGGGCAAGGAAACTGACTCCTGCTGCGCTGTTCTCCCTATTGATTGTCCAAACCCAGTGAAAAGTAGAACTGTGCAAACAAGTCCTCTGTGCAGCCCCCAGAACTTAGATGCTTAGATTTATTTGGGGGGGGCAACGTGTGCAACCCCACCCCACCCTGATCAGCTGTCCGATTAAAATCTGTCTGCATTGAATTCATGGCCTCGTATGTGGTCTGTAGCTGAGTTTGCACGTGGCTCCCGTGTCCTAACACTGCACCAGACCCATGCATGAGATCCTGAGCGGAAACCCGACTACGCTTGCCATTGAGAGAGAACTGCCTGCCTGCCTGCTTCCGCTGCTTCCTTGGCTTGGCCTTGTCTGCTCTTCACATTGGTTCCCGTGGGAGGGACGTGGGCTGCCTTCTTCTAGCGCTCTCGGTCTGTCTCCTGTCTTCCTCGGTACCGGACTGGGAACTCTGTGCGCGTTCACTGTCGTCAGTGGCTGCACACAGCGAGCAACATGGGTCTAGTCTCTTTATTGCGGCACCTAACCTGGAGAAATGGGAAGAGGCAGGATTTCTGGTGCAGGACACGGAAGCACCTTCCCCACGTGCGTGGCTGCCATCGCTCCTGACGTGGGCACCAGACTTCTTTGCCTCTTCTGCCTGGGCCAAATCGGCTTATGCCACATCCGGCATCCAAGGCGAGTGCCCCCTCCTCACTGCCCTGCTTTCTCTGCTGCCTTTTCTAACCCCTTTGGACTGATGAGCTCGCTCTGAGAAGAGGCCGTGGGAGCTTTGATGACGTTAACCTGCACTTAGAACGAAGACCGAAGCTCTCGTGGCCTCTCCAGAAAGAGCCTGAAAAACGTGGCCGATCTACCGGCTGTGTTTTGTTTGGGGCTCTTGGAGCCGGCTTCTAACCGTTCCCATGCAGTCGGTGAGACAAATGCTCTCCAGCCGTTTGCTAGGAGACAGGCGCACTTGGGCCACAGAGGAGGACGAGGAGGAGGAGGAGGAGGAGCCCTTCCTCACCCCAATCTGCCCACGGCTGATGCCGGCCCCGCCAGTGAAGGGGGAACTTTGTTCGTCTTGCTGGTTTTGTCTGGGTCATACATGGCAAGCTGTGCCCTGGGCCTTCTGGACTGAACGGCGTAAACCCCGAGCGAGCAATGGGCAGCCTCCCTGAGTGCCTTTTCTCTTCGGGTGCTTTGGCTGGTTCCTGCAGCTCAGGTCCCGCGTGACAAGGCTCTCTCTGAAGCTGAGGGCCCTGGGCTTGAGCAGGCCTCTTCTGCCAGCCCTGGCAGATCCTCTGCTCACCTCCAGGGGATCATCACTCTTGTGAATCGCTGTGAAGACCGAGTTTTTGGCAAGAGTGGCTACCAGGGCAGGTGCCTGGCCAAGAGCCCCATGCCGTTAATCTTTGTGGCTCCAAGCCAAAGGCCCACAAGGGCTTACACATGGCCAGACGGCCAGGCGGGGGCTGCCAATGTGTCCAGCCAGAGTTAACTCTCTGTGGCTGCCTGGACATCCCCTTCGCACAGCAGACCCCACCCCATCCCTGCCCAGTGGGCCCTCTGGGGCTTCTTGCAGTGTGTGTGGAGTGGAGTGGGGGAGCCCATCTCAGGAGCCCACTGGGTGACGAAGCAGGCAGGGCCTGCCTGATTAAAAGCGTTAGTTTATTTTTTGCAAACCTCATATTGCTCTTGCTTCCTCTCCAAGGTGTAGACTTGCCCTCAAGGGTTGACATCTTCCCCACAACACGTGAGCCCTTAGCTAAGCCTCTCTTGCAAGGCAGCTGTGTGGCAGCTTCCTTCTCTCCACGTGAGGAAGAAGGAGACGATCCCACTGCTGCCTGAAGCTTGCTCTGGTGAAGAGCGCGTAAAGCATTACGGCAAGGCTGCAGAGCCTGACCAGGGCCACAACGGCCTCTCTTGGAGCTCCTCCTCCTCCTTCTCCCCCCTACTCGCCAGCCCCCCGCTCCTGCTGCCTCAAACCCTGCCCACCCCATCCTCCCTGCCCTGGCGAGCGAGGGATGCCCCCATCCCCCCCCAAGCTGCATGTGGGCGTGCTGGGAGTTGGCCTCCACCCGCTTCCGCTGGGGCTGGGCCTCCGTGATGCACCGGACCTCCCACATGGCTCGTTTTGCCCCCTCCTTCCTTCTCTTCTTCAGCAGTCATTCAATGACAAGCGTAAAAAGAACCTCTTTTCCCGAAAATTTCCCTTCTACAAGAACAAGGACCAGAGTGAGCAAGAGACCAGTGACGCCGACCGTAAGTACGGGGGCGGGAGTCCCGCAGCGCCCGGCGTGGACGTGCCGACCGATGGGCCGTGCGGGGTTGCCTTGAAGGGCCTTCCAAGAGCTGCAGCAGGGGCCGGAGGGCCAGTCCAGCCCAGCCCCCCTTCCGCGGCGGATCCCGTGGGGCTGCCCGCCAGAGCTCCCTGCTGGCTTTCCCCACTAGAGATGCCGCCAAAAGGAGGCGGCTGCGCTGGGCGGCCCTCCTTCCGCTAAGCCCTCGCTGATGATGGTTGGGGAGGTTGAGTGGTTCCTCTCAAATTGGACTGCGGCTGAACCTGGCTCGGGCGCAAGAGTCTCGCCTTCCCCCTGCGGATGCTCTTGGAAGCCCCTTGTCGACGCAGCCCTTTGATGTGCTACTGACGGTTGTTTTCTTTGTGATTGTCTCTTCATTGCTTGCCCCCCGGGAACTACTCTGCAGGAGATCCCTGAAGACATGGGATCAAAAGGCCTGAGTAAGTGACCCTCCTGCCGTGCCCCCCCCCACCTCTCATCCGCACACTTCCCTGGTTACCAGACAAGTTGGGCCTGGGCCTGCCCAACCGCGCTTCCTCCTTGAAGGACCCCCGGTTCCTTTCTCCGCTGGGCGTTGCTTCCCTCTTTCATGGTTTGCCGTCTCATTCAGCCTCATGACATCCTTCTCTTGATTTGGGCCTGGAACTCCTTTCCACAGCTTCACACTTTGCAAGCGCTGGTGTCCCCATCCGTCACCTTTAGCCTGGCCTGTGAGACACAGACAAGGAGTTTGCATGTCCTTGAAAGGCTTCGGGCGGCTCGCCGTCATGTAATATCAAAGGCAAGAGCAAAATCAGTGTAGGAAGAGCATCCGTTGTACATGGTTAGATGACGTCTCTCGGCCAAGCCAGTGGGAGCCTCCTGGTCTGTGTGCCATTCTCCCCCCCACCCCACCCCATGTACATTACCCCCACCCCGCCCCAGGACCTCCCCAGCCCCCATTCACGGTTCCCTTCCGTCCTTCCTGGGCTCAGGTTCAGCTTAACTGAGCTCTATTGGTCCACTAGTTTTTCCTCTAACTAACCAGGCTTTTCCCTTCCAGCAGACGCAGCTCTCTTTGCAGAGCCTGTGTGGGATGGCCGGCCACGATGGCCACCTCTTGAGCAGGGGCCGGCTGCAGAAGGGGCCTGTCTACACCTCTAGGATGCATTGGGCCGGGGAGGGGGGTGTCCGGCACAGCAAAAGGCCTGAAGCCATCTAGGGGTCCTATTCGGGAGGGGGGGCTCCCCTTGGCCTGCCTCTGCTACCCCAACCGACACTCCCGTTCCCTGTCCTGTGTGGAGGAGCCATAGCTCCGTGGCCTCTGCTTTGCTCGGCCTACGAAAGCTCCCAGGCAGGGATCGGAGGCAGCTGCCTTAGCCCAAGTCTGCCCATTGGGCCTTCCAGCCGAGCGTCGGCCACACTGACTGGGGGCCGAGGCTCTCCGGCAGGAGTCTCTCCTCTCCCTGCCTGGAGACGCTGTCGGGGGTGGGGTTGGACCTCGGAGCTTCTGGGCGCAGGTTCAATAGAAACGGCTTAGCTCACTACACCAGAAGTATTCAAGGTGGCATTTCACGCCTGCTGGCTGCCTTTCCTTTCTCCTGGGGCAGAATCAGGTGCCAGCAGGCCCCAGCCCCACAGGGGAGAGGTTCCTTTGTGACGCCCCTTCCTCTGGAGAGGAAGCGCTTGGATTTCTCCTTCAGGGCCCCTTATTTGGGGACCGTGAGCTGGGAGGAGCGAGCTCCATCTCTGGGCAGGTGGCCTGGCTCCGCAGGTGACTAGCAGGAGCCCACCGTGACCAAGCGACCTGTTGAAATGCGGGGCCTCAGCCTTGCCCAAGGGCTGGCTGCCTTTTCGGCCCCACGTGCTGCCCTTGGAACTCCCCGTTTTCCCAGAGTGGAGCCATCACCCCCCACCTCGCTCTCCCAACCTGCTCAGCAGCAGCAGCAGCAGCAGCAGCGGCCAAATCTCGTGCCTGGCCGTGGCATCTCGCACGCCGTTAGAGCTCCGAGCAGGAAGTCCCTCTTGCCTTGCGTGCTGCCCCCCCCCCTCTCCCAGCCCCGCTGAGAGCCAGGCTGAATTTTGGGATGTTGCTCTTGGGCATGGCAGGGTGCAGGGCTCCTCCTCCTCCTCCTCTTTGGGGGCCTGGCCTTCCCTCAGCCTGCCGCTGGGCTCTCCCTTCGCTCTCCCCCTTCCCCATTTCTGTGAGCAGAGCCTCAGCCAGCACTTCCTCAGCTGTTGTTTGCAGACCTTTCCGCGCCTCGCTTTGGGCCACTCTTCTTCTGGAGCTGGGGTGCAGAACCTCAGCCCAGGGGCCCCATCCGGCCCTCCTGGGGTTACAGTCCCACCCTCTGAGGCTCCCCACGTGACCACACACTCCTCGCCCACGCCCCGGGTGCCCGCCGTTTCCCCATTCTAAACCGTTGAAATGCCTCTCCTGAGGCTAAGCTGCTGGCCGTAGGAGCTCCGAGTTATTATGGGCTGGCATTTCTAGCACCAGCCCTTTTGCCATTACCCCACCCCCCACCCCCCGGAACGTGGCCCTCCAGAGCTCCCACAAAAGGAAACTTGGCCTTTGGGCTAGGAGAGGTTCTGCGCCGCTGCTGCCAGAGAATTCTGTCTGCGCTGTGGGTCAGCCCCTCACACCTGCGTCTTTCTCTTGCCCTTTCAGAGCACGTGACCTCCAACGCCAGTGATAGCGAAAGTAGCTACCGTAAGTGTTCTAAGATCTTACTTCATTTTGTCTTTGGGCAATATCTGTGGAGACTCTGGGTGCTCTTTCCAGGTGCTCCCAGCGATTTAAGAGCACAGGTGACATGTAACGTTCCTCAGACCCCTCCGCTGAGCAGCCATGAGGGTGGTAGAGCTTTGGAGCGGGTCTGGAAGCTCTCTTTCCCCATCCATCCGGTTGAACGGTGTTCTCAGCTCTGTGGAAGGGACCCGTTTCCCGGAGGCCCAGCAGCAGATGTACCCACCCCTGCGCTTCTGTGCCTCTCCAAAAGGCCGGACATGGAAAGGATCCAAAGTTTTCTCTTTGGCAGCTCCCTGCCATGCAGACGTGGCCCACCGTCCTTCGGCGACCATCCAATGGCCCGTTCCTCCCTGGCATCCGGTCTCCACATTCAACATCCTAAGTCCCTTCGGCCTCGCTTGTTGGCCTTCTCCCTCTGCATCCCCTTGGCCACCCTTGTACGCTCTTCTCGCTGGAGTCTTTTCCAGAGCCTTGAACAGTGCAATCACTTTCTGAGCCTTAGGAACGATGATCCTGATGGCACACCTATTTGACTTACCCCATGCACCCAGGACTGTCCGCTCAGACCGGCAGCAGCTCTTGGAGGTCTCAGGCAGGCAAAGTCTTCCCCGGACTGCCACCTCAGCTCCGTTCGAAATGGGGATGGCAGAGGCGGAGCTGGGCCTGGCGCTCCTGTCAGCTCCCTCGCCTGTCTCTGCTGGCGGTCTCTCCCAGCACAGCCTTCCCAATGGAACCGTAGAACCCTGAAGTGGGAATGGCCCATTGAGACCGTTGGCTCCGAAACCCCCGCTCAGCTCAGGAGTCCGGTTTAAAGCACCCCTGCCTGTCAGGTGGCCTTCCGGCCTTTGCCCAAGGACCTCCGGCATTACACTGGCCTTTGATCCTGAAGAGGAGTCGGGCCAGAGCAGAACCACTCGCCAGCTGCTTCCTGCCAATGCCAATCGGAGGGGTGTGCATTGCTGCCCCTAGCAAGCAGGAGGACCGTTGCGGTTGCAAAGCGGTAGTCAGGCGTTGTCAACAGATATTAGTTTTCAGTCAGGGCATTCTCTGCATATGATATTTACTTATTGTCTGCGTTGCTAAAGCTTTGCCGCTTGAGGCTGTGGCCATGTTCATTCTTAATCATTGCTTAGCCACAGTGAACGGCCACTTCCCAGTGGGGCCACTTCCCAGCTCTATTAGAGTCACGTCATTTAGCATGTTGTTTGAACCCTAGACTGTGATTGGGGTTCACTATGGTTTGTTCAAACAAGCTAGCTTGTTAAGAAGAAGTGCAGTTTGTCATGACAAGCTGTGGTTAATCTAAACCTGAAGAAAAAGCCAGGGAAGGGTGGGGGAGTCCAAGACTCGGGGCGTCTTGTTCTCATCACGCTGAGCTCCGCTCCAGAGCCTGGAGTCCAGACCCAGCTCTTAGGTCAGAAGCTGCCATGAGGGGCCAGGATGGGCCCCGGCCTTCTCAGAGATGGGGAATTCCTGGTTGCAAAACTGCCTACTCTTCTCTAGCTTCCAGTCATGGTCTCGTCGTCACATTTCTCTTGGCCTGTTCAACCTTTTTTACCAAGAGACTCTTCCATGGCAGCAGGCTGCATCTTTCCTTTTCTTTTTTACTCTTTGAACCTCCTTTTTTGCATTTCAGACCTCACACACACACCACACACTTCTCTGCAACCGTGTTAGCTTCCTGCTGACATCCTCCATATCTTTTTCCCCCCTTGCATTGTTCTGGTTTTGAGGATTGGGGGAACCTTTTGCTGATCTCTCTTCCCTTTCCTTAGAATCCCAAACTCTTATTTCATTATTGTGTTCTCGTGCGGTGGTGACCTTCGTTGCAACCTTTCCCACCAGTTCTTCACTTGAAATAAAATAAAAGTCGTTCTGATGTACAGACTGACAACCTTGAAGTACCAGCAAACGTTTATAGAGTCTTGCAGTCCATGGCCTTAATTAGAGCAGGTAGCTGAGGCATTCTGGAAAAAGAACGAGATACTTAATTTTGCCTTTGATGTGGTTAACTTCAGAGAAGGAGCCTAGAACTCCCATCAATAAATAAATACCTTTCCAAACAAAGCCTCATCTACTTGTTCCAGTTCAGGGACCCTGTATTAGATTCCATCCACCTGAGCAGTAGTCATCCAAATCGTGATAAGGAGGGCCCGACACCTGCAGCCATCACGGCCGCTTCCCTTCCTCCACGTAGTTCTAGAATTAGAACGGCCAGTTGTGTTTTTTAAGGCATTCCTGTCCTGCCCTATAGCAGTAGGTCTTAGGGTGGGATACAGTAGTACAAACAATTCCACATAAGATCACAATCAGGTATAAAATCAGCAATAAAACCCAAGCCATAGACCGAAACTAAGCTACTGTGAATCAGATGCCAAAGCTTGGGCAAACATTCAGGTCTTAACGTGGCGCCGACAGATGACCAGCCTTGGCACCAACCGGGCCTCCTCCGACAGGGGAGCCTTCTCTGACCGGGGCATCACAGCCAAAGAAGCTCTCCCTTGCAACTCCACAGAGGGGGAGGCCCTGCCTCAATATAGGGCTTTGCAGGTCATCACTAACAGCTTGAACTTGAGGCTGGAAGCATGTTGGGAGCCCAAGTCCCGTTCCTTTAAAGCCGGTGCTCTATGGGTCCTGTAAGCTGTCTCTGGCTCCAATCTAGCTGCCACCTTCTGCACTAGGGGCAGTTTCTGAGTCATCCTCCGGGGCAGCCCCACCAAGAATGCATTGCAGTAGCCTAAACTGCAGGAGGGGGAGGGGCAGAATAGGACGCGGTCACATCCCACAGCTTAATAGCCATGGCACCCAACCAGAGTTCCCCAACGCCACCCTCTGAATCTGACCCTGCAGATAGGAGCAGAACTACCATAGTAACATTGTGCCTTCAACTCCCATCTCACAGAGTTGGTCCAATAAGATACCACGATGGGTGATATTACAAGCTGCTGAGCGATCCAAGAGGGTTCCCCCTCGCCCGGTCTCTTCCCTGGAGCCGGTCAGCCATTAGGGTGACCAAAGCTCCTTTGATCCCAAACCTCAGGGTGAAACCACACCGGAAGAGGTCTAGATACTCTGTTTCCTCCAAGGACATCTGGAGCTGAGTGGCTGCCACCCGCTCAAGCACCTTGTCCAAAATGGGGCTATTGACAGTGGGGCGGTCGTCCTTGTGTATCTCAGGGTCCAGGGAGAGGCCACTGCCACCTTCTTTCAAGGCAGCAGGCACCTCACCCACCCCAACAGGACGAGACCTTCACCATGCCCTGGACCACCTAGTCACTCCCTCTCAGTTGTGCCTCCATAAAGCGGGATGGATGGATTCAAGCATCTTGTCAATTTCTTTGGGCCGCTACAACTGAAACTGATCCCCACAATACTAACTGGGCCATTCTCGAGACACCTCCCTAGATACTGCCACAACTCCCTAGATACTGCCACAGCCAGGTTGGTCACCGGTACATCTAGGAGTGACCATATTACGCCAGCTTTAAAATCGCTCCACTGGCTGCCAATTAGTTTCCGGGCGAAGTATAAAGTGTTGGTCATTACCTTTAAAGCCCTACATGGTTTGGGTCCAGGTTACCTGCGGGATCGCCTTCTCCCGTACAATCCGCCCCGCACGCTCAGGTCCTCTGGGAAGAACTTACTGCGGTCGGCCAAGACTAGGCTGACAACTGTTACCCAGAGGACCTTCTCTTCTGCCGCTCCCAGACTGTGGAATGACCTGCCGGAGGAGACTCGTCAACTTAACAGTCTTTTAGAATTTAAGAAAGCTATAAAGACTGTTCTCTTCCGGCAGGCATATCCAGTGTAATTTTTAGAATGTTTTTAGGATGTTTTAGGATGTTTTAATGATGTTTTAGGATGTTTTAATGCAGTTTTAATAATATTTGTCATGTTTTAATTAGTTTTATGTATTTTATCATGCTGTTGTTCCCCGCCTCGATCTAGATGGAGAGGCGGGTAAGAAATAAATCGTTATTATTATATTATTATATTATTATTATTATTATAACTCTGGCATCAAGATCTGAGCAGATGCAAGCCACTTTCTCTTCAAGCTACGTAGCCAGTTTGTCTCAGCAGGTGACGAAGGGTTCCACTCCCATCCCCTGAAAGCCCAGTAGTCTCTTCACCACCCAGAGCAACTCTGCTGAACGACACCTCAAGGATGTAATGGAGGAGCCCAAACAAGGCTCCTTCGCCTCCCTCGCTGCCGGAGAGGAGGCACGACAGAGCTCTCTTCCTCGCGTTCAGTCATGTGGACTTTGTGCTCCAGTCTCCACCAGCCTGTTTCATTGTCCATCGATCGTCTGCAAGCCAGGAAGAGGAGGGCTTCGGCTGGCCTCCCCTTCTAGCTTCCCATTCCATAGAAGAGCCCAGGCCTTGGCAGAATCGCCCACACTGCCAAAGTCCATAAGTCCCCAAGGGCAGGCTGCCTGAACCAGTCCCCCAGCCCTGCAAAAAGGGGTCTGCTCCCATCAATCCAAACCTTGGGCTAGTATCTCTTCTATTCATTCTCTCCTCCCTCCCCCCCCCCCACCGGTGCCCTACCTTCACCAGTTGCGCTCACAGGAATTGCCACCCCTTTCACCCTCAAGTGGGTGCATATGCCCCAGAGAGAGAGAGCACCCTCAGCCACCCTTCACTGTGGCCTTGCACTGTTAACTGTGGTGTTGAGTATTGGCTTTCCCATGATGAGGACTTCAAGGTGGATCAGAGTGTTTATGACCGCTTTCTCCCCTCTCTCGGCTTTGTGCCCCTTGGGTCAGCGTACAAGCAGAGAGAGCACCGGCCTTAGCAGGAGGAGGAAGGCTCCCAAATCCTCACCTGGCCTGGGATCTGTCAGCAGCGGTGTACAGGGGGCTCCCTGGGCTCTCGGTTGGAGTTTGCCGTTCCCTTCCTATTCAGTTCCAGGGACGGGGCCCCCGTTCCTTCTGCAGAGCCCCTGCAGCAGTCCCGTTGTGTGTGCTGGAAGATTTCCGTTTGCCTGCTCACGGTTCTGCCGAGTCCCGGGTGAGAGGCTGCTTTTGGCTCTCAAACTCTTCGATTTGGTTGCGTGGCAAAAAGATCAAAGCCCTTTCTCTGAATATGCAGTTCTAAACATCTCTCTCTCTCTCTCACACACACACACACACACACACCCTCTGTCATTTGGTCTCGGTCACAGAAGAGTGTGCTGACATCTGCTTTAATATTGCTTCCTGTTTCAACAAACTCTTTGTTCTGTTCCAGTCAGTTGCTTCTGTTACTGACCTTTCTATTTACTTCTTTAACTGGGTTTGGGCTTGTGACTACATACATATACAAAGTATCCTTCACCTGTCACCCCAATGAACTCTGAGTGCAGTCCAGACCCTTTAATCCTCGTGGGCCGCACGGGAAGGGTGCAGGCGCTTATCTTTTCCTTTGGATCGTGCTCTCTGTTCACAACGAACGCTGCCGTAAAGATCGGTGGGGGGAGTTGGTGCGGTCTCTACAAGAATTAGCTTGTCGTTGTTCTGCCCTTTATATACCATTAAACCTTAACATGCTGCTGAGAACTGAAAATAAAAAAGGGAAGGGAAAGCCGGCCTTTTGCAGCTCCCAGGCTCTTGGGCCCCGAGTGCCAACCGCTTGGGTGATCTGGCCATGCAGGGCTGTCAGAGGCAGGAGGCACGGATGGGCTGGCAGAGAGCAGTCCTCTTCGAAATGGGCAGAGACGCTTACGAGGACACGTGAATCCAGAGGTTCTGTTTTCTGCCCTCCGTTGCCCACACTGCAGCTGTAACATTCCCCGCTTGGCCTGAGGCTGTGTCCCTCAGTGGGCAAGGGGCCTCCTGCAAATGCTCCAGTCCACTGAGCGTTTCAGTGGAAACAGCCTGGAGGGCATCTGAATAGCATCACGCCTCAGTGTTTCTGCATTTGGCCCAGAGTGCAGGAGCTGAGAGGTCATTCGCTGCCGCTGGGATGAAGGGAAATGTTTTCAGTGAAACAAGGAGATAAAAGATTTCACGAAGGGCTCTCTAGGCAAAGCAAAAAGCGTCTTGCAAAAGACAAAAGGAAACACTTGTGCCTAAAGCTGTGATCCAGCCGCACTGCCACCCTGGCCGTTAGCAGTGGCTGAGCCGATCACTCTTCCCCTAGGCCCAATCCGTGCACCGTGGGGGGTGGGAGTCTTGTCCAATAACAGTTGGGACAGCGGGTTAGCTCAAGCTAAGTAATGGGGCTAACCACCCCCATAGGCTCATCTTCGTTGGAATAACATTCAACTGTAGCGTGTTACTTTTGCAGAAAATGGCGGTTGTTTGCCGCATCTCTTGCCATTTACATCCTTTTGCTGATCTGGGAGACTCTTTCCTCCAGGCTTTATCTGCTTAATCATTAATGGGAGAATTGGCTGGCAGGCAGGCGGTGGGTGGGTGGGTGGTGACGACAAGCAAATGCTGTACTAGAGCTGCTGAACTTGTCTATCTAAATTTCTAGGTGGCCAAGAAGAATACGTCTTGTCTTATGAGCCAGTGACTCAGCAAGAAGGTTTGTACTTATGAAGGTTTGTACTTTGCTTATGAAACGAGCAGACCCACGGTGGGCCGCAGAGACCTGAGTGAGACCCACCCCCCAGCCCTGTGCTAGAGAGCTGGCTGGCTGGCGTTTTGGAGCAAGTGCCTTATTAAGCAAGATGAAATCTTTGCTTCCCCCCCCCCCCCCCCAAAAAAAAAAGCCTTGGAAATAACATCTCAAAAGCAGAGATGTGTGAATTGGATTTCGAGGGGCAGTTAAGGAGCCTGCCCTATACACACACAGGCCTTGCTCCCCAGAGCAAAGGTGAGCTTGCCATGCAGCCACGGAGGACGGGGGCTGAGTCGGAACTCTGCTGGTGATTTGGAGGGGCGCTGCCGGCGACTTGATCTTTTTAAGTCCTTTAGTTTTGTTTTTAAATGTGTGTTGCTGTGTTTTTAGATATTTCCCTGCTGGTGGTTTTTACTCTGGTTCTATTTTGTTTAAAACTTTGAAAGATTATATTCTGTTACATTCTATTTTAGAGTTTTAATTTTTGTGAACCTCCCAGAGAGCTTTGGCTATTTGGTCACACAGAAATGAATAAATAAATGAGCAATCTGGCAGAGAAAATCTGTCACGTCTGGCTGCAAAAATGCCCAGGACATTTTATTGGTTGACAACCTGCATGTGTCACCCAGTAACATAAACGGTGGGTAGGTGAGGTCCACTAGCACAAGCTCTTCAGAACAGCCCTGGGCTCATTTGGGTCAGGGGGCAACCTCGGGTTCACAGCCCTCTTGCTCCCCCGGCTCTGGAGCTCCCCTCTGCTCCTAGCTCAGGGGCAGAAGACACTTATTTGGGGGCTTTGGCATAGGTCAATGTCTGGGCCTTGGGCCAAAACTGGATGAAATTTGGAGGCGCAATGGAAAACACATGGTATAGGACGGTTACTGTAAACAGAGTAAGTAAGCAAGGAGCGTTGAGTCAGGAGAAATCTCTCTGCAAGTGAGCCTTTTGAGAATGCTCAATCAGAGGAGCGTTGGCCCATCACCAAAGGCAGGGAGGGATGCTGAAAAGACCCCACACCAGAAGCCTCGTGCCGGAGCCATCAAGTGAACATAGAATCATAGAATAGTAGAGTTGGAAGGGGCCTGTAAGGCCATGGAGTCCAACCCCCTGCTCAATGCAGGAGTCCGGTTTTCCAGCTGTCAGTAATGTCTAAACCTGACTTGTCTTATGGAGGGGAAGATCTCCTGAATTGACACCCATGGACTTAATTTGATGTTCTGCCTCCACATCTCTATCAGCCGCCTTCTCCTGAACCGCTTTGCTGGTCCAGGTGGGGAAAATGCAACTGGAGAAGGGGGGGCGCATTTATAAGAGATAATCATGTAATAAGCAGAATGGATTTAGTCCTTTGGGGGTTAAAATCTTAGCCAATATCACCCCAGAATGTGCCTGCCCACCCCCAGAAAGGAATGCTCTGTGCCCGCAGCCCCTCAGCCGCCTGTGAGCCAAGACCCCTCCCCTTCTCATTCTAGCCCATTTTCAGTACTAGCTGAAGAGTTAGCGGAACAGTCAACTGGTTGCCTTCAGGACAAGGGGACTGTGGCAGCAGTGAGAAGCGTCCATTTGCAATGAAAGGCATCTCGGGACATAGGACTGGTCAGCTGCCTCCAAAGCGAGAGGCAAAGCAGGGCTCTCAGAGAGAAAGCGGCTGGCGTGGGCCAGGAGGCCGGGGCGAGCGGCTGAGCGGCCATCCGCAGACGGTCACTTGTTCAAGGCCTCGGAGCTGCAGGTGGAGACAGGTCCTTGGGAAGTGGATGCTGGCCGGGCAGCCAGGTTGCCAGCTGTTGTGCCTGGACATGTTCCCTCTTTCTCGTCGGTGAGCCGCTCCCCTTTGAGAGAGGCCGTCTGCTGTCTCCAGGTCGCTCGGTTTCCATGCCCTGACTTTGCTGAAACTCTCTAACCAAAAGCTGTTTGGTCCGTTATCTTCCAGTCAGTTACACGCGGCCTGTGATCATCCTGGGACCTATGAAAGACCGGATCAACGATGACCTGATCTCTGAATTTCCTGACAAGTTTGGGTCCTGTGTCCCACGTATGTATGGCAAAGGGCTGCCTGGGAAGGCTGGAGCATGTAGGACAGGGATGCAGAAGGTCCCTTCACCTAGAGGGCTGAATTCCATTTCAGAGAAGATCTCGGAGGGGGGGGGGGGAGATTGCATTTGGGGAGGGGAGGGGCCAAAATACCATCCTCTTTTATTTTAAAGCTCTTCCTGCCAGCAATGAAGCCTTGAGTGGGGGGAGGCATTTCAGCCTTTTAGAATGGGGGCAAAACCTCACAAAACTCTGGCAGCTACTGAAAGATTACTCATTTAGGAAAAGGGGGCAGGGGGTGTGGCTTTCTGGGTACCCTGGGAGGGCTGGATTTTGCCCCCTGACTGGACGTTCTGAACCCATGATTTAGGCATAGACACAAGTGCCTGTCCCATGGAGCTTACAGTCTAAGTTTCAGCTGGAGGAGAGAGGAAAGGGGGTCTCGAAGAAAGAAAAAGAAAGAAAGGCGAGCAGATGCCATTGTGTAGTTTTAGGTTTGGGAAGGAGCTGCTAGGGGGAGAGGTGGGATTCATGCTGCTGTCTGGATGGAGCCTGTTGAGAGGGCAGGAGAGCAGCGGAGGATGCAGAGGCATCTTGTGAAAGTTAAGATCCGGGAGCAGGAGCGTGAAGAGCTTTGGAAGTAAGAAAAGAAGAAGGGGTTGTGATGTTCTGGATTTAACTTTGCATTATCAATTTATAGTTTTGGTATTTAGGAAGCCTTTGGCTGCTAGTTCACTACCTATAGCTGATTAATACACTTCATTCAACAAGGAATGCGCCAGATGGGTTCAATTCTGTAGTTTTACTAACAAGCATTAGTAAATGAAAAATCGTATGTTTTCACTTTTACTATAAACAGAAGTGCCTTCAAATAAAATACAGACATCAAAATATCACATATAGCCTAAGCTAAGAAGCCTCTTTTTTTCCTAAATATTTCTTGTTGCTAAAGATTTGGGGGAGTTGGCCGATCTGGATGGATACACACCTGGTCTCGCACTGCTCCTGAAAGGCTAAGCGTACTGTTTGGGAGCGGCCCCGCTCCCCTGGGATGAGCGGCCTCAACGGCCGCCTTCGGTAAGGATGGCTGCCGCTTTATGCCTCCTTTGTCTGGGAGGATGACATGGAGGAGAGTTCCTGTGCACAGCGCCAAGCATTCAAGAAGCAAGTGAGATGAAACTGGGTCGCTCGTCTCCGTGCCTTGTTGTGGGAGCAGACCCTGAAGGCTGCAGGCTGTCAGGATTGAGACCAGGCCTCTGCCATGTCTGATTCTTCCGATTCTGATTCAGGAACAGTTAGACCAGAGAGCCGGGGAGGAAACTCCCCGAGAGTCTCCAGGAGCTGGAGAAGAACCTTCTCGAGACCTTGACAGCCGGTTGGCCAGGCTGAGGCACTGCCTCCCCACCCCCACCCCCGTGGGAAATCTAGTCCCTTCCGAGGAGGAAGGACATGACTTGGCGGACACAAGGGCATGTTGTTGGCCTAAGGAATGCCTTGAGACGCTCTGCCGGAACAATGGGGGGGCTCCCTAAGGGAGGAGCTTAAGACCCCTTTGAGGTTCACTGTAGCTGCCTGTTGTCAGTTGGGTGGCAACTTCTCTACCTTGCAGAGAAGCCTTCCCTGACGGAGAACACAGGGTTAGCAATTTAGGCCCAGGGGCAGACTTCGAGTTCCACTGAAGCCGCATGGAGGAAAAGCTCCCCATTGACACAATAAAAGCCACGACTAGCTTGAAGTGTTGAGCCTGTGATGTGTTGATGGTGTAGTGGAAAGGCTATTGATCCTGACACGGACTTAGCAGCGCAAAACCGACCTCTTCCAATGGCTTCTTCCTCTGTCTCCACTAAACCGGTGCCATCGGTCTCTCTGTTACTTCTCCAAGCGCCACTTTCTGCGGAAGGAGCAATCATGCCGACTCATGGACACCCCTGCCCCACCAACGGCACCAGAACTGACTGTGTCGCAGGGCTCACCCTCGACCTCAGCACCGACAACCTGCCCTTGAGACTTCAAGGCAAACCAGCACAGTCTCGTCACAAGCACCCGGAAGTGGTACAGGGACTGGAGCCAGGGAGCGAGAAGAAGAATCGTAGGGTCAAACCTGACGACAAAGCTTTGCCCTCGGAAGCACTTCCAACACCGGCGCCGACCAGCTCCGGTCCCGCCATCTCAGCTGAGGTTGCCAGCCCTAATTCGGGGACATTACAGCTGCCTCCTGATGATGGTTCATCCGGCAAGATTCAGTGCATGGGTAGGATTGGAGGATGAATATGGGGAGAAATCCCCAGGACAAGGAGATCAGCCTGTTGCCCTCTCTGCACAGATGCTCTCGTTCCTCTCGGTACTGCACCGACTGGCCCCACTGGGAACAGACTGCGCACATCAGCCACTGCAAACACCTCGCCATGGCAACGGCTTTCTGAGCATTCAAATTGCTACAGACCACACTACAGGAGTCTTACATCAACAATCAAGGGAGCACAAAGTCTGTCTCCTGTCGTG
The DNA here is from genome assembly GCA_029215795.1 of Anniella stebbinsi. Lineage (NCBI taxonomy): Eukaryota > Metazoa > Chordata > Lepidosauria > Squamata > Anniellidae > Anniella > Anniella stebbinsi. The sequence goes on from JARDYH010000002.1 coordinate 367,687,201, forward strand.
AGCTGCCCGTTCCCTCTGGCATCCACACGTGGTGGCAAACTGACACGAGACGCTCACGTCGGTGAGACTTCTTTTTATTGAGGAAATCACACGGTGAGAAGCATAACAGTTACATTCTCTAACAATGCTACTTAAAGCTGAACGATAGTTAGAAAGCTTTAGGCTCTTTTCTTGATACAGATCTCCAGACGATCGCTTGGGGGAGGGGGTGATAGAGTTAGCTACTATCTGATTTGAGCTTCTGTAGACGCCGTAGAATCTGGCACCTCAAGGGACACGGCTAAAGCCTAAACAAGATCTCAGGGAGGGGGAAACACTTCTGCTTGGAGCCACCAGAGCCGGGCACAGACGAAAGATCACGCTCCATCAAACAGCCTGCCGAATGCCGAGCTGATACAGTACGCGTAATCACAGGGAAGGTAAAACCTCAGGCCCAGGAGTCCCATCCTTCTGCTAAGGACTGGAAACTCCCTGCCACCTGAGTCTGGCCACAAACACACAATCTACAGCAAACGCAAGCTCAAGTCTATGAAAAGCCCCCCAGTACTTTCGATGGCATAATATTTTAAAATCTAGAGTCCAAAAAGCAAGTGAGAGAGCATGTGCAGAGTGCTTCTAAATGGCCTATTCCAAGCCACTTGACAGACAAGTCCTCTGACCTGTAAATTATGCCCGTGTGCCAACAGAGCAAGATTGCTCCACCCACTACGATAATGCTACAGTCTGAGTGACATCTTCCAAGGGCAGCCCTCTCTATATCAAAACACTCCCAAGTTCCCAGAGAACTAGCAGCTTCAAAGCCGAGACAAAGAGCGCAACAAGCGACTCCCGTAAGAAACCCTGACAGAAATAAGCTCGCAGAGACTATTTCTTATGAAGCAACCAACATTCAGTCAAGGTCTCCAGCCTTGATTGAAGACCTACACATGACATCTCCCTCCTGTTTCTCACCCCAAATTTTTGGGAATGTTACATCACCAGGTGCATTATTCCCATTGACCTCACTGATACTATGAACACAGATTTGCTTCGTCAGTCCTGTAACGCCCCCCCCCCCCCGGCAAATGGGACTTCTCACGGTGGTTATGTTGCATCTCTTCAGAGTGTGGTGTACCCCATGGTGGACTGTTTTGCTAATACAGTGAACTCAGAGCACAGGCATTTCGACAGCAGGGCAGAATACAACCAGAACTTCCTGGTTGACAAACTTTCTCCTGGGTACAAGATACAAGAAGAGAACAACGCATCGTGCCTACTGATGACTCCATGGTGGCCTTGCCAACTGTGATTCGCCACACGGCTCCTCTTGGATTGCACCTTTCTCTTGTCTTCCTTGGCCCCTGGACCCTCCTCACCATGGATCGGGGGCATGTCGGACACCCCGATCTTGAGCTTTTTAGCCTCATGGCAGTGCTAGTACAAGGACACGCCAATTTCCCAAGGTGGTCCTGGAAATCATGACAGCCTCACTTCAGTCTTTCACCAGGGTGTCATATGATGGAAGGCATTTCTGTCATTTGTAGTGACCTCTTACTGGTCATTGAGCACCTCCTCCCTTTCAAGGCCAGAGGGCTGGGGCTCTCCTCAATCCAGGTGTACATGCCAGCTCTCAAGGTGGCTGGCTATCATATCTAAACATGTCTCTTAAGTGGTTTACAGAATCTTTACAGAGATTAAAATACCTCATAATAAATGCAAAAACACTCCGTTAAAATGTTTAAAGCCAACACTAAACACACAGTAATTGGTCAACTACCTGGGCAGCACAATCAGGCCATAATTGGTGCATCCCAACCTCTGGATCCAGGGAGAGCTTTTCCAGAAGTGGACATGACACCGTTTCCTTTAAGGTGGAGGGCAGCATTCACAAGGATGCATTCAGCATTCCCTGGGTCCAGCCAACCAACCCCTCCCGGATAGCTTGAACAAGCCAGGATGGGCAAGGATCAGGAGAGCATATTGTAGGCCAAACAGCTACAAATGTTTTGTCCACATCCTTGAACCTCAAAAATGAAACCTGATCCATACAGCTTGACCGGACAGTGCATTGGACACCTCACCAGTTACTGTACGAAGGCAGCGTTTGAGTCTGCGTGAAGCTGAGCAATTTTATCCTCAAAGTGCTTTGCAAAATCATCACAGCAGGTTTCAGAGGGCTCCAGTTTAGGGTTTACGGGAGATGGTGACACCAAACCATGAACCACCCATCAAAGCTCTGCTGGGCAACTACTTGAGGATGTAATGGAGGCAGCAAAATAAGCCACCTTTTTTGCCCTGACTGCTGCACAATAGGCACAACTAATTGCTCTCTTATCCGCCCCTGGTCAGCCTTCCATGTCTTGCACCGTTGACACTCTAGCCATCTTCCAGCCTGTGTCATTGCCTAGAGCTCACCAGAAAACCAGGTAGCACCTTGGGTTCTGCAGTGCCTTAGAAGGTGCTCAGGCTCAAGTGTGTCAACAGCCTGTTGTGTCTTGCCATTCCCTAGTGTGAATCGAGCCTCAGCAGCATCACTGACTCTGGCTACTGGAAAGTCCGCTGCCTACCCCCACCCAGCTTTCAGGGATTTCAGGATTCCATAAGATGTTGACAGGCTCCATGAGATCAAACTTCATCTAAAACCTCAGCAAGAACACATTCCTAAATTGCTGATCACCTAACAAAACCAAGTTACATAGCCCTAAAATTAGCCTCTATACCAGGGGATGGGAAAGTGGCCATTGTAATGGCAATTTTCAAAGGGATCCAAGTGGAAGTGGGAAATTACAGCCAGCTTAATGGCTGTTCTGGGTAAATTGGTGGAAAGCAATATTAAAGATAAAATTATGAAGTCTATAAAAGAACAGTGTTCAAGAATGGAGGATCTCCAATTGTCTGAGATTTTCTTCTACCCAGTGATCCTGGGGTACTGAAACCATCACATCACCTGGCAGAGCCCAGTGTGAATGCCTGTAATCCCTCCTCCTCCATACCATGCTGTCACCCTGACTAGTCAGCATTTTTTACGCTATTCCCCCTCCAACTGCTTTTTGTAGCATCTGGCCTGATGAAGAGAGCTGGAGATCCTGAATGCTTGCACATTTTTTGTGATCTTTGAGGTAGCCTAATAAAGGCATTACACAAAATAGATTTTGGCATTTTTCTTAGGGCCAACACATCTGCCTTATTTTTATTTATTTTATTTTGTATAAAAGAACAAGTATAACTAGAGGAGAACCAACATGGGCTTCTGCAGAAGTAATTCCTGTCTCACAACCTTTTTGACTTCTGTGAGGGAGTATCAACAAGCATGTGGATAGAGAGCATCCGGTAGATATGGTTTACTTGGGTTTCCAGAACTCCCCAAAGTCACCTGAGCAAGCGTAGCACTCCTGGGATGTGAGCAGTGGGGTCTCCCGTGGATCTGTATTGAGACTGGAGCTTTTTAACTGTTCAAAAATTAGCTGGAGTTAAGGATGAGCGCTAGGGTGGGCATGTTTGCTGACAAAATCAAATTATTCACACTGGCTATAAAAAGGGGGGAAATAGGAGAGCTTCAAAAGGACCCCACCCAGTTTCATGTATTTCCTGATGGGGTCTGAGCTACTAATGGTGACTGATTGCGAAAGGTATTTTGGGATCGTCATGGATAGCTTGAGAAAAATGTTGACCCAATGTGTGATTGCTGTGGTGGTGGGGAAACATATTCCATATTAGCCATGATTAGTAAAGCAATTGAAAATAAAACTACCAATATCATAATGCAGAATGGCACACAACCTTTGTACGTCAGACATCTGCTGGGGTGGCAGGGTCTGCACACTCACACATGAATAAATACAGACACGTTCGTGTACAACTTGTTTGACAGGTAACACATGCCACCCATGCGCCACACCCTCAGATTCAGTGCTACTGCCAGAACCGTCCATATTCCTTCTCAAGTATTTTTTTAATTTTCAAAACATCAAAAAGCGTTTTAAAAAACCACATTCTACATAACAATACAATAACAATAACAAACCGACACAATAGACACATAAAAAACAATCCACCAAATTACAGTAAGTTTCAGATTTTCTCCCCAGCAAAGATAATCAACTCTATTTTCTCCTGCTTATAAACAGTAAATCAATTTCCCCACTTTCTCTTACGTTAACCATTTCTCATTCATTAAATCCACAGACAAACAAATAATTTTTTCCTGTCCCTTCACAAAGTCTATAAGAGGTTTCCATTCCATTAAAAAGCCAGATACTGACTTTTCTCTCATTACTGATGTAGGTTTTGCCATCTCAGCCAACTCCAATATCGGAAGCATCCGTTCATCTGTTGTAGGCAATGTTGGGCTTTTCCGCTTTTGTGCATAGAGTATTCTCACTGCCGTTGTCATGTATATAAGAACAAAGTTCCATAGTTCCTTTCCGACTGGTCATCTATTAGGCCCAGCAGGAAGTTTTCTGGCTTCAATTGTATATTAATCTTTAATATTTTTTGAATTAAGGAATGAATTTGTATCCAAAAAGTTTTTGCTTTTTTACATGTCCATCACATATGGTAAAAGGTTCCTCCTCCTCCTTCTTCGCATTTCCAACAAATTCCCGAGGCACCTTTATACATCCCATTCTCAAACAATCCAGGATTCCTGGCTTCTAATCCTTCTCCCTCCTCTAAGGGTGCCTCTTCACGAGAGGTTTAATGCTCTTTGAAGTCTCATTAAAAAATTTACCTCCACACCAGCGGAGCGCAAATGGGGCGTAGAGGCGCGTTATCTCTCCGATTATGCACATTATCGAATGCGCGTTAAATCGCGAGTTTTATTTTGTTCCGTCCGTTAAAGCGCATTTTGACTGTGTGAATATGCGCTTATGCGCATTAACTACTTGTAAACCGCATTTTGGACATCCATGAATGCGCTTCGCTGCCTCTCGCCACCTCTCGTGCAGAGGGATTAGGCGTAAATGCGCTTTTGCGATTATGCGCATAATCGCCTAACCAGGTGCAAAAGCGAATCCTTGTAGAGGGGACCTAATCCACTGTCTTGTGAAGGATCCACAGTTTCCTGGAACTTTTACAGGACAAAAAAGCCGGGAGGGGAGAGCGCTCCAGGTACAGACTCTATTGTTCCTACCATAGAAGCCCTGTTCCTAGAGTGTCCTACAAAGCAATCAGAAGCCTTTGAGCGCGGCTGGAGCCATAGAACCTCTTCCTTGAGTCTTTTTCCTTTTTGTTCTGGGGGGGCTGTGAGACAGGGTTTGCGGGGGCTGCCTGCGGTATACGGGCTGCTCTTTTTGCGCCCCTGTAGTAATGGCTTCAAACAAATACATGGTGCAACCATATTTGGAATATTACATACAGTTCTGGTCACTGCACCTCAAAAACAAAAAATGCAACCCAAATGATCAAGATGCTGGAGCAAACCCCCCCCCCCCCCGAGGAGGAGGAGGAGGAGGAAAGGTTCCAAGGTCTGGGACTGTTTAGCTTAGGAAAAAGGCGAGTAAAGGGAGACGTGATGGAGGTGTATAAAATCATGCCTGGTTTGGAGAATGTGGAGACATTTTTCTCCCTCTCCCATAATACTAGAACCCATGAAGCTGATTGGTGGGAGATTCACGACAGATGAATGGAAGGACTTCTTCACACAGCGCAAAATTAAACTCTGGAATGCACTACCACAAGATGAAGGGCTAGCCACCAATCTGGATGGCTTTAAGGGTGTGTGTGGATAAATCCCAGAAGAACAAGGAGGAGGAGGAGGAGGAGGAGGAGGAGGAGGCGGCTCTCCATGGCTACGAGACTTGATGGTTGTATATTAATTACCTCCAGTATCAGAGGCAGGATGCCCATTTGCACCGGTTCCTGGGGAACACAAGCTATTGAGCTCCTGTCTTGCTTATAGCTTCCTATAGGCACCTGATTGACTACTTCTGGAAGAGAATGCTGGACTAGCGAAGCTGTGCATTGACCCAGCATGGCTCTTCTTACGTTCTTAACGTGCAGTAATTCCAGCGGCTGAGGAAGCAGGCAGCTGCACCTCACAACATGAATTGACAGCTGTGCTCTCTGTGTTTTGGACACTTTGACTTGTCATCTTGGGGGTACTGCGCCCCCCCCCTTGTCAAAAGTGGCTCAGTTGTTCATGGCCTCTGTGGCAACCTTGGGCTGATATGAAATTATATTTGTTCCAATATATTTCACTGGGCATGCAATACTCGCGACATTCTTCGCGAGTCATGGAACCATTTTTGGCTTTTTCGTATACTTAGTTCAAGACAATCTTTCTCTCTTATATTGTATACATGTTATGAAATACTTTGTCGTGTTTTTTCACCTCTTCATAAGCCACCTTGAGAGCACGTGTACCTGAAAATGCTTAAAATACATAAGAATTATTGGGCCGCCTCTGGTGGCTTATGGCCTGAATGGGTCCCTGCCGTGTCTGTGGGATGATCCTACTGACCCGTCCAGCCAGGGCCTGCTTGACCTTTAGGAGAGGGAAACAGCCTGGATTAGTGACCCGAATGTCCTCCCCTCTTGGTGGTCTTTAGGCAGCTCTGTGGTTTCCTGAGTAACTGGGACCAAGGAAAGGGAAGATGAGTGTGCAAATGGCAGAAGATTCGAGGCGAATTGGATCTGGCTCAAGCTCACATTTGAGCCGACTCTATGGTGGTTGCGACAGGGAGGAAAACTTCCTTTGCAGCAGCACTGCGGCACCCGAGAGAGCTTTTCCAGGGTAGTGAAAGGCCTCTTGCGGCGTGGCTAAGGTGGGGAAAGGATACGACAAAACCAAAAGGGATTTGGCTCCCAGACGGAACGAAATGCAAAAAGAAAATGTATTTGCAAAGGTGTGTATGTTCAAAGAGCCAGTGTGGTGCAGTGGTTAAAGTGTTGGACTGGCAGTCCGGAGATCCGGGTTCTAGTCCCCACTTGGCTATGAAGCTCACTGGGTGACTTTGGGCCCGTCACAATCTCTCAGCCTGACCTACCTCACAGGGCTGTTGTTGGGGGGATAAAATGGAGAGGAGGAAGATTATGTATGCCACCTTAAGGAGGAAAAAAGGCAGGATATATATATATATAAAATAATAATAATAATAATAATAATAATAATAATAATAATAATAATAATGGTGCCCGCTCACTCCCATTGTCCAATCCCAGAGAAGCAGCGGAAGTGATCAACCCGTGGCTGGAGTCAGTTCAGGAGTGAACTGATATTTGTAACACTTGCAGGGAAAACTTTGAAGTAGTTGGGTGTTGTGTCATTTTGCTTTCCGCTGCCTTCTGACCTCTCTCTTTCTTTCTCTGTAAAGATACTACCCGACCAAAGAGAGACTATGAAGTGGATGGGCGGGATTACCATTTCGTTACGTCCCGAGAACAAATGGAAAAAGATATTCAGGATCACAGGTTCATTGAAGCCGGGCAGTACAACAATCATCTGTATGGGACAAGCGTTCAGTCTGTGCGGGAGGTAGCTGAGAAGGTAAATCGCTGCACCTCTTCCAAAAGCTGGTTTCTATGGGGTTTGGAATGGTCCCAGGGCCTATTTTGATCCAACTTTCCCTTCCCCATCGTTTCTGTATCTGGCAGTAGTGAAACAAACTCACAGCAGAAGGAGGCAGCCTTCTTGCGGGGCCTCGCTTAGCCCTTCGGTGTTGCCAGAGCATCCCACATACAAGGATTCCTATTACCTTAACTAACCTTTGTGAGAGTAATTGTTTCCATTTTACCAAAGAATAAAGCAAAGTCCGTATACATTATATCCTGAGAATCAACATACTGAAATGTAGTCTTTTGTAAACCGCCCAGAGAGCTTCGGCTAGGGGGTGGTATAGAAATGTAGATAATAATGATGATGATGGTGATGATTGGATGGGACTACTAGGCGGAGCCACCACAGTTGGGGAACCATCCACAGACAGTGCTCATCAAGGGTTCCTCACCAAGTAGAGGGAGGTGTTGCGTAGGGTGCCACAGGCCTCAGTCCTGGGCACTGTACTCTTCAACATTTTAATTAATGATGTCACAATAACCCATGATGGGTTAATTAACTCATCATGGGTTAACATATAATCTGATGGGAGTTTTTTTTAAAAAAAAAACTCATGATGTCTTATTTGGCCAAAATAACCCATTCTGATAACCTACAGTCTGCAGACTGGGTTATTTAATTCATTGTGGGTTATTGTGTTGTGTGGTGGTCACCGTTTGTTATTTTGGCTGTGTGGCAAGAGTGGTCAAAACAGCTGCCACTCTACTCTTCATTGGCATTAAAGTGACCACGCCAGCAGGGCAGAGGAGACAGGCTAGAAGGTGTGGTGGCCCTGATCCTGCAAACCTCCAAGGTGTTACAGGGGCTTTTCCCTCTTTTTGGTTCATCTGAGATTTTTGCTGATTTCATAGTTCTCGCTTGGTTTTCCTAGGGCATCCGGTGCCTCCTTAGTGCAGGCGGCTGCCTATGAAGATTGGTCCCAGTCCTGCAACCCCAAGGTTTTCTAGGCATCTCCCCCTGTGGGGGCTCCTCTGGAGTAAATGCGCAGGAGGTTGATGGTGTATTGGGTGCCTCCCGGCTAGCAGAAGCTGTGTGTGGAGTTTGGCCCCCCCAGTTCTGCAGACAAAACCCAAGGTTTTCTAGCTCCTTCCCCCTTTGGGGGGCACTCGGCATTTTCCCTCCTTGGTGAGTTATTGCGCAGGTGCCTGAGGGTGGATCACTGGGCGCCTCCTCACTGGGCGAGGCTGTGCGTGACGTTTTGTCCCAATTCTGTAAACTTCCACCACTTCAGAGGTAAACGGTGCCACTGCTCAGGCAGTGAGGCTGCAGCAAGATAGGGGGTGGGATAGGATGAGGCAAATGACACACCACCATGGCTTAGTGAGCTACTCACAGTACTTTATTAGCCCACTCGTTTGGCGGGGAATCGTGGGCTATTTAGAAAAAAAATAACCTACTGTGAGTAGCTTATTAACCCATCGTGGGCTGTTGTGACATCCAAATGCAGCCTATGAATCAACAGTGTGATGTGGCTGTAAAAAACGTAAATGAAGATAGCAGGAAGTCATAGTTCCACTCTGCTCTGCTTTGGTCACGCCTCACCTTGGATACTGTGTTCAGTTCTGGACATCGCGGTTTAAGAAGGATTCAGATTAATTGGAACAAGTTCAGAGAAGGGCAACAGAGATGATCAGTGGGACTAGAAACTTAGAATGTCCTAGGTGGAAAGGTGGAAGGGACTGGGTAGGTTTTGCCTTGAGCAGAGAAGACTGAAGGGGGAGAGGACAGCGCTCTTCACGCCCCTCAGGGGCTGCCACTCAGAAGAGGGCCGCGTCCTGTTCTCTGCCCTCCAAGATTGCGGGACCCAAATAAGAGGCTTCAGTTACAGGAAGGCAGATTTCGGTTGAATGTCAGGAAAACTTCCTCGCAGTCAGAGTGTGGAACCATCTGCCTAGGGAGGGGGTGGGCTTTCCGTGTCAGGAGGGGTTCAAGCAGAGACCGGCAGCCACCTTTCACGGGTGCTTTCGCCTGGATTCCTGCACTGAGCAGGGGGTTGGACTCGATGGCCTCAATGGGCCCTTCCAACTCCAGGAATTTGTGACCCTATAAGCATATGCCCCCACCGCGCATCAATCATAGCAAAGCCTCACAGGTCATGCTCACCACTTGCAGAGTCCAGGCAACAGCAGTGGTGGCTGGCCTGACATGCTCTCTTCTACCTGTGCAGGGTAGGGTCTTGCAGGATCTCAACAGGTGTCTTGTTCTAGGCCTTGGCCTTCTGGGCAAGTGTATCCTGCCATTGCTTATCCAGGCAGAAATCCTGAATTAACACAGGTAATAACAATTAGTTCTGTAGCAACACTTGGCAATTGTTGTTCCCTTGGATCCTGACGACCCTGCTAGGACTTCGGTTGCCACGGGGAGCTGCATCTTCCATGCATCCTTGATCCAGGCCGCTGCCATGGCAAGGCCAAACATCTAGTCAAGCCCCACAGTGAGTCCTTCATGCCACAGCCATCTGGTACATTTGGGTGGGAAGGGGAAGGAGGCAGCTGCTGCGTTAGAGCACTTTGGGACCAGGCTGATCTGTCTGCAGCTTCCTGAGCTGGAGATCTTTGTTTCCAAACGTTGGCAGCATCCTTAGTCAGACGGTGTTCCACTCAGAACTTCCTCTCCTTCCACCGTTTGGTACAGCAGTACAAGAGAGGCCTTGGGCTGTTGGTGCCCTTAGTTTGCCCTGGTTACCTCTCCAGTGGAACAGCCTTGGTTCAAGCATGAAGCCAGGGAAAGGGCTCCTCCATCTGAGGCTCCCCAGGTTACCTCAGGGAGAAGCTTAGATCTCTTGGCTCAAAGCAGTATGCTTCCCGTCCTTCACTTCCTTCTGTTCTTATACCAGGGCGTGACATATCAGTGATGTATTGCACCTGTGTGTGTTTCTGATGAGTGGAAAAGGGAGAGCAGGCCCAGCTGCAGGGAACTCTCTCTGTGCACGATCTGCCCCTCAATCTTTGGAGGGCCAAAAGCGCCGCCTCCGGCAGGCTGAGGCTCAATCTCTGCAAACCTGGTTCAGTTGGTGTTGTGATAAACTGGTTGAAGTTTAAGAATTGGAGCTATTTCTGAGAAACGTTGCATACAAAAGGAAATGGTGAGGAATGCAGACATGGGAGGAGGGATGCAGAGACCACGCTTGTACAGCAACCACTTGGAATACCTCGGGGGGGGGGCACTGCAAGAGGTCCCAATAGGCACTCTGGCGCACCAGGCCTCTGGCTCAGGTGTGGCAACCCCCCCCCCCCGAGGTTAATAAGGAATGCCCCCCATGCCCTCTATAGCTGTCTGAGGCCTCAGCCACGTGGCACCTCATTTGATGTGTCATGCTCACACTGGCTAAAATGATAAGCTACTACAGCAATCACGGGAAGATCACAACAGCTGGGACTGTTTAGCTTGGAGAAAGGGCCAGGAAGATGGGGCATGAGAGAGGTGGACAAAACCATGCCTGATGTGGAGAAAGTGGACCGGGAGACATTGGTCTCCCTCTCCCATAATACCAGAACCCAAAGCAGTCATCTCATGAAGCTGATTGGTGGGAGATTCAGGACAGATACAAGGAAGGACTTATTTGCTGCCACAAGATGTGATGGCCACCAATTTGGATGGGTTTAAAGGAGGGTTGGATAAATTCCTGGAGGAGGAGAAGGCTATACGTGGCTACTAGTCCTGATGGTTATGTGCTACTTCCAGTATCCGAGGCAGTAAGCCTGCGTGCACCAGTTCTTCTTCGTGGTCTCTGTGCATCACACATATGGGCTCGCGCCGGCGCCGAGCCCCGTTCGGGAAACTTCCATAGCTAGCCTAGCGTTTTTGGCGGGAACCCCTCCCCCCACCATCTCACCGCGCATGCTCCGGGTTCCCGCCTACCTCAGTTCTTCTTCGACCGCTGGTGAATTAGCCTCGCGGGAGACTTCCTCCGACGTTTCTTCGTCGTTCGTATATCTGTTCTAAAACAAAGTTAAAATAGTTAGTTAGCTTAGCGTTAGTATTGTGTTTAACATATATATATATAAAAAAAAAAAAAAAAAAAATTAATAATAATAATAGTAGTTAGGTAATTTGTTTTTCGCTCCTGCTGAGCCGCCTGCTGCGGCAATGGCGCAGGCAGCCCTTTTCAAGCATTGCCTAAAATGTAAGGCAAAGCTCACCCTTACCGATGGGCATTCCCTCTGCCTACTGTGCCTAGGAGAGGGCCACGTTGTGGAGACATGTTCTCACTGCATGTCTTTTTCCCGGCAAACCCGGCGAAATAGGGCAGATAGACTGCGCAGTCTCCTCTGGAGCAACGCTCTGTCAGCAGTGGACAGGCAGAGAGAATTGCCACGTTCTCCTCGGGACGATTTATCCGACAAGGCCTACTCGACTTCTGGGGAGCGCTGGCGGCCGCCAGTAAGTCGCTCAGACCCAGCATCGCCCGGCACTGTGATTGCTGAAGGGCATGGGGTCTTGGACCCATTGACGGGGACCCGTCCCCTATCAAAAGGTGCGAAGACCCAGCTACAGAAACCGAAGAAACACCGAGATAAGTCGGCCATTTCGAAATCTTCGGTACCGAAGCCATCGGCGGCGGCGTCATCGGCGTCGAAGAGATCGGCAGCGGAGCCGCTGTCGACATCGAAGGCAAAAAAGAAAAAACACTCGACGCCGACAGCGTCGACAACTGCTTCGATGTCTGCGAAGCAGCAACTCCCGTCGGTACCGAGCCCTTCTCGACCGTCATCGACACCGCTGACACTGCAACCTTCGACACCGAGGACGGCGACGCCGACGTCGGCACCACCGGCATCGGTACCGAGGGATGCACGAAGGGCGTCCACTCCGAGGGACAGGGCTGCTTCGCTACCGCCGCGGCCGCCCCGGTCTCCAATTGACTTCTCTTCCGAGATCGACATTTCCGAGATCGTGACAGTAGATCAACTCGACTCCGAGGACCATCCTGGCCTCGGCACCGACCCCCTCGGTACCGTTCAGCCTATCTCGCTGGATTCTGACCCGGAACAAGATCTACCGCCTTCCCCCCGATCCCGTACATCAGGGGTCACGGAGCGGTCCCGGGCACTTTCGCGATCCCGATCCCATGATTGGGACGTGTCTTCGGAGCGAGCCCGCAGTATCTCCGGGCATCGCCCGCAGAAACAATTTAGGTTTGACCCATATACGGGTAAGCGACTTGCCCCGACAGCAGCGAGGTCACGAACACCCTCGCATTCCTTACAACTGCCGGTACCGACGCGAGAGCCTTCTCCATCCTCACGAGAAGACTATGCGTCAGATACGTCCTCAATTCCTTCCCCCCCACCATCGGCGCCTTCTCCCGCCGACGAGGTGGTGGCCTCAGACAGAGTGTCCCCTTCATTAGAATTAGGGGCATTCTCGGATCAGATGCAGCGTATGGCCCAATCTCTGGGTCTGGATCTGCAGCAGCCCAAGCAGCCATTAAAGGACAAAATATATGATGTAATGTATCTGAATCCGACACCTCAGCCTACGCTTCCAGTAGTACCTACTCTCCTGCAAACGTTGCAAGAAGCATGGCCAAATCCAGCTACATCGGGCCCTACGACAAAGAGGCTGGACGCATTGTACAAGGTCCAAGAGGCGGACGCCCCGTTCCTATTTACGCACCCAAAACCTAATTCAATTGTGGTGGAGTCATCAGTCGGTAGGACGGGACGGTCCCACGCCGCTCCAACTGACAAGGAGGGAAGAAAGCTGGATGCAGTCGGCCGAAAACTTTATTCTTCAGCGGCACTAGGTTTCAAGGTAGCGAATTACCAGGCCACCATGGCCCGTTATCAGCTATTTTTATGGGAGAAAATCTCCACTCTCACCGATTACCTGCCGGACGACCAACGCGAGTTGGCAAGAGTCTTCCAGGCGGAGGCAGCGAGATTGTCAAGACAACAGCTGGCCACTGCCAACCATCAAACGGACTGTACTGCAAAAGCTCTTATGGCGGGGGTGGCCTTGCGACGCCATGCTTGGCTACGGTCGTCAAACTTGCCGACAGAAACTAAAGCCCGATCGAAGATCTGCCCTTTGACGGGGAAGGGCTCTTCCATGCCACCACGGACGATACTATGGATGTCATCCATAAAGCCAAAATGACTGCAAAAAGGATGAGCGTGCCGTCACAGCAGCAGCAGCACCAACAGCCTCACCGGCAACGTCGCTGGTATCGGCCGCTTCCTTACCAGTCTCGCCAGCAGCAGGAACGTTCCCAGCGTTACCAGTCTCAGCAACCCCAGACTTCGTACCAATCACGTAAGCCTTCGTCTAGATTCGGAAAGTCTCGCAAGCAGGACTATGGCGCGAAACGGCGCCTTTGACTCGGCGGTACCCTTTCGCAGCCTCAAAGATCCTTACAACAGACTGCTACCCTTCCTGCCTGCGTGGGAAAGCATTACTACGGATCGGTGGATTCTGTCCACCATAGCCGAGGGCTATCGTATCGAGTTTGTGGCTCGTCCCCCCCTTGGCATGGTGCGACACACTCAACCATCTACAGTACTCATCCAAGAGATATCCACGCTCTTGGAAAAGAGAGCGATCACGGTCGTTCCTCAAAAACTAAAAAAAGCGGGTTTTTACTCGCGCTATTTCACGGTTCCAAAGAAGGACGGAGGCCTCCGCCCAATTATGGACCTCAGACATCTGAACAAGTTTATACAACCGAAGAAATTTCGCATGATTACATTAGCACAAATACTACCATTGCTAAAGCGAAACAGATGGTTCACATCCGTGGACCTCAAAGATGCTTACTTCCACATCCCAATTCACTGCGCGCATCGAAAGTTCCTGCGATTCATTGTGGGAAGTCAAGCCTACCAATTCGCGGTTCTCCCATTCGGCCTTCGAACTGCTCCACGTGTTTTTACCAAGTGTATGGCGGCTGTATGCGCCCATCTCAGATCGCAAGATATCGAGATATACCCCTACCTGGACGATTGGCTAATCGTCTCCACGTCTCGTCGGCAGGCTCTCAAAGACGTTCGCATGGTTACTTCCTGCCTCACCGAGCTCGGGCTGCAAATAAATGTGGAAAAGTCAGTATTGCAACCAACAAAGCAGATTCAGTTTATCGGAGTGTCCATCGACTCGGTTCTGGGTCGCGCATTTCTTCCTGTGGAACGCAGACGCAGTATCCAAGCCCTCGCCACCCGTCTCCGCTACACTCGCAGAGCAACAGCGTTCGCGGTACTAAGGTTGTTGGGCCTGATAGCCTCTTCAGTATTCGTTGTTCGGTGGGCCAGACTACACATGCGCCCCCTTCAACAGGTGCTCCTAAAGCACTACTGCCCGGAACAGAACCCTCACAAAACGATACTTACCCTTCCGTTCTCCGTCCTCCCGTCTCTCGAATGGTGGTCGGTTATGGCTCATCTCTCGCAAGGCCTCCCGTTCCATCAACACGAGCCCACACGGATACTCACGACGGACGCCTCCCTGGAGGGCTGGGGAGCTCATGTAGACGACCTGAAAATACAAGGAAAATGGTCACACTCCCAGAGATCCCTGCACATCAATGTCCTCGAGCTGCTGGCCGTAAAACGGGCCCTCCACAGCTTTCTGCCCCTCTTACGAGGTCACCACGTGCAAATACTCTCCGACAATACCGCCGTGGTGTGGTATATCAACAAGGAAGGAGGGACGCGTTCCTCCCGTCTCCTCAACCTCACACTACGCATTTTTCGCTGGGCGATACGCAACAAGATCTGTCTCTCCGCGCTGCACATCGCCGGCACAGACAATGGGTTGGCGGATACTCTCAGTCGGGAATTAGCCAACACTCACGAGTGGGAGTTAGCCAGAGACGTTCTCTGCATGCTGTTCGACAGGTGGGGTCTCCCCTCTGTAGATTTATTTGCGACTTCTGCCAATGCAGCCTGTCAAAATTACTGTTCGCGGGCGGGGATTGGACCTGCGTCTCTAGGAGATGCATTCCAGTGGGATTGGTCCAAAGACTTCCTATATATGTTTCCGCCATTCCCACCGATATCTCGGACAATAGCCAAAGCCAGCAGATCCCTCGCAAACGCCATCTTAGTAACTCCCTGGTGGCCACGACAACCGTGGTTTACCCCTCTGTGTCGCTTAGCGCGGCGCCAGTTCTGGCATCTACCGCAGCGTCAGAACCTGCTGTCAAAGGAAAACGGCAAGATCCTACACCCTGACTTGCAGTCCCTGAAACTCACAGCGTGGAGGATCCAACCAACTGGCAGTCACTCCAGTTACCACCTGCATTAAAGACCATCTTTGAAGCTTCCATAAAACCCTCCACCAGAGCATCGTATGCTAGGAAATGGAAGCGTTTCCAGGAATTTGCGAAGCGAAATGGCTTTAGCCCTGTCAATGGCCCCATCTCCGGAGTCATTGACTTTGTATATTCCCTACACTCCACGGGACTGAAGTTATCGTCTCTAAGGGTGTATTTGGCGGCTATTTCAAGGCACCATGTTAAGGTTGATGGGTTTTCCATTTTTACGCACCCCATCACTAGAACATTCCTGAAAGGACTTAGGAACTTATTTCCCCAGTTGCGATCCATTACCCCTCAATGGAGCTTATCGGTGGTCCTAACTGCCCTCACGGGAAAACCCTTTGAGCCCTTGGCCACCGTTAACCTACGTTTACTGACTCTTAAAACAGCATTCCTTGTTGCCATCACATCAGCAAGGCGAGCTTCGGAACTGGCCGCACT
Organism: Anniella stebbinsi; assembly: GCA_029215795.1. Lineage (NCBI taxonomy): Eukaryota > Metazoa > Chordata > Lepidosauria > Squamata > Anniellidae > Anniella > Anniella stebbinsi. The sequence continues at coordinate 367,703,433 of JARDYH010000002.1, forward strand.
GATGCTTCACCCACCTTACACACAATTCTTCCCAGATAAGGTGGTGTTACGTCCGGGGCCCTCGTTTGTTCCTAAGGTTTCTTCCCCATTTCATATTAACCAAGATATTGTTCTGCCTACTTTTTTCAAGGAGCCTACGGACTCTCTCTGTTCCAAGTTGCACACCCTAGATGTGAGAAGGGCATTAGCCTTCTATAAGGACAGATCACTTTCATTCCGTAAGTCGGATAAGTTGTTTGTTTGCTACGGAGGCAGGACGAAAGGCCTAGCGGTTTCTCCGCAACGCCTCTCCCATTGGATCGTAGACACTATCGTCTTAGCTTACCAAGTGCTACGGAAAATTCCGCCAGCCGAATTCTCCGCGCATTCCACGAGGGGACAAGCCACATCTGCTGCCCTGTCCCATGGGTCTTCAATCCCGGATATCTGTAGAGCCGCGACGTGGTCGAATGCCTCTACGTTCGTAAAGCACTACAGACTGGATACCAGAGCAGTCAAGGACGCATCCTTTGGGAGAGCTGTCCTTTCCTCTATCTGCCATTAAATTCCAGCGTGCAGACCCTCCTCCGGTAAGTACTGCTGATTACTCGCCCATATGTGTGATGCACAGAGACCACGAAGAAGAAATGCAGGTTGCCTACCTGTAACTGTAGTTCTTCGAGTGGTCATCTGTGCAGTCACACAACCCACCCACCATCCCCTCTCTGCATCGCTTTTGTGTGCAGTGGGTTCTTTATACCGGTATGCTCCAGTTTTTAGTCATACTACCTTGGTTGCGAGGCCAATGCGGTCTCAAGGAACTGAGGTAGGCGGGAACCCGGAGCATGCGCGGTGAGATGGTGGGGGGAGGGGTTCCCGCCAAAAACGCTAGGCTAGCTATGGAAGTTTCCCGAACGGGGCTCGGCGCCGGCGCGAGCCCATATGTGTGATGCACAGATGACCACTCGAAGAACTACAGTTACAGGTAGGCAACCTGCATTTGCTGGGGAACATGGGTGGGAGGGTGCTGTTGTACTCATGTCCTGTTTGTGGATTCCAGGTCAACAGCTGGTTGGCCATTGTGTGAACGGAATGCTGGACTAGATGGACCCTCGGTCTGATTAACCTCTGACTTGGACAACTTTAGCCCGTGCTAATTTTCACATCACTTACAGAAGTAGTTTTAAATTTCCGGACGGGTAACTGAATTAGCCTGTTACAACAAAAACAACAGAGAGTCTCGTGAAGCCCTTAAAAGACAGAGTAATTTATTTTGACATAACCTTCGTTGATCTGCTCTGATGAATTTGCCCTTGTCTAGGCGTCCTCTGAGCTGGGAGTTTTGTATGTCGCTGACCACAGATCAACAGCAAATTTACCACATTCTATTCCCAAGAGCAAAGCTTCATAAAAGAAATGTGGATTCATTGGATCGTGATGCCAATACAACAGAAATTATTGGCAGGACTATTTGAGGCTTTTCTTTCATCTTTTCCTTCAAAATATCAACTACCCTTTATATGATCACACTTTTAGTATGGGAAGCACGGAAAATATAAAGAAGTTGTTATAAGCAAAACTCACTTCCAGAAGAATTCTTTAAAACTATTTCAGGAGCATGCCTTTCTTAAAAAAGACGAATGCGTCTTACCCATATGACATTTCTGAGCTCTCTTAAAAGGAGTAGAGAAATCAAGATGAAGAGAGGCAAGCTTGTTGTTATTACTTAACAAAGAGCAGAATTCAAGCTCCGCTTTAATACTTTAACAATGAGGGATCATTTTTCCCAAAGTTCCCAGCTAGGATTCAGGAGTAATATGTTCATTTAATATCCTTGCCAGCACTGCTGCTCAGCAGATTTTGTTAAGTTCCCAAAACAGGATACTTGATTTTCAGTCACATCTGACTTCTGTTCCTCGGCATCCCTGGTCTTTGGGTGAGCTTGTCATAGAATTGTGTGTAGAGTTGGAAGGGACCACAAGGCAAATGTGCCATGTTAGGCATTAGGAGAAAAGGCATTGAGAATAAAACTGCCAGTATCATATCGCCTTTATACACATCTATGGTGCGGCCACACTTGGAATACTGTGCACAGTTCTGGTCACCGCACCTAAAAAAAGATCCTGTTGATATTGCATGATACTCTGGCCTCCAGTTCACCAATCTTTGCTTCCAGAACCTCCAGAAGTTCACACTTTACCCAAACAAAGTCCACTTTCTCTTCTGGGAGAAAGGTAAACATGGCACATCTGCAGCAGGCGACTGCCAGAACCCCATCTCTGTCCATTATTTCTACTATATGCTGTAAAGGAAGGAAAAAAGGTAGATTTGTTATCTTCTGTCTTGAGCTGGTCAAAGTCCAACTTCTCTACTGCTCACGGTGATTTCTGCTCACTTCCCACCAGGAGTAGGCAAATGATCCCTCAGCTTCACCCTGAGCTAGTCTCAGTTCTAGTCTCTTCCCAATAAATGTCATGTCATTTTTACTCATTTACAACATAAGCAGAAGGTACTAACAATACAGTGATAACCAGCCCTTTTTTTGATTAAACTCTTTTATCTGAGGCCTGTGTTATTTTTTTCCTGACCTTAAATGGGAAAACGCAGCCTTCTTTTTCACTTGAAACTTGGGTTAACAATGATAGATAGTAGGCTCAGAGTCCGTGAAAAGTATATCAGAGTGGATGCATTTTCTAGAATCCAAATGATTCCAACTGAATAGGAGAATAGAATTCCTATTTTATATGCTCTTTGATGGAAGTTGTGAATGCAAGGCCTTCTGTGGCACCTTTTTTCACTCCACTGTGTGAGTTTTGTGCAATGAAGTGAAAGAGCCAATCAGCAAGGTCGGCTGGTGCCCAGAAAGAAGGGACTGGAGGACAGACCTAGAAGAGGAAATGACAGGACACCACCTGTTCGGCTCCCAGCACAAATCACGCCAACATCTCACTGATCTTCCCCCCACCCCACCCCACCATGACACCTCCCTCTCGAAGGACCTTGTGGTAGGTCTGGTGGTGTAAAAGCCACAATGCCCATTCAGGCTGCTCTGTGTGTGTGCGTGGGTGGAAGGGGCTTTAGCCTCCCCCTCTGTTCGCGCCCCCAAGCTGCCTATCCCCCAGCCCCAGCATGTGTGTGCGCATGTGCCTACCGCCCCGCCCCTTGCCAACAGCCAGTGCAGCCCCGGGGCAGCTCACAAGCGATGCCAGGCCATGGAACAAAGCCTCCGTGGCTGGGAGCAGCCACCCTGGATGCCAGCTCTCCCTCTGTATCTATTCAGCCAGTGCTTTGGAAGGGCCCAATAGTGTCTCTCACAACCTCAAAGGTTCAGCAGCATTCACCTGCTCTTCTTCCCACGTGATAGACAACCTCGTTGGCCAGTCATGCTCTTGCGCATCCCAGTCCCAACGCAAAAGAATAAATGGACACAATCTGACATCAGAACGGACAACGTTCAGGAACCATTGAGGGACGTTTGGATCTCCCAGGGTGCTCTGCTGCTGACCTGAAGGGGGCTCTTCCCAAACCAAGGAGCATCCAGGGAGAACCCAGCCTGAACCTGCGGAATGACAGTTTTATCAGGACTTTCAACCCAGTCGCCTCAGACCTGAATCAAAACAACAGCTTTTTATCCCACCACAGGTGTTAATTAGCCTGCCTGCACCAAGGTGTATATTTTATTTTATTTTCACTCTGCCTTTCTACCAAGAAAATGGCACTCGAGGCCTTAAACAGCAGCATTGCTTGGTGAATGGTATTGGTGTCAGGACGACATTCCATGCGCCTGGTGAAGGGGGCTCTCTGGTCCACCAAAGGGCGTCCCATGGCACATGGACTAGCCTTCAAGGCACACATGAGGCTCGTCGGTGCTTTAAGCTGCCTCTGTTGTCAAAGGAAAAGATGGATGAAAGGCTCCCTGCGAGCCAAGCGTGCGGGTGGCAGATGGTGTGGGTGCTGAGCTGGGCTCTCTCTGGGGGAGAAAGACCCCTCATGGGTCTTCCTCCAACATGGCTTGAAAGTAAGGGGGTGGGTGGGAGTAGCTGCTCACTCTAGAGAGAGAGAGAGCGAACGCCTCGTCGGAACCTGGGCAAAGTGGGGAAAGCACCTTCAAGTGAGCCACACAGAGAGGGTCCGGTGGCAATCCAGCAGGCGGTGAGCACGGTGGCTCCTGGTTTGCTCCTGTGCAATCGGTTGACTGTCTCCCCAGACACCACAAGTCCATTTGTCTTGCTCTAGCATTAGAGAACACAGTGCTGTGCGCTCAGACGTTTGCCAAGACATTTGCCACCTCCAAAGCGAGAGAGAAAGTTCGTCTTTGCAAGTCTCCGCTCTCCCGCCTCAGCCCAAGAGGCTTGCTCCGGCCGAGGGCACTTGTCACTGCCCCCCCCCCGCCCCCAGGACTCCCCATGCAGGCCCCCTCTCAATGGCTCGGCTATATCCGTCAGTCCCATGCTCACCTCTCCCTTCCCCCTCCCTCTCTGTGGCAGGGCAAGCACTGCATCCTGGACGTCTCGGGAAATGCAATCAAGAGGCTCCAAATCGCTCAGTTGCACCCAATCTCCGTTTTCATCAAGCCCAAGTCGGTGGAGAACATCATGTGAGTGGAATCGGTCTGCTGTCCGCGCTCTCCCCTTCCCCCCCCTTTTCCCTCGGTGCATCTTGATGTTGACAGAGCTGCTGCCCAAGGTAGACTCTTCCCAGAAAGCCAGCGCCTTCCTTCCGAGGAGCTATTGGTCAGGGCTGGGAATATTTCATGCCCCATAATAAAATCCACTTCCGCCCATTGTTTGAGTCTGGAAACAAAGCCCTGTGAGGAGAGACTGAAAGAACTGGGCATGTTTAGCCAGGAGAAGAGAAGATTGAGGGGAGACATGAGAGCACTCTTCAAATACTTGAAAGGCTGTTTGTTACACGGAGGAGGGCCAGGATCTCTTCTCGATCATCCCAGGGTGCAGGCCAGGGAATAATGGGCTCAAGTGACAGGAAGCCAGATTCTGGCTGGACATCAGGAAAAACTTCCTGACTGTTACAGCGGTACGACAATGGAGCCAATGACCTAGGGAGGTGGTGGGCTCTCCCACACTAGAGGCATTCAAGAGGCAGCTGGACAACCATCTGTCAGGGATGCTTTAAGGTGGATTCCTGCATTGAGCAGGGGGTTGGACTCGATGGCCTTAGAGGCCCCTTCCAACTCTACTATTCTAGGATTCTATGAATGAGTTATACATGCTAAAACAAAATCTACGCATATATTACATAACTTCCCGAACTATGGATTTTCAAAGATCTTGCCGTTGACCAGTTCCAGATGACACGTCACGGCTCGTTGTGGGTTATCTAACCTTCTTTGTGCAACTGCTGCTCAGGGTTGTCATGTCATGTGAACCTGACAAGCGTTAAACACCCTTGCACAACCCACACTTGCCAGGTTCGCATGACATGACAACCCTTGAATAGGGGTTGCATATTCAAAATTGCGGCCGCTCACACACCACAGCCTCACCGTGACTGACATAACCACGGTGGGCTGTCATATCATGCAAGCGGCCCCCTAGCGGGCAACAGCCCAGTCTGGAAGTGGCCCATGGGGAAGTGGGGGCAGCTGGCCTTTATAGCCCCCTCCTGAGCTGAGTGGGGGTGGGGAAGGCTTCCCTGCCCAGTTGCTGCTCTGGCACCTCACTGGGCACGAGGTTCCACAGGCTTCCAACTGTTTCCCGGCTGCCTGAGGGCTGGAACTGGCCCTCAGGCAAGAAATGAACGTTTCCACATCGTTTCCTGCCTCACCACAGCCTGGCCCTCGGTGCCTTTGCCTGGGTTGTGATGCCAACGGCTACGTAACTTCTGCCATTTCAGGGAAATGAATAAGCGATTAACAGATGAACAAGCTCGGAAGACCTTTGAGAGGGCCATGAAGCTGGAGCAAGAATTCACTGAACATTTTACAGGTTGGTTACAGCGCCCCAGAGGTCACTCTTTCCTGCGTACAGTGGCCAGGGAGTCCAACAGCACCAGAGAGAGGATTCTCTTGTGGGCGCCGCTTTGGGGAAGAGCGCCATCCCGTTCGTTTGGGTTCACAACTAACTGCTTGCGAGCTCTTGGGATCCGTTCTGTTGTTGCCACCCAATTCCCGAGTCGAAGGAAATGTCCCTGCGGTGCTCTGGCCAGCCTCTCCCTTGCGACCCATCGCTGTGGGGCAGCTTTCCAGGCCTGGCTGCATGGGCGTAGACGTTAAGGTCAGGAGATACGTGTGGCCTGTGGACCCTTTGTTGAAGTGGGCCGGTGCGGGAGGGAGGGAGGGAGAGCAGGTGGACCACCTCCCAGAGGTCTTGAGGAGGAGCTGAGCGTGGCCCCAGAACGCTGCCTTTGAGGTGCCCCCGTGGCCCAGGAGGCGGCTGTTCCGCCGCAGCCTGTGTGGCAAGCTGCACTTCAGAGGTCACTCTCGTTGGGCCATAGGACATTGCAAGACCTAGGGAGAAAAGCACCGCTGGGGAGGGAGGGGGGAAGAGAGCGGCAACCTCTGGAGCTCTGCAGGAGGGAGGGAGAGATGGGAAGAGGGCCCTCAGGAGCTGTGCCTCGGTGGTCTCTTCTCTGCAGCCATCGTGCAAGGCGACACCTTGGAAGAGATTTACGACCAGGTGAAGCAAGTGATTGAGGAACACTCCGGCCCCTGCATCTGGGTCCCAGCCAAGGAGAAACTGTGAAGGCCCCCCCCCCCCCCGGCTCTCCTCATGCAGCATCGGCTTCACTCTGCCTCCGAGCGGCCTTCCCTCCTCCTCCCGGCAGCTTTTCCCTGGAACTTCGGCTGCGGTGCCCTGTGGCCACGGGTACATTTCGCACTCAGTGCCCCGGCTTGGTTTAGGCCGTTTTGATCTTGTGAGCTGCTGGTGGGCCGCCATTTCCTCAAGGACCGGGGTGGGCGGGTGGGTGCAGTGGCTGGTTCCGCTCTTGTGGATAGGAAATGGGGAATTACATGGTAAACTCCTTAATGTTTAAGGGAAAGTATCCTTCAGAGATTTTGAGAAAACAAAGCTTTATATACATCCTTTTAAAGATTTCCTAACAACCCAAAAGAAAAGTGGTCTTAATGATGTCAATTGTGAGCATTTTTGCACGCTTAACTTTACTAGCATGGTTTGATCCAGGGCGGTGGGGGCTGGGTTCATGATTTAGTTTCATAGTTTTCTGTTCTTGGCAGCAAATAAATTTTACAGGCAGTTCAATACGAAACTTTTTCAAATGTCCAAGATAATGTCTGCTTAATTGGCATTATTTCACAAGGGAAAAATTGTTTTCATAATTTCAGAAGAATATTCTTTATAGTCTATTTTTTCATTTTTTTGCTGATGCCGTTACTTGGGGTGAAAATATCTCCTGTTTTTAAACTAGCCCATACAAGACTATTTGGAATGTCTTACAGATATCGTTGATAGATAACAAATGCTACGTTTTCGAATCCAAATATTGTTTAGGTGCTTTAAAAGTTTGTACTTCACCTACGAATGATGGTTAGTTTTGAAAGTATTCTGAAAAATAATTATCATTATTATGGTCGTAAGAGTCTGAAAATATAAATATGTTCTTAGAGATCAGATTTTAATGAATATTTTACCCACAATAACTGCCTATTTTGTTATAATAAAACATATTATATACATATACATATATAAATATATATATATATATATATTAAACTTTCTTTAACTAAAGTTTACCTGTGGGGATTATTTTCATTCCATAACTCTACACACAAACATACATGCTCTTTTATACCACGTTTGAGAATCCCTGAGAGGAACCATCTTGCTGTAAGTGTTCGAGGCGGCTTGGAAGATGGGGCTGCGGTTGCTGCCACCTAGTTCTGGGCAAGTTCTCTGCTTCTGGAGCCTCGTTTTTGCCCCTTGGATGTGCACCTTAGCAGGAGGACCAATGGACCAGCGTGTTCCTCCTTGCCTCGCCTTCATGGTCTCCTCCTCCGCTGTACGGAGATGGGGTCTGGTCTCCCAAGTCGATAATTTCCATTTCATGGCCCATTCATCAGATGCATCTCAAGAAACCCATGACCTAGGGAGGTGGTGGCCTCTCCCACACTAGAGGCCTTCAAGAGACAGCTGGACAGCCATCCATCAGGGATGCTTTATTCCTGCATTGAGCAGGGGGTTGGATTCGATGGCCTTAGAGGCCCCTTCCAGCTCTTCTATGGTTCTATAGTTCTATGAAGCCTTGGCGCAGTCTCCCAAACGTCTTGGCTTCCATTTGTAAAGAACCTTCATCCGTGGTCACACAGTTCCTCAAGAAGAGAACTGCTAATGAACATTGCACAACCTGCTTATTAAGTATATCATTAACTGAGAGAGAAATAATCAAGAGAAATTAGGAATTGGGGGGGGGGGGGGTTAGCAGTTGTAGTGGAGTGCAAACAATAGAAATGGCCTCAGATTGGAGACACTTGCCAGCCGGCCTGTGAGCTGGTGGCGTTCACTGTAGTGCCAGGTGCGAGTGCCGATGCCTGACCCAAAATGGGCCAAGCTTTGGGAGGACTTCTGGAGACAGCTTTGCTCCTGGACTCCTTCCAAGATGGCAGCCGTGGCGAGGACACTTTGGCGGGTGCACCAGCCACCTCTGTTCCTGGGGACAGGAGGTGTTTAAATCAGTGGAGAATGGATGGCTGCTGTGCGCTCCAGAAGGCACCTGCCAGGAGGTTGACAGAGCCAGTGAGCAGGCGCTTGTGACTCCCTTCTTGCAATATGTTCACTGGCTGCTTCCGATTTGTTTCTGGGCCTGAATTGTGAAGTGCTGGTAATTTCCTTTATAGCCCTAACGTGTCCGGGCAAGGGGAACTCAAGGGCTGCTCTTCCTATACCCCTGTGTTGAATTCTTGAGTTAACGATGTCCTCGAGACAGAGAGTAAGCTGGCTTTGCGTGTGGTCCACACACGTTGATCTTGTGACAAGACAGGCAATATGACTTCGCCCGACTTGTCTTCTCCTGCATCCACTTAAAGTGGTGTCATTTCTGCTCCACCTGCATGTCCTTTCCCGAACGCTCTGTGCCCGCTTTGAAGGGAAGACGACGCTATGCATCCTCCTAGTAAACACCCCCTTCTGTTCCTCCACTGCTGTGTCATAACTTCCTGGTGACCCACATAGAAGGCACAGACCTTGGCTTCAGCTGAAGCCAGGTATGTGTGGGCTTTGTGCCAAATGGACCTTGCTGTGAGGTATTTTTCAGTTAAGCCACTAGGTGGTACTGAAGCGCTGAGCAGCTGCATCTCCTCCTCCCCGGCCGGGGCTTTTGATGGGCTGGGGGCAGGCTGGGCGCTCTTGAAGACAGTCATTAACTTCCTTGGCAGACACTGACTTCCTTCCCCGGCCGAAGGTGAGAACAGAGGCATGGCTTGTTTGCCTGCACCAAGGCCAGCCCACTCTCCCAGACGGAGGGAGGGAAGGTCCAAGGAAGCACAGCCTGACCGGGGGCCTCCAAAGAGCCACATTGCTTCATCGTGAGGACGGGAGCCGGAGCCGCCCGCAGCAGTCCGGGCCATGACGACAGCAGCGTGCCTCCGTGCGCTCCTGCTCTGCTCTCAGACCGGTAGGAAAAGTGCTTGGGCCCAGAGATACCACGGAAGCGCTGGTGCTGGCTTCTTGCAGTGCTCCTGGAGACCAGGACTGGGCCCCAAAGATCCTCGGGGGCATTTTGGTCCTGGCCACTCCATGGGGGAGAGGGGGGAAGGTTTCCTTGACTCTTGATGTGGCCACGCATCGCCCTGTTGCTACAGGATAGTTGTTGGGGGATGCCATCAATTACGTTACAGTAGATTCTAGAGGGAGAACCCTCTGGACAATACACAGGCCAGATTGAGGCTAAGCTAGGCGTTCATTTGATAGCAATACCAAGAATCTCTTTGCCCACCCCAAAGACTGCTGTGAGCCTCTTCATGAGGCAGTGGCCCGATCCATCTCTCTAGCAGAGCATCCTTAGCCTTTGCTGTTAGAAGCAACAGCCTTCCTCTCCCCGGGATCGTGGCTCCAGCGTCGGGGTTATACGTGGTGGGGGTGGTTGGTTGGTGGCACATATCCAAAGAGCAGTTGTAGCTGCTGCTTCGTGCTTTGGAGTAGACTTTGGCTTCCAGGCAGGCTTGCTAGTTTCAGATCCACGCCTTCAGGAGAGGAGGAAACGACGGCCATGCTCCGTCTCTCTTGGGGAGACGGGAGCAGAAGCAGCCAGAACGCCCCACGTCTGACCAGGCAGCATCTTCGGTTGTTGCCGGCAGGCCCCCAGCTGGGCAGCTGCTGGCAGTATGCCAAGAGATGGGCTTTGGTTCCCCACCTGCTTAATCTGCCTTGGTAGGACGTTTTGGCTCTGCCTGGCCTTGGCCCGCCTGGTGTACTGGGCCCGTTCCTCTTGGTGGGCAAGTGGATCTCACCCCACCCCACGGCAGCAGCTGCTCTTTGCCACTTTGAGGGAAAAGCTTGTGAACTAACTAGCTGCCTGTGGTGGGGGCGGTGAGGGAGCAATGCCTTCACAATGTTCACTCCATGGAATTGGCAAGGAGGGGAAATGGCAGGTGTGGGTCTTTGTCCCCCCCCCCACTGGCAGTAGCAGTGGTCTGGAGATGTTGGAGCCCACCTCCACACAGAAACGTGGCTGCATTTGTGAGGGGCAGAGAGGCAGACAAGCCCCTCCTCCCATGGCACAGGGCCCCGCTCCGTTCTTGCCCCACAGGCCTCCTGCCTCCCTGCATTGGATAAAGGCCGCTCTGTGGTGGGTTGCCCGGCCCTGGGCCGCTGCTGCAAGCGGGCTCCAGCTCCCACACCTGGCTTTCGGCAGGCAAGCAGAGCGCGGCGCGGAAGCCTTCAGCCCGGCTCCAGGCACCCAAACCGAAACACCTGCTGTGCCCAAAGAAGCAGAGGGGGGAGGCCGGTCCAGGCGGTCCCTTGTTGGTCCCGTGCCTGTTGAACTGCTGCCGCCGCTGCCGCCTGTTGTACTGACTCGAGCAGAAGCCACACAAGAAGGGTGCTGGTGGGTCAGGCTGAGGGGCGTGCCGTGTGTTGAGTTAATAGGGTGGGTAACTGGAGAAGATGCCCTTGATTGCGGGATGGACATTTCCAGCAGTGGCCAGCCAGGGGCCTTGAGATGTGAGCTGTAGCTAGTGGTGACCAGGCCCTGATCCTGGGCCCACGGCCTGCTGCTTTTCTGGCTGGCTGGCTGGCAGCTCCTAACCGCCCTAGTGTGTGTGTGTGTGTGTGCTCTTTTCAGCCTTCAGCCTGAGCCTCCTGCGCTGGTGCGCCATCTCTGACCGGGAGCTGGCCAAGTGCAGTGATATGAGCAAAGCGTTCTCCCGGGCTGACATCCTCCCAGCGTTGGCTTGTGTGAACGGTGGCTCGGCTACCGATTGCATCTCTCTGATCAACGTAAGTCTGCACGGCTTGTGTCTGGTGGGTTGGAGCTGACGGGGCGAGAGAAGCAGCTGGCTTTCCCCTCTGGTTTGCAGGGAGCTTCTGGCTGCCTCTGCTCTCCACTCTCTTCCGACCCAGCCCTTCCTTTGGGCTCTTAGCAGTGGGGCTGGGACAGGGAGGCAAGAGGACAGGGGGGGCGGTTGCCCTCCTGTTCTGCCTGTGAGCTTCTCGTGGGGGTTTCTGGCTGCCCAGGGAAGAAACAAGAAGCTGCTAAACTAGATGGACCTTTCGCCTGATCCAGCAGGGCAGCCCTGACGCTCTTGCTTGGCCGCATATGGATCCCAGTGTTCATTGTGGCCTCTGCTGTTTAGGGTTGCTGCTTAAGTGCACATTACAGTTATCAATCAATTAAAGACATTTCAGTTGACTGCTCTCGTGAGCTTTTACTGAATAATCTCTTAATAACATTTAAATAAAGGTGCATATTGCCAATGCGTCGGATCGTGAAGGGACATAAGCACATCAGAAGGGCCCTGAAGCTGGGTCAGACCAAGGGTCCATCTAGTCCAGCACTCTGTTCACCCAGTGGCCGACCAGATGTCAACCCGGGACCCACAAGCAGGACATGAATGCAACAGCACCCGCCCACCCATATTCCCCAGCAACTGCTGAACGTAGGCTTACTGTCTCTGATACCAGAAGGGTAAAGTAACTTAGATTCTTACATTTTCACAAACCAAAGTTATGGCTCATTGTTAGAAGAGAAGGTGTTGTTAAATATCCTTTTGATTTCCAGTTCCACCAAAACAGTCTCAGGAGATAACCGGTCTCCTGCCAATGTAATCCCTGAACGTGTCCCAGGCCCACCTTCCTTGCCCAGCCATCCACTGCCACCCACCAGAGAGAGAAGGGTACAGCTTCATATACTTCTCTTCCCTTTCCCCTTACTGGAGAAGTACCTAATATTCTGCTCTGCTCTAAAGCCTCTCTTTCTCAATGGACAGGCTCTGTGCATGTGGGGAGGGGATTTGGGGTCCGATTCTCCTACGTTTCGGGCCATGGGTGGGGCAGAAGCCCTGCTGACGGGAGGCAGAGGGAAGAGCAGCCCGGAGGCCAGCAGTGGCACCGCTGCCTTCCCACATCTGTGCTCAAGCGAGCCGGGTCAAGGCCATTGCCCTCCAGCCCAGCATGCCTTGCACCACCCTAGGAGAGAAATTGCAGGAAACCTGGCCTTCAGGGTGGCTTTGCGCGGGGCGGCTTTTCCGCACAGAAAATGCGACACTGTGAGAAACCGCAGGAGCTGCGCACGTCACGTGTGGCACGTCGTTCCAGTGTGTGCCTGTGTTGACTGGGCTGCGGCCTCCTGGCCTTCCTCGTGCGCCATTGCCACAGCTGGCTCCCTGCCCCGCCCTGGACAGGAGCTTGCGTGCTGCAGATCTGTCCGCGGGGGTGTTGGCAGGGCCGAAGGAGGCTACTGTTTCTTTAAAGGCAGCAACACTCACATTAGCGAACAAAAACCAAGATAAAACCAACCAAATGCAATAGATGCAATCCTAAAACAAGAGCTTGAAGAGCAGAGAAAAATCCATCCTCGATGGAGCTAGCAGAATGAGTGCGGGACGTTGCAGCCTCCGAGGAGGGATTCCTTACATCCCACCTCACCCTAAAATGAAGGGGGCATAATGAGGAGCACATCGCGCGAGCAACGCCCAAGGTCTTATGCGCCATCTCTGCTTCCCAGTTCTGGAGCAGAGAAGGCTGCTGAGAGTGCAGCAGGAAGGACAAAGCATCCGTGTGTGGTGCCAGCCAGGAGACACAGCCGCTTCTGTGAGCAGAGCAGAGAAAGGATTTGCTTGCTGCAGCCTGCAGAGTGAGGCTGGGCACCTTGGGCTCTCCTGGGCCGCCCTCTGCAGCTGAAGGGGCACCTTCAGGGTGGGGGTGGGGGGGAGGCTTTTGAAGCCTTCCAGTGCTTCAGGCTGTGCATTTCCTTGGTAGCAGGAGTCCATGGGACATGAGCCAGCCAAACCCTCGTGAAAAAGTGTGTGCGCGTGTGCCCGTGCATGCACAGCACGGCCTGTCCTGGACTCCCACTAAGAAACAGCTTCAAGTCCCTCCTCAATAGCAGCCACCAGCTGAAATGGCATGAAGTGCACATGTGTCTCCTCCTCCTCCTCTTCTTTATTCTGGTTCGCTCAATAAATAAATCAAGAAAACAAAACTATATGGCTTGGATCCAGAGTAAACTATTGAAATCCACAGGATTGAGTTAGACATGACTCACTTTTGTCCCATAGATTTCCATGGGTCTGCACTAGATACACCTACTAAGTCTGGAACCAATCTTCTATTTTAATGACGTATCCAATCTTTGTGTTCCCTTGAGTGGGACCCCCACCCCTCAAAAAACAGCTGACAACAAATATTAATAACATAGTAATAAAATAACTTCATTAAACAAGCTTAAAAACCACACCAGAAAAAACAAGGCACAGGATTGACTCCAAAATACATAAGGGAAAACACCATCACCTTTTCTGCAGACTAATAGAGGGTGAAATCAGGGTTTTCACCCACCACAGGAAGGCCAATCGGAAGACAGAGGGCCAGGTGAGCCTCCTGGCTCCAGGGGCCTCTCCGCATGGGCACCGTCACAGAGCAGGGCCCGCCTCACCGACTGCCACCCTGTTTGTGGCAGGCCATGCACTGAGGCCTCCACAGAGGTCCTCTATGGACCCAACAGCCATAGAAGCCCCAAAGCCTCTCTTTCCCCATCTAAATCTAAAGGGAGAGAAGAGATGAGGTTAACAAAGAAGGGATGCTTGCAAATGCACTTTGCCCATGTTGAGGGGCTGCAGTCTTGCTCTTAGCCAGCCAGCTAGTTGGAGGACTCTGCTACAGGGGAGAAGCAAGAGCTCAGCATTCAAGGGCAGGCCCTGTACGGAGGAGGCCACCCATCCCCAGGTGGGGGAAATGCCTCTGGCGGAGACCAAGAAGCGCCACTGGCAATGGACTGTGGCCAGGGACACGGCTGGGCTTAAAGCTGCACCAGCTGTTCTGATCGTATCCATACAGGCGATGGTCTCGGGATCCTACAGCTGCCCAGTGCCTGGAGTCACTCCATGGCTCATTTCTGGGTGGTCCACCCTCCCGTCGCCTGAGGGGCATTGAGACGTGGGAAACAGCCCACGTGTGGCACAGGAAGTGCTGGGAGCAGGGCCAAGCATCATTTTGGAGTGTGGAGGGCAGTGCAAGCTGGTAACAGCCCCCCCCCCAAGCGTATTGTGATCCACACAGTTTTATGGGCTAGGAAAGAAAGGTTTCTGCTTTAATTTTGAAATTATATTTTCTGCATTTCTGAAATTACACTGTGGCCCAAACTGGAGCTTTTCCACGATACCCTACAAACACCCCTCATTTTGCCTATTTTTGCAGCCAGCCTGAAGAAGAGTTCTGCAAAGCTTGCTAACTATTTTGTCGCTTTTGGGCTTGTTCTATTTTGGTTTTATTCCGTTGGATCAACATAGTTGCAAATATTTTTATGAACAGACCAATTGACGTTTAAAGATTTTGGTTTGTTGCTCTGGCCTTTTCCATTGCAACATCACGTCTTCTCTGCCAGAAGTCAGCTTGTCTTGCAAGTAAAACAAAATAGGCAGGCAGCACAGCCGTTCTTGCAAAGTGGCCAGACCCTCAGGCGCCCTTAGCCCAACTGGCCCAGTGCTGCCTGGTCTCTGGAGGAAGAGGGCCCTTTCCCTGCCCTCCTGTTGCTGCCCCTGCTGCCAGTGAGCCTCGGGGTGAGGGTTCCGCTGCTGGGAATTTCTACATGCAAAGCAGAGGGTGCTCTTGCTGGGCTGAGGAGGCTCCTTCCCAAATCAAAAGGCCCCGGTTGGTTGCTTATAAGATGCTTTTTCTTTAGCATCTTTGCAAACACAAATTTCCCCAGCACAATATGAATGGTCCTTGCTCCTCCTGAAGATGCTCAACAAATACAAAATTTTAGGGTCTTCCTCACCTTTTGAAGATCCTTCCCTGGGCTTCGGTTCCAAGCCTGGGGAGACTTCCTAGGAGGATTTTTCAGGAGAGGTTCTCTGCTGGGCCTGTGTGATGTTATGAGCTCTGATCTGTAAGAAAGGCACCTTCTCTCAGCTGAGCAAGTGAGAGGCAACTCATGGATACTTTGGAAAACCAGGGTCAGAGCAGGAGGAACGTGACCGGCCTGTTGCTGCCCTATTTATTGTAGTCCCTAAAGCTTGGGGCATGGGACGGTCTCTTCTTCACTCAGAGCACAGGAGAGGCTTTAGCAGGGATGAGGAACTATCTCCTTCCATACACCTTGCCCACGCCTAGGAAGAGGGGCTGCGTGTTCTTTGTTCTTTCTTCCCCACCCCCCCTTGACTTAATGCAGCCATCTGTGCCCTGCATGCTAATTGTTTGCTGGAGAGCAGGTGGGGAGAGGCGCTTCTTGGAAAGGGCAAAGCAGGGCACATGAATTGCCACCCCTGTGCATCTGGCACGCCTGCTGCCTCATCTCCCTAGCTCTTCTTGATAGGGAGAGCAAAGTGCAGTGCAGCTTCCACTGGGTGGAGGGGAGCAGGAGTGCCCGGGTGCAAAGAGCTCTCCTCCTCTTCCAAGGGCCCTGCTTGCTCAGCGAGTCTGTGGCTGCCTTGCTCTGCGTGCCTTGGCTAAAAGAGCAAGCATGGCAGGGCTGGCCACCCCATCTTCCTCATGCAAGCCCCTCACCTCCAAGCCGGATCCTGCACACATCAGCCCACAGCCCACGGTGGTTTGCCCTGCAATTTCACCCACTCCGCCCAGATCCACCTGCGGGAGCAGAGCCGCTTCCTCTTGCATCCAGGACTCCACGTTTTAGTCCAGGAATCCAGAGAGCTCAAGCAAGTCGTGAGTCCCAGAATTGGGCAGAAGCAGCGAGTGGCAGCCAATCGCTGTCAGGAAGATGAGCCAGGAGGGCCTGCCCAACTTGGCCAGGAGGATCCCCTCACCCACCCCCACACCCCCATCCACTGTTGGCCTGAGTCAAGCGAGCCAGTACAGGTGCGGAGAGCCAGCCCTTGGCAGCAAGGACAGGCACGGCCATCCCTTTGGTCTTGGTCCTGAGGGCAAGGTTGCCACCCTGGTTAAGGAGTCCCTGGGTAAGGTGGTGGTTTGGTGGAGCCTGTGGGACCTGGGAGGCTGCAGCACTAGAGGCTTTTGTGGAAAATGCTGGATGTTCCGGCCCCGTTGCCTCGGACGCTGCGTTCTGCACACCATCACCCACCCCCTGTCTGATTGGGCTTTCTGTGTCTTGCTGCCAACTGTGCAGAAAATAAAAAAGCCTTCTAGCGCAATCCTGTACATGCTTAGGCAGCCTACATGGCTGGCTGGGCCCCACTCCCTCGGCCCTCCACCTCTCCTTTTTGACACATTCTGCAGGCGACTTGCATAGGGACCATCAGCCACTTCCATGCAAACCCCCAATCTGAAAAGGCTGCTCTTGTACAAATATCCCTGCACCTATTCGTCTTAAACTTGGCAGCCTTGGTCCGCTCAGAAGCAGAAACTAAACTTGCAAGTTGGATGAAAAAATAAAGGTGTTAGCAGTTCCCTTAAAAATATATAAATAAAATAAGGCACAACAACCCCTGCACTCTTTGTCTCAAATTTGGCAGGTATAATCCTCTCATAAGGAGCTGCAATGCCTACAAATTCTATCCAATTATGTCAAACCAAAAAAAGCTCACATCTATTTGTTGACACCCAAAGATAATCAACACGAGGCAGGATGCTTTGGTGTTACGAATTGAGATTTAGATTTGGACCCAAGCCAATTCGACCTGTTTTCTCAATCACCCAACCGGGGTCTGAACCAAATCTCATGGTCGGTGCACCTTCCTAACAAATGCCCTCCTCTTTCACATGTAGGCAAGCTTGGCAGACGTGGTGGCCCTAGATGGTGGCTTTGTTTACCAGGCTGGGAAGGAATTCCGCCTGAAGCCAGTGGTGGCCGAAGATTATGGCCAAGGTAAGTGGGATCCTGGACGTGGCTGACTCTTTTTCTGGGCAGGGCCCCATCTCTGTGCCCTTGGCCTGCCACAATGGCTTCATTCTGGCTGACTCATGGAAGGATGAAGCCGTGTGCCCCAGGCCAGCAGAACCTATCATGGATCAGCACCACCCTCTTGATGGTGCTCAGCCTGGCCAAGTCAGTGTAACATGTTTGCTGATGTTCCCATATTGCAGTTGAGGAACTGATAGTGAGAGGAAATAAGTGATTTGCCCCAGGGGAGCATGCCAGCCCGTGCAGTGCGAGTGGGTGGGGTGGAGGTGTGGCAGTGAGCCACGTCCATGATGCTCCATGCATCTGGTGGCCCAGCGTCCGCAAGGTCTTGTGCCAGAATAGATCTGTTGGTCTTGAAGGAACCTTTAGCTATCTCAACCCCAAGATCTCTTCCTTGGTTGGTCACTGCTGAAGAGATCTTGGGGTTGTGGTGGACAGCTCAGTGAAAATGTCTACCCAGTGTGCGGCTGCTGTAAAGAAGGCAAACCCCACATTAGGCATAATTAGAAGAGGAGTTGAGAATAAAACTGCCAACATCTTACTGCCAATATCATATTGCCCTTATATAAATCTATGGTGTGACCACACTTAGAATACTGTGTACAGTTTTGGTCACCACACTTAAAAATATATATTGTAGAGCTGGAAAAAGCGTAGAAAAGGGCAACTAAAATGATCCAGGGGCTGGAGCATCTCCCCTAGAAGGGAAGGTTAGACCACCTGGGATTGTTTAGCTTGGGGGGAAAAGGAGGCCAAGGGGAGACGTGCTAGAAGTGTATACAGTTATGCTTGGTGTGGAGAATGTGGATTGGGAGACATGTTTCTCCCTCTCCCATAATACTAGAACCCAACAGGGTCATTATCCCACAAAGCTTATTGGTGGGAGATTCAGGACAGATAAAAGGACTTCTTCACACAGCACATAGTTAAACTATGGAATTCACTACCGCAAGAAGTAGTGATGGCCACTAATTTGGATTTTAAAAGGGGGTTAGACAAATTCCTGGAGGATAAAGCTATCAATGGCTACTAGTCCTGATGGCTCTGTGCTACCTCCAGTATCAGAGGCAGTAATCCTATGTACACCAGTTGCTGGGGATCATGGGTAAAGGGTGCTGTTGCACCCCTGTCCTGCTATGGGTCCTTGATCTACAGCTGGTTGGCCACTGTGTGAACAGAGTGCTGGACTGGATGAACCCTCGGCCTGATCCAGCATCACTTCTCCTTTGATGCCGTGGTTTAAACCAATGACAGGATTAGGGTTGGATAGAAGTCCAGTTGATCACCTTGAACATTCCCGAGCTCCTCGCTTGCAGCCACTCCTCCTCCTCCTCCTCCTCCTTCCAGGCCAGGGGCATCGTCAACCATGAGCCCCCAACCCACCATTCATTGCTCCTATTCCCTATTGGTTAAATCAGGTTTGAAGTTGGGGAACCTGAGAGTTCACTCCTGTCTGCTGGGATGGAAAGTTTGCCCCCATACATTGTGACCACACACATCTTCTTGCAGCTGCTCCTTTCTTGCCATCTCCTTTAGATGGTGAAGAGTTTGGACCTTGGTTCAAAGCCCTGCTTAGCCCCAATCCTAGTGGGTGGCCTTTGGCAGATATTGGGCACTCCCTTCACCTCTGGTTTCCTGTCAGGAAAATGGCAATTCACTGACCCACTTCAAAGGATTGTGTGAGGCCAAACACAAACATGATTTATTGTGCAAAGTGCATCATCATCATCATCGTTTTTGTGGCTTTCCAGTGGTCCATCAGGTGCTTGAAAGAAGCCCTATCTACCTTGCCCCCTTTTTGAGGGACATTGGGCAGACCTGATGTGGACTTCAGAGCACGTGTGACGGGGAAGCTTCCCCATTGGCTTTCCAAACAGCCCTTTTGTGTCATAATTCACTGGTGTAACACGATAAGCCAGAGAGAAACATCCGTAAAATAGTCCATGGTCGAAAGACGAAGTTTCTGTCCGAAGCCGAGCTGAACAATACTGGAATCACTAAGCTTTGAAGAGTCGTCAGGGTCCGGTCCAAAGGTCAGGATATGTCCAGGCAAGAACCGCACGACGAAGGCAAGGCACCACACACAAGAGTAGCTTCCAGCGCCCTTACTGAGCACTGGCCAGTCTTTTATGGGAAGTGTGGTAATTTGGGAATTGTCGTCAGCAGCACTGGCTTTCAGCCGGCCCCTGCCTGTTCTCCTGAAGCGCCACTCCCCAAACACTCCCTTTTCCAGCTAATCCCTTAACTGAAGCACAACAGTTTGCTGCTCTTGCCTCTGTGGTGTGGTGGCCAGCACCCTGTCCCTGGAGACCCCTCAAGGGCACTCTGTCCCTTGAGATGTTCTCCTGCGGTGTGCCATTGCTACATCCTGCAGAATCTCCTTTTGTCTTGGCTGAGGATGCTGGGCCTGGCCTGGGCGGATGCAGACTGCGGTGATCATTCCTGACAGGGAAGCAAAAACAGGTAAATTAGGAAGCAGGACAATCAGTCCCAGGATTCCATCATAACATAAGAGGAGGCCTGATGCTGGATCAGACCCAGGGTCCATCTAGTTCAGCACTCTGTTCACACAGTGGCCAACCAGCTGTTGACAGGACACAGGTGTAACAGCACCCTCCAGCCCATGTTCCCCAACAACTAGTGTATACAGGCTTACTGCCTCTGATACTGGAGGAACCTTGGAGCTTTAAACTCTCCCCCAACCACCACCACCACCACCACGTCTGACCTGCAGCCGTTGAAAATGACCTCTGCCTGCTGGACCAGCTTGGTTTCGTCCACATGGGGCATGGCGCTGCTCTTTCCCAGGTAACTGTGGCAAAGGAGTTCTTTTCGGTCATAGGACGAGAACTGGTAGAGTTGGGGCGGGGGAGGGGAAGCCACGCAGGAGTATTTATTTATTTATTTATTTAAGTCCTGTCCCACTTTTCCACCAGAAATGATGTTCGAGGTCCAGACACCCATGTGGACTGAATCTGGCTTGATTGGCAATAAGTGGGTCTCTTCCATTGGAACTCCTGCCTGCCCAGACCTGGGCATTACAGTCAGGCCATTCTCCCCTCTCCTTGTGCAGATGTTGGCACTTCCTACTATGCAGTGGCTGTTGTGAGTGCAAATTCCACCTGGACCATCAACAGCTTGAAGGGGGCCAAGTCATGTCATACGGGCATCAACAGGACAGCAGGCTGGAACGTCCCCATCGGCTTCCTACTGGACAGCGGCCGGATGTCCATGATGGGCTGTGATGTTGCTCAAGGTGAGGCCTGCCTGAGCCAGATCCAGACCCGCTGGATCCAGAATACAGGCTGCCCCCAGCTCCCCAATTCCCGAGAGCTGGGTGCGGCTGCGCAGCGTGGCTGTGCCGGCATTCCTACCTTGATTTAAATGTCCCGTATGACTCAGGCGGGGGACAGTTTGCGGCAGTTGCACAGCAAAGCCTCCCCTCCTCCCCTCCCTCCCACGTCCAGCTACCCAAAAGTTCCTTTCCCTTCGGAGGCATCATTTGGAGTGGCGATTTCCAGCATGGCCTCTTCAGCCAGAACCGGGCTTGGCCAAGGATTGCCCTCAGGTGCATGGCGGAGGCAGGCGCCCAGCATCCGCAGAGGCCTGAGCATGGAGCACCCTGACACTGAACTTTGCCCCAGCCTAGGGCATTCCCACGCGCAGACGTGGCAGCCACTGCGCGGGGCGCTCCCCGAGCTCAGCTCTGAGCGCTACGCGGACCTTCGTCCCCGACTGGCTGGCTGCGTCACTGCGGCTCCTTGCCGGCCACCGCAGGGCCACCAACGGCCTCTGGCGTGGCCCTGAGCTGGGCCGTGGCGCCCACCCGGGTCTCTCTCTTGGCCAGTGGCGGCAGGGCGCACTCTCCTTTCAAGTCAAGGGGGTGGGGGTGGGTCTCTTGGCAGCTTTGGTTATGCCTGGTTTCTCCCCCCCCCCCCCCCCCCGGAATGGCGGAGAGCTGTGCGGGGTTTGGGCTGCGGGCCAGCGAGCGCCGCTCAGCCTCTCTCCTTCCCTTTCAGCCGTGGGGGGCTATTTCAACGGCAGCTGCGTGCCGGGAGCCGCCGGGAGCCCCGACCGCGAGCCCCTCTGCCGGCTCTGCAAGGGCGACGCATCCGGGCATTGGAAATGTGAGCAGAGACCCAGAGAAGAGTATTCCGACTACCTGGGCGCCTTCAGGTAACCGCCACACAATCGCCGCCAGAGGCTCCCCCTCCCCCCTCGGGGGTTCCCTGGAGGGCCGCCCAGAAAAAGGCCCCGCTTTCCGTCTTGGTAGGGCTGGAAAAGAGGCCTTCTTCCCCCTGAAGCCCCGGTGGGCCCCTGCCAGGCCCTGGGAGCCCGGGGGGGGGGGAGCAAGCAACGTGGTGCCTGCAGCCGCCAATGCACCCCCCGGGGACCGTTCTTGGCCCCGGCCGAGGTCCCCACCCCGGCACCACCCCTTCAGCTAATGCCTTTTCATACCGACAGTGGGGGGGGGGGGCAGGAAAACAGGTTTGTGCTTGTGCTGAAAGTGGTGGGTGGAGAGAGGGGGCGCCGGTGTCGCGCGCTGGGCTCAGCCTCGGCCCTTGCGGCAGCTCCCAGTACCCGTTGCCGCCACGCCTCCCAAGGCGGCCATTTTCAAGTTGCCAGAGGTACCCACGGCCAAAAGGGGTTGCCCCCCCCCCCCGCCTCTTGCTGTACTGGTTCAGGAGGGGTCCGACTCCGTGCAGGCCGAAGCGCCGTCGCGGCTTTCCCTGTCGCCGCCGCCCCCGAGCCTGCCCAGCGTCAGCTGGACGGGCGGCTGGGAGCATCGGCTCCCCTACTCTACGGGGTTGTTTTTTTAAGGGGGTGGGGAAGGACTGCGGAGGCGGTGCTGCCAGCTCATGGCTCCACTCCCTTCCCTGGCCAGCCCGCTCCGATCTAAAAAAAGGCGGGGCAAAGGGACGACTCTTTTAAAGCGGAGCAAACGGCCTGTGCCCCTAGATGGCTTCGCACTGGCGGCAGCGTCACGGGAGGCAACTGCCGCCTGTGCGAAGGGGCGGAAAGTGCCGCCTAGTAGAGGTCCAAGGCAGCCGCAGCGTCCCCCGTCCGCCCTTCGTGACTCCGTCGGGTTTTGGGGACGGGCCCCTTCTCACTCCCTGCCTGGAGTAGGAAGCCCCGGAGAGGGCCGGGTCTCTGCACAGCCGCTCCGCTCTGGCCTCGCTGGGCGTCCGGAGGACAGGCGTCCCCGTCCCCCTCCGTGCCTGGGACGCGCGCATGGCAACGGCCCCCGTTCCTTGGTTTGCTGGTTCATTTGAGCCGTTCCTGGGCCGCCTTTCCGGGCAGAAGCTCCGCAAGGCGCCCGACAACAACCGCGGGATAGTTGCCAGCCCTGCCTGCCATCAGGGCGAGGGCCGCGGCTCAGGGAGCGCCAGAAAGGGGAACAGCCGCCGCCGCCGCCCTGGGGGCAAAGCGCTACGCCGGGTGTTGTGGGTCTTCGTTGCTGGCCTGTGTGCGCGTGTGGGGCAGGCTTCTCTGCCCCCCTTATTTGGGAGGGGGTCCAGCTGATGGCGCCCTCCCGCCTTCCTTGGCCTTCGCTCCTCCGCCCACTCCAGGCCTTTGCCTGCCTGGTTTCGACGCCTGTGAGTCGGCCAGTCCATCCGCTGCTCCCCTCCCCTCCGCGGCAGCTGGCTGACCTTTGCAGCCCCCCCCCCTGCACGCCCCTACTCACTGGGGCAGCTCTGTATCGCTGTGCTGCCGGCTCACTCCGCCCCCTCCCCCCGCATCGCCACCCATCCCTGTCAGACCCCCGAGCCACGTGGCTCCCCCCCTCCTCCTCCTCTTCTCCCGGCCCTCCGCCCCCTTCACTCCGCAGTGACGCAAACATTCACGTCGGGCTGCCTGCCAGGCTCCTCTCTCCCTCCGCCTCCACCCACCGGCAGCGCCCCCCCTCCGCCTCATGCTCTGCGGACCCTGCAGGATGATGACCGTCCCGCGCCTCTGCGCGCACCCGGCCGCTCTTCTGTCGCCAGCTGGCCATCCCTCCCCCCCCCGGAGGGATCCTCTTCCTCCTCCTCCTCGGAAATCAAGGCCGGCCCTTCTTCGTCCTCCTCCTCCTCCTCCTCTCTCACCTGTCGCTTCCTCCTGCTCTAGAGGCCCGGCATCCCCCACCTTCCGCTGGACCCCGTCCTCAACCTTTGACTTGCCCGACCCACAATGCCCGTCGATAGGTTCACCCCAGGGCTCGTCCAGCTGACGGGCCTATTCGGTGCCTGCTGCGCTCCCCTCCCCCCTCTCCTCCCCCCCTCTCCTCCTGCTGTGTCTTCGGAGGAGGTGGGAAAGGTTCGCTTCCAACGCCCAGCTCCCCCTCTGCTTCCACGTCCCCAGCTCAGCTCCAGGAGGGCTGCAGGGCGCTGACCCACACGCGCTCCAGGCGGCCTCTCCCCTCTCTGCGGCGCAATCCTAAGCCCCTTTCGGCCCAGGAATGGAAGCTGTAAGCCCTGCTCTCCCTCCTCCTCCTCCTCGTCCCTCCCCGCTCCCTCCTTCCCTCCCTTCCGCCCATCGGAAGCACCCTCCAGATCTTTGGGATTTCAACTCAGCCAGCCCCAGCCAGCATGGCCACTGGTGAGGAAACCTGGGCATTGTGGTCCAAATCCCCTCCTAATGGCACACCTGGTTTCCATTCCCCTTCCCCCCACTCCTGTACTCCCAGGCATCCACTCATGGGGGCAAGAGGTGCCCCCCCCCCCGATTCCAGCCACAATGCCCTTCTGAGAGGGGCAGCAGTGGCGACTGGAGCTGCACCTCCCGCCCCGCCTGCCTCTGCATTCAGGCTCAGGACAGGACAGGAGGCCAGTCAATGAAAGGCCGGAGGGTAGGGATGCCCTTGAGGGACACCGGCGGCACCTCCTTGGAAGGCAAAGCGGGAGCGGCAGGCAGCAGCACAATCCAGTTCCTCGGGGCTGTGCACCCCTCTGCCCCATCTGTCCCTTCTCTCCAGGCTCCCCACAACCATGGGTGGGTGAGCGCCAGTCACCGGAACTACCAGACATGGTAGACTTGTCCTCTGGTGCTATCAGGGCTTTGGTAAAATGCGGAACAATACACAAAATGAACAGTTCAAAGAACTATACACAATTCCAAAATAACGTTGCTGTAGTTCAGAATTCAAGCCATGCAAAAGGTGCATTGTTAGCTGAAGTAAAAAGTGGCTGATGACCATGTGAAAAGTAAAATGAGTGGTCCAGGCAACTCTACAACCCTAAAACCTGGTCAGGCACACTCGTATCTCCTTCCACAGCTGAAGGCACTGCTCACAGACTCCCTAGAACCACCTTCCCCAAGCTGGTGCCCTCCAGATATTTTGGATGTCAACTCCCATCAGCCCCAGCCAGTATGGCCAATGATACGGAATGCCGGGATTGTAGTCCCAAACATCTGGAGGGCACCAGCTTGGGGGAGACTGTTTTAGAGTTAGGGTTCAGCAATGTTTGCAAGATGAAGGAAATCATCCTAGGACAAGTCATATGCAGTTGTCAATGTTATGATAAGAGCAGTGATGGAATATTAGTTATGTGTTTGCAAGACTTGTATACAACTGAATATAATAAAACCCCTCAGCGGTTTGCAATAAATATTAAAATACATTTAAATATAATATTAAAAAACAACATTAAAAACACTTCCAACTGCAGGAAAAACAATTGAAGGGGCAGTAAAATGGAGTGCTTGATCAAGTGCATTTTCAGGAGGCGTTTAAAAGATGTTACATTTCCCACCTCCTGAACAGCATGAAGGAAGGTTTTCCAGGGGGTGGGTGCCGCTACAGAGAAACCCCCCCCCCCGGTCAGGGTTCTTCCTGGGGACATGCTATTCATTTCAGAATGACCAGCCAAGCCCCCTCTGAGGTTCTTAAAGGTTGCCTGAGCATGTACAAGGAAAGGTAGTCTGCTAGATATCCCACTCGCCCGTTGTTTAGGGCTTTGTATGACAGTAACATAAGCTTGGACATGGCTCAGTAGCTAACAGGCAGCCAGTGCAGTTCTTTGAACGCAGGTCTTCTGTGAGCATAGAATCCCACCCTAGAGGCCTTCAAGAGGCAGCCGGACAGCTGTCTGTCAGGGAGGCTTTCAGGTGGATTCCTGCACTGAGCGGGGGGGGGGGGGGGGGGGGGGGTTGGACTCGAGGGCCTTAGAGGCCTTTTCCAACTTTACTATTCTATGATTCTAGGATAGGTGTCGCAGTGAGCACCTGATGAGTCTTAAAAATATGGTAATCTTAAAGCAGTTTCCCTACGTTTGTACATTTGGGGTTTCCCCCTCTTGTTCATGGCTGTTGTTTTTTTTAATGTTTCACTCCAAATAAAGTTTTGTTAAAGTTCATGATGCTTCTTAAATAAAATGCTGTTAGTGCTGTTCACTTCCCAGGATCTTCTTCTACTCTGAGTAGACTCCCAAATGTCATGGAATGTGATGCGAAGTAACAAGGCACACACACAAGGTGTGTTGTAGCAGCGAATTACAACAGTAAACCCCCCACCCCACCCGCCAGGGAAATGCCTGCGGACGCTGAGGATTGTGGCCCTGACTTGGCTCCCTGCCTCTCGCTCGCCCCATTGCCTTCTTGCCCTCCAGCCCAGCCCCCCCCCCCGAAAACTGCCCTCCTCCCCGAGGCCACCGCAGCCAGCTCCCTTCCCCGTGCTCTCCCTCCTGGGCCTCTGTGCTCTTCCGCCCTTTCCGGCTTAAATCCATGGACTCAGCTGCGAGCTTCCTCTGAGAGGGTATTCCATGGGGGAACGCTCTTCCTCGGCAAAGAATAGGAAGGTTGAAGCGGCTGCCATGTTGCAGTGGGACGCCGTTCTCCCTGGGGGTTCTCGAGAGGGCGGCGGAGGGGGGGTTGTCCTTCTCCATCCCTGTGCTGCTTAGCGAGTCAGGCTGTTTTCAAAGTCCTTGATCAGGAAACCTGGATTCTGTGGCTGGAGTCAAGCATACAGATGAGGTGCAATAGCAGCCAGATGTTTAAATTGTTTGATTTTAATCACAACAGTTGTCCTTTGCCTTTTCAAAAGGAATGGCATGATTTTGTGCAATCGTGGGGACAGCTAGTGACCCCTAGCAGGCATTTTGGGGTAGGCAGCAAACTGAGCCCCCTCCCCCCGAAGTCTCCCTGGACGCCTCCCACCCACCTCGCCATAACTTCACTGTTGCATGGTTTCCCTGCAGGTGCCTGGCAGAAACAGCTGGAGAGGTTGCCTTTGTCAAGCATAGCACAGTCGCTGAAGCCACTGACGATGGTGAGTCCACCCGCGCGAGGGGTCTGCTTTGGCTGGACAGGAAGTTGGGCAATTCCATTTCATTGATGCCATTTCTATATTGCCCATGAGCCTCTGGGTGGTTTACAAAGATTAAATACCTTTAAAATATGTTATTAAAAACCACTTACATAGAAACAGCACACACAGAGACAGACATATATCTAAAACAATATATCTAAAACAATATCAGCAATAAGAAAAATCCAGGACCTGGTTAAAACCTCTCTATATGCTGCCAAATGCCCGAGAGAAGAGGATAGTCTTAACGTGATTCTGAAAAGGTAACGCTGGCATCAAGCGGGCCTCATCAGGGAGTCCATTCCATTATTGGGGGTGGGGGGCACCACCGAGAAGGCCCTCTCCCTTGTGGCTGCCTTCCAAGCCTCCCTTGGAGATGCTGGGGGTAGGGGGGGACAGTGCTTGTGAGCCAGAAAGTCCTTTGCTGGAAATCTGGGTATGGTTCGAGGGGGCTTGGGCGTGGTTTTGAGCAGAGTCGGCAGAAGTGGTATGTATTTGCTACTTCTCCCGGAGTTACTACATGCTCCACTAAATGACCTTGGGTTGAAGAGAGGTCTGTGGAACGTGGCTGGGCTGGGGGGGCCATGCCCCTGCCCCATAGCTAAACAACAGCTAGGGGATGGAGACGGCTGCAGCACAACGGTGCAGCAGGTGCCTTTCAGCTAATAGGGTGTCTCCCAGAGTACCAAATTAAAAGTGTAATATGAATGGTTTGACGCAAGCGCTTTTTTAAAGCTGATGCAGTTATCTGCTTGCTTTGCATACATGTTAAAATAAATCCCTAATTTGTGTTCCTACTTCTACTCCCAATTGTATCTGCCTGCGAAAGCTTTCCTTCCTTCCTTCCTTCCTTCCTTCCTTCCTTCCTTCCTTCCTTCCTTCCTCCCTGCCTGCCTGCCTGCCTGCCTGCCTGCCTGCCTGCCTGCATCTGGCACATGTGCCCTGTTGAACGGATCTCCTCTCAGAGTGGGGGTGGGAATATTGGGGGTGGGGCAGCGGTCTGGTTGGCCCCTCAGTCCCCTGGCTGAGCTCGGGTCCCATTTTGCTTCCAGGGCAGAGTCGTCCCTCATGGGCCCAGCAGCTCCAGGCAAGGCAATTCCAGCTGCTCTGCCGAGACGGAAGCAGGGCAGCGGTCACGGCTTGGCGCACCTGCCACCTGGCCCGCGTCCCCGCTCATGCCGTGGTGGCCAGAGCAGACACTGACGGGGACCTCGTCTTCCAGCTGCTCAACCAGGGGCAGGTGGGTCTTTCCTGAGCCCTGTCTCAGCTGCCGGCTCGGCAGGGAACGGATGGCGTCTTCTCCACGCCAGCCCTGCAGAAAGCGACCAGCTGCAGTCTGTGGATGTGAGCAGCCTCGTCCAGCCATGGGAATGGGGCCCCTCCGCTCCTGGCAGCTCATCTGGGGTTGTGTTTGCAGAAGGTGGAAGACAGAACCAACGTGGGTCATGAAACGGCCATGCTCTCACCTTGCAGGCTTTCTCCCTTCACCCCCCAGACCCATAGGGTTGCCAGCTGTTGGTGATGAGAAATGCTTCACCTGCAGGAAGGTGTAGGTTCACGTGCCTTCAGCAACTGCATGATGGGCAGAAATTCAGGATTGCCCCATAGAACTGTGAGAGGTTTTAAGGAGGAGGTGCAAAGGAGCATTCCCGTCTTAATATCCCTCCAACGGCCGTGGGCACCATTCAGCCCCACACCCACACCCCTGAGATGGTGTGCTGTGAGGTGTGACGAGAGGGCAGCTGCCCAGGCTGGAGTCCACCTGGGCAGGCATTGCCTTGGACGCTCACTGGGCTCTTCGGGGCGACATGCCCACCCCCTCTCCAGAGTTTGTGCATTTATCTGTTTGGTGGTTGCATTCTATCCCAAGGAGCCCAAGGCGATGTTCATGAACCTCCTTCTCTCCCATTTTATCTTCTCAACAGCCCTGTGAGATAGGTTAGGCTGGCCCAAATCCCTCTGCCCACTTCGCCGTGCTGGCTCTTGCACGCTGGAGGAATATTCTGTCTTTCTTTCAGAAATGTGGCAGCTGACTCCTTCAGATGTGCTTTTCTCTCCCTGTTACAGCAAACATTTAATGGACAAGACGCCACTTTCCAGATGTTTGACTCTGAAGCTTATGGCGGGAAGAACCTCCTCTTCAAAGACTCGACCACCCGGCTGGTCCCCATCCAGGCGCAGACGTACCAGGCCTGGTTGGGGGATGAATACCTGCATACCGTGCAGGGCTTGGACTGTGACCCCACAAGTAAGTGTGGCCTGGGGCTGGACCCGATAGCAAGGAGCAACGGGGGGGGGGGGGGGGAGCTGGGCCCAGCATGAGCTCCCAGGCTGAGGCGAGAGAGGAAGGGAAGGCAGCGCAGCCGCACACCTTTGCTCAAAAGGCCTGTGACCTCCTCAAAGAGGGTGATCAGTCCGAGACGGAAGTGGACTCCAGAGAGGCTGAGAAGGACAGCCTGCTGGGCAACAGGGTGAAAGCCAGGTGGCAGGGAGTCAAAAAGGCACCAGGGGTGGGGGAGGAGGGTGGCAGCCGCCGTCGAGGTAATGGGTGTAGCATACGTGCGCGCACACACGCACAGACTCTTGGCCATATGGGCTAGAAGATTGACTTGCTCTTCACACACCTGTACAAAATGGCTCCTTGCCCACCTGGCCTAGTGTTCTGGTCTCAGTCATCATCCTGCTAGACACCCCCTCCCGAAAAGCTGGCCCCAGAGCGCAGGTGAGGGCCACCCACCATGTGGCTGTTTTCACCTCGAACGCTCAGACGCCGATGCTCCTGAGCAGCAAGGTTGCACTGAAGGGTCGTGGCTGAGAGCCCTTGAGGCCATGAGCCACGGACAGCCCCTCTTCCGTCTCTCTGGACCCTGCTAGCCATCAGTGCCAGGGCAGCAGTACACACTTCCAGTGCGTGGTTTCATAAAGCTCCTGCACATCAGCCTTCCCCGCGCCCACCAAACTGAGCATCTCCTGCCAGAGCTTCAGCCTTACCTTGCAGGGCAGGAGGTCAGACCCAGGAGTGGATGGAAGGAAGATCCTCAGATGGTTTGGAATGCGACTCCCAACATCCCTGACCATTGGCAGGGGCTTCTGGGAGTTGCAGTCCCAAACATCTGCATATCTTCCTCCAGCCCTCTCCCGGCCTAACCCCTTCTCCTGGCACCAGTGGATGTCCTTTCTGAGATGGGGGGGGGGGCAGAAAAGGACCTCCTGTACTGGATGCGGCATTGCCCCAGAGAGGCATGGGAACGCTGCAGTGGTTGCAGTTTAGACTTCAACCCCTTTCTGGCGAATTTGCCTCTTTTCCATGCGCAGAGCACACGGAGTGTGCTTCCAGTGAGCCCTGAGCTCTCGGTGTTGGGAGTCCTGAGTCTGCCCAATGCCCTCCGTGTGCAGGTGGAGACAGGATTCTGGGGCCTGCGGCTGCCACTCCGCATTGACCAGCTTTCCTGCCTCCTGTTTCTTTCTCTGGTGATGCAGGATTGCCAGAATTTCTGCGCTGGTGTGTCTTGTCGACAGAGGAGATCAGGAAATGCAGCGCCATGGCAGTGGCCTTCCAGAACAGAACCTTGAAGCCGGAAATCCAGTGCGTTTCAGCGACGGGTCCAGAGCAGTGCATGCAATGGATACAGGTGTGGTGCTGGCTGTGGGTGCTTTGCAAGGGGGTGGGTTGTGTGCTGCTGCTGCCGCCGCCGCCACTGCCCCCTCTACTGGTGGGAGGTTGCATGCGCTCCGTGGGCAGCCTCCTCCCAGGAGGCGCCCAGTAAAGTATTTCCTGCGTACAGTTAGGCAGGCAGCGCAATGGGGCAGTATTGAGCATGTGGACTTAGGGCAACTGACAGTTGACAAACAGGCTGAACATTTTGTTTATTTATTCTGCTGTTCAGACAAATATTGTCGTCCATTCTCCCCCCCCCCCCCCATCACTCCAAAAGCTTCCCAATGGAAAAGACCGGAGAGGGGAGGGGGAGGGGGCGGAGGCCATCCTGGCCCAAACAAAGTGGTGACTTGTACAGAGGCATTTCTGTCCAGCTGGGACCAGGCGCTGGTGCACCCCCTTGGGCAGAGGTGTTGCAACATGACCCAGCAGCCCCAGTGCCTCTGGCCATGGCTGGAGCCGGCAGGGGGCTTCCCTTCAGCTCAGCAGTGCCAGGGCCCCGGTGGCTGGAGCTGAGCATCCCTCGAGGACCCTCAAGGGCCCCTGCTCCCATTGGCTCCTTTTTCCCAGCCTTCGGTCTTGCGCTTGTGCATCGGGAGCCATCCCTCTCACCCTGCCATTTGTGGGCAAGACACGATGCTTGCATTCGGCGCAGTGTGGGCTGTTTGGAGAGTGATGTTGGGGGCCGCCAGGCGTCTCTGCCTCCCACACCCTCCCCATGACTCAGCGAGGTGTAAAGGGGTGTTTTCAACTGTAGACACGAGTTCATTTCCTTTCAGAAAAGAGCCATTGATGCGGTGACTCTGGCTGGTGAGGATATTTACACGGCTGGGAAGGCGTATGGCTTAGTGCCCGCTGCGGGGGAGCGCTATGCAGGTGAGGCCGGAGAACACAGGGCCGTTGTGCCTGGATGGTCTGTGGCTGTCTGGAGATTTGATGCTCACAGGGAGGTAGAAATAGAGCAACCCATCTGAGCAGAAAGAGCTGAGCCAAGGTGGTTCTCTGAGGACGCTGCCAACCTCCAGAGAGATGCATAGAGTTGTGCAGCTGTGTTCCTCATGCTCTGCTCCCTGGCATCCTCCTCTGAGCAGGCATCCATGGGTCTCTCTGGCTGAGAGCAGCTGAGCTTTGATAACGTTGCAACTCCCTGTGCCCCTGGGTATCAGCCTCGCTGTTTCCCAGCCTCACAACCCAGCCCTCTTTTGCCTTTCTCCTCCTGGCCTCTGCTGCGTTCCCTCTGTCAGGAAGTGGCTATTAAGTGGCGCAAGAAGCGGAAGAGGGGATAGTGCTGTGGGGGGAAGGGGAAGGAACCCTCACCCCTCTGGGTATGAAAGCCACCCTCGTGCCTCCGCCACGGCCTTTTTGCGCCCTTTGCCTGTTCTGGCCACAAATCCTTTGCCCTCTGCTCGTGCTTGGAGCTCCTCCCTCTTCAGCCCCAGAGAGTTGTGGGGGTAGTCAGAATCCCTTTTCTTGAGCTTGGCCCCTTTGTATTTCTCAGGGACGTATAACTGGAAAGCAGAGCACAATCTGCTCGCCCTCCTTGTTCCACTGGGTTTTCCCACCCAGGGAATCCAGCGACAAGCCAGGGATGAGGTGGCCCAGCTCTCAGGGGGCAGGATGGCATTTCAAGGCTTCCTGTTGCTGGCATCAGGATTGGGCCCAGACTGCCTGCAGAGATAGTAGAATTGGAGTGAGAGTCAGAAGATGAGACGGGCCAGGCGGCAGGGGAGGAAATTCCTCCAAGAGCTCTCAGCGGCAGAGAAGCAGCTTCTCCAGGGCAAGTTCATCCATTAGAGCCAGGCACAAACACGACCCCCTGTGTGTGTGTGGGGGGGGGGGACTCAGCAGCTCACAGACGGGGACGGGTGAGCGTGGCAGATGCACAGGTCAGATGTGAGATCTCAGAGGGCAGAGCAAAGGAAGGACTGAAGGCAGCCTGCCAGGTCGGCCCAACACAGGAAGCCTTCCCTCGGGTGGGTGGCGGGGACAGGACTGAGAAAGGTTTTCAGGTGTGGTGCTGAAGTGCAATATGGGATTTTCAACCACTCTACCCCAGAGGGCATCTATCAAAGCAACCTTTCAGTCCACTAGTTAAGGTTGGGGCAGCTTCATCGAAGAATGAGAATCCGAATTGCTGAAAGCCTGACTGTTTCACATCATAAAGCCTACTGGCTTGGAGATGAAGTCTTTATTTGGTCACTGCACCCTGGGAGGACTGTTGTTGTGTTTCTCCCCCCATGTCCAGCTGGGGACACCACGAGCACCTACTATGCAGTGGCCGTTGTGAGGCGAGCGACTTCCGATGCCTTCACCATCCACGAACTCCGCGGGAAAAAGTCCTGCCACACAGGCTATGGGAGGACAGCTGGGTGGAAGATACCTGTGGGCCTCCTGTTAAGAAAGGGGATTATTCAGCCCCAGGGATGCAGCATCCTCAAAGGTAAGGGTGGGGTGGGGGGAGAGGACTTCCTTTGGGGGCTCTGAGCTACCCGTGATCTTCTGAAGCAAGCAGGCCATTCAGTGGTCCACCCAAGTCTCCATCAAACATCTGAAAACTGGAGAGGAGTGTTTTGGATGGCAGAAGCAATGGGGGGGCACTTCAGTCCTCCCCTCAGGGCAGGGATTGATCCAGATCTTGCAAAGCTTTACCCATCAATCCGTCTTTGATCATTCCGAGGAATGCTGGGTGGTATTCATGGGGTCATTACAACCCTGTGAGGTAGTTTAGCCTGAGAGTATGCAGACAAAGGTCACCCAGTGAGCCTCACCACTGAGTAGGGATTTGAATCCAGACCATTCTCATTGAAGTCTCTCTGTCTTGCTCTCTTTATCTATCTATCCTGCCAATACACAACCCACCTCACCTGGACTAGGTCTAGGACATCCTAGCCAGGGGAAGGGCTAGATAGGCCCCTGAGGCCTCTTCAAGCTCCAGGGTGATTCAGGAGATCCTGCCAGTCTCACTGTGACTCAGTCTGGGGCAGGCATGAGGAATTTCTGGCCTCCTGGGATTCCTCACCTGGCCTGCCAGCTTCTCCCCTGGTGCCCTCCTTATTTCCCAAGGCCTCACCCTCTCTCCCCCACCAGGGGAAAGCTCTTACCTTCTATGAGCAGCTGGTTGGAGGTAAGAGTGTTTCCCCTTCCCAGTGCTGAGACAAACTCCCTGTCTCAGCGCTGGTGATGGGAAAAGCCGTTCTTCCCCTGTTGCAAGGAATTGCCTTGAGTGTGTAAGCTCAAAGAGGCATGGTGGGGTGCGGAAGCAGATGTGGCTAGCAGCAGCAGCAGCAACTGTAGCCCTGCAAACGGCTGCTTAGGGTGGGCCCGCTCTGGAAAACCTCCCAGGGAGGAAAGGGTAGAAGTGAAGGAGCAGCGTGTGTCTACTGTCTACTGTCAAAAGGTTGCAGCAGCAAAAAGAGGTTGGTTGGTTTTCTTTACTTTTTAGCTTTTGTACATTTCAAAAACAGCCCTGCCGTTGCCAATGCCATTACTCCCCTTGCTGCAGAAGCTGGGGGGGGGGGGGCGCTACGCTAGCCTTGCAGTGTGGTCCACTAGGAACATTGCATGTTAGTGAGGCTGAAACTGATCTTAATAATGTATTAATTTTATATGCTTTTAATCAGTTTATGTATTTTATTGTTGGCATTGATGTTGTTCCCCGCCTCGATCAGGAGGGAGAGGCAGGTAAAATTATTATTATTATTATTATTATTATTATTATTATTATTATTATTATTATTATTATTATTTTCCAGTCCAAAACCAACACACAGGTTGCTATAGCAAAAGTTAGTCTGCATATGAAGGGGGTAGGGTGAGAGAGAGGATGGGGGGAGGATTTGCGTGGAGAGAGAAAGGGTGAGGGTCACAGCAAGCCAATCCATCCTCTCCAGCCCCCTCCCCCATCTCCCAGCCTGGGACCAGTTTGGTCCTGGGGCCAAAAGAAGGCTCCCTGCGTCTGAATGAGCCCCCCACCTCCCCTGTCTCCTTCCCTCCTCTCCCCGCAGCGGTCAGCGCCTTCTTCTCGGCCAGCTGCGTTCCAACTGCCAGTCAAGAGGACTACCCAGCCAACCTCTGTCAGCTCTGCGTCGGCGACAGCAGCAACAACCACAAGTGTGACGCCAGTACACAGGAACGCTATTATGGCTACGCTGGAGCCTTCAGGTAATGGGGTAGCCCCGGTGTAGCTTAAGGGCAATTGGCTTTTGGTCTCATGGACGTGGGAGAGCCACGCTGGTGCCACGCCTCGGTTGCCTTGGTCACAGCGGCCCACACCTCTGTGACTCCACTCATCTCTCCCACGGGCTATGGGCCCTGGGCACATTTTGCCTTCAGCCCTGCTCGTCCATTTCTGCCACTGCGCACTGATCAGACCTGGCTGGCTGGCAGCCCCTCCCTTCCCTCTCCTCCCTCCCCCCCACACCTCCCTCACAGACGCTTTCCTGGCAACGTAGCAGCAGAAACAGCTGTTCTCGCTTCTTGGTCAAGGTGTGTACGTCTCTAAGATTCAACATGTGCCTGGCTTTCTGAGGTGGGAACCTCATTGCTGAATGCTGAGCTCCCCGTTCTGGCCTTAACATGGAAGCTGCTCCCCCAAAACACTTTCATGTGGTTCCCTGTATGGGGTGGGGTGGGGTGTGTGCGCATCTATGTGCAAATGGCACCTGTGGATCTTCTGCATCATTTAGACGGTTTGGGCACTGGCAGCTGTCGTGAAGCACTCGATAGCGAGGAAAGGCTCCAGCTGCTCTGCAGGACTGCAGGTCGTGGCCCAGAAAGATTTCCCGATTCAGGCAATATGATCCCGTTCTGCCACCTTTTTAACACTGCAGCAAATGGAGGTGGTGACGTGGCTGTTGGCCTATTTGCAGGTGTTTAGCTGAGAGCAGTGGCGACGTGGCCTTCATCAAGCACAGTTCGGTCTTTGAAAACACAGATGGTACGTTGCTTGCTCCTGACTTTTGCGGACCCTCTGGCCAACCCTTCCTGACCCTCTCCACTCAGGGAGCCTGTTTTCCCTTCCAGGGAACAATGCTGAGTCGTGGGCCTCCCAGCTCCGGTCTGGCGATTTCCAGCTCTTGTGCCCAAATGGTGCCCGGGCCGAAGTAAGCCAGTTTGCCGAGTGCCACTGGGGGCAGGTGCCTTCTCGGGCCATCATGGTCCACCCGGACACCAACACGTTGGCTGTGTATGGACTTCTGGACAAAGCTCAGGTACTAGTGAATCTCCTAGAGAGAAAATATATGAGGTCACATGATCTTTGAAATATGCCACCATTCCCAACATTACTAGGTGCGCTCACCTTTCTCCGTCAGTGTCCAGGAGCGTTTCAGTCATGTTTGGTGGATCTTCCACTAGAGATGAGGCTACAAGAAACAGGGCACTCTCGGTGGTGGCCCCATCATGCTTTGGAAGTCTCTCCTGGGTGAGATCTGCCAGGCTATCTCAATGCTAGTTTTGAGGACTTTGACAAAAATATATTTGTTTTTCAAAGTATGAGGGTTGTTTGCCCATCTTATTCTGCTGCTGGCTTAGTTGATCTTGATTTTGATATTTTAGTGCTGTTTAGTATTTTAGCTGCTTTAACCTGTTCTGGTGTGTGTGTGTGTGTGTTTCACCTTGCAGAAGTGGATCAAAGGAAAGAGCAGGGTATCTGTTGAGTCAATACATAAATGCAACAAAAAGTCTTGCGGCACCTTAAAAATGAACACATTTGTTTTGCACAAGATTTTGTGGACCTGGTCCATTTCATGAGACGCATGCAGTGTGTTATCCTCAACTGGCAGGTTTGTTTATATACATGCTGGGGCCCAGCTGGGCAGATGGAGACAGTAAACAGTGGAGTCAAAGGGAACTGGAATTCAGAAAGGACGCACAGTGATGATGACCTTAATAGTTGCCACATAGACATCGTGACAATGGTGAGCAGATTAAGACAAGAAGTGTAATTTTTTAAAAAAACCTTGTCCTTATTCGGACCATAGGAAACAGGGTCGGATCTGCCGAAGTAGAATTCAGGAAGAGACGCCACAAGACTCATTGTTTCAGACTAATGCAGCCCCCCTTCTCCCCCCACCCCAAGAAATGGCCTTCCTCTCAGCCACTGGCAACTCCACCTCTTGGGATTCAGAGTAGGGTGACCCTATTTTGGAAACCAAAAAGGAGGACAACTTGGTCGGCCCCCAAGGGAGCATCCCCACCAACATGTCCACTCCTCAGGGGGCCTGACCAGCACCAAGAGGGTGTGCCCATCTGAACATAGCCTTGGTCACATGTCTGATTTTACAGCACACAATTAAGACAAATCTGTTCTGCATAACATCTTAATGTTAAAATCACTGAAATAACAAGCGAGACATCCAATGTATATGTAACTTCACTCACTCCTACTTTTGTAGCTTTTGCTGAACTTTGTTGCTATACTCTGTGTGATACATTCTCCCCTTCCCTCAAATATGTTTTCTGATTGTATCCTTACTCCACTGAAAGTTGCTGTTTAATAGAGTTTGTTGCCGGCCGGCTGGCTTTTTAAATTGTTTTTAGTTTTAAAGTTCAATTTTGTTTTGAAACTTGCTAAAAATCAACAGATGAACTGATCTGCTTCAAACTTGGCATGTCTAAAGCCCTACTTAAGATCTATCATGATGCCAAGTTTCATCTCCTTATCTTTAAAAATGATGGGTTTTTAAAAAAATAGTAATGTTAAAACCTCAATTTTTAAAAAAAATCCTAAAAATCAATGAACAGATCTGCTTCAAACTTGACATGGCTAAAGCCCTACTTAAGAGCTATCATGATGTGAAGTTTCAGCTCTTCATCTTTAAAAATGACAGTTTTTTAAAAAATAATAAATTAAAAACCTTAAATTAAAAAAAAAATCCTAAAAATCAACAGATGAATGGATCTGCTTCAAATTTGGCATCACTAAAGCCCTACCTAAAGGCTATCATGGTGCCAGGTTTAATCTCTTTATCTTTAAAAATGATGGAGCTGTAAACATATTTGTTAATTCCCATTGACTATAATGTAGAGCTGCCCTTTGGGTGGGGGGAGGATGGGGAAAATCTGGATTTTTCTTCAAATTTCACAATTCCCCCCCCCCTTTTCCTGGATTTGATACCAAAAATCCTGACATGTCCTGGTTTTTCCTGACATATGGTCACCTTAACCCTGACATTGCACCCATAGACACTCCCTCGATAAACTTGATAGCGTCTACATAGCAGGGGGAAAGGATCAGGATCAACATTGTGCTAGGATTGTGCTAGGATAATTGAGTGGCCAGGTGGCTTTATGCTTTGAAAAGTATTTTCCCTCCTATTGCTCCTGATGAGGAAAATAGGCTATTCCAGCTCCACAGCTGCCCTAGCTCTTCCCCTCTGCCAACGCCCCCGCCCAGCCTGTTTTGGGGACCGTTGAGGCAATGAGAGGACTTCAGATCCACAGCCTCTCCCCGTCTGCCTTCCACCGCCCCTTCCATCAGTGTAGTCCTGCAGCTAGGAGGTTTGCAAGGTCACATCTCCCTCTGGAGGGCAGAACTCTGCCTCCGCCCTTGAAGAGGGAGACCCCAAAGATCCTGCATCCCCACTGAGGCCCTCTAGGGACTCCATAGCTTTGCACCCTAAGTCCACTTCTAGGAACTATGAGCAACAAAAATAGGATGCCCAACTTCAGCAAAATCATCCCTTTGAATTACTAGTTCTTGTGCAATATTTGAAAAATTTAAATCCATAGTATCTTTGTAAAACATGATCCCAGAATTTGCAGGGCAGAATCTCAAGCATGCTCTTTTTTAAAAAAAAACAACACACACATGGTATTTATTTTTGAAATCAAGTTAATGATGCAGGCAACAGAAAAGAAAGAAAGAACAATGCAACGCAATGCAATACGGTCAGTCATGAAGAGGGGAAAAAAACACCCTACTGACAAAGTCTTCGGCATACTTTGTGGGACAAGAAGCTCACGGACTATGGAGAGAATTTGGATGACAGTCTGACATTTAGCAAAGCCACCCATAGATCACAACATGCTTTACCTCTAAATATAATGAATAACCAAACAGGGCTTGATTTGGAGGCTCCTTTCCGCAGAGTACTATGTGCAGCTAGACTGTATGATGCCTTTGATTTCATCAGCTTTTGATACGTGTTATTTTGGTGCCTTGGATAACTGTGTGCAGAAATATGGGGGTGGGGGTGGGGATGTAAAATTCCCAGTGGCCAAGCAGAGGCTTCTGAGAAACCCACAATCGGGACGTACGGGCAACAACACCTCCCACCCATGTGTCCCAGCAACTGGTGTGTATAGGCTTATGGCCTCTCGCATTGGAGGCAGCATAGAGCCATCAGGACTATTAGCCATTGACAGCCTTCTTGTCCAGGGATTTGTCTAACCTCTTTTTGAAGCCATCCAAATAAGAACATAAGAAGTGCCTTGCCGGATCAGACCGAGGGTCCATCTAGTCCAGCACTCTGGGTTCTAGTATTATGGGAGGAGAAAAATGTCTCCCTTCGATGTAATAACAAAACACATGAGGCCCATGATCTGTGACTCCGGCAGCCAGCGGCATAGCTAGGCTTAGCCTGCCTTCATGCAGAATGCTTTGAAATGGCCCCAGTCTGAGGTGCTCAGAAACCCTCTGCTTGGATTTCAGGATTTCTTTGGAAACAATGACAACCCTAATGGATTTAAAATGTTCAATTCCATGGACTTCCAAGGGCAAGATTTAATCTTCAAGGACTCCACCACGTCAATTGTGTCTCTAGGGGGGAAAACAACCTTCACTTCCTGGCTGGGGCAGCAATTCATGGAGTCTCTGGAAGGGCTGGGATCTGCCCAGTGCTCAGGAGCAGGTGAGTCTGCCTTGCTGCAGTGATTTGCCCTGGACCTCTCCCATGGTAAAGGAAAGGATGGCTGTTCTGTGATGAGGAGCAGGAAGGGTAGGGACGTTTTGGAGAAGGGCTGCCACCCCGCCCCCCACCCCGGGTGAGAAGCCCAATTCCAATAGCACACCACAGCCTCTCTCTCTTCCTCTGCAAAGAGACGCAGGGTTTCTAACTTACTACATTTTGAGCAGGGAGCCAGCAAGGTTGGTGGCCTTGGCACCATGGGGGGGGGGGGGGGCAAGAGGATGGTTGGGCACTGCCCTAGCAGGGCAGGGAAGGAAAGGCCATCTAGGTTGCCTGGGACTCTTCTTCCTGTGTTGGAGTGAGCATATGTGCCGTGGGTGTACTGGGACTCACCTAAGTGCCTCACAGCATTCGGGCTGGCAGTGTGTGTGCGTGCTGAATTCTGGAGTTAAAATGTAGGTATGTTGGTGATGCTTCTAAGGCAAAAGCCAAAGCCACTGATGACTCTACAGCAGCAAGGCTCCCTTCAGACAACCTGCTTTGCCTTTAAATGGTGCATCGTGTGTGGGAGGCAGGTCCAGGTGACTCTAGTAGGTGCTTCCATGAGAAAATGTTTTGTCCCAAGTTGGAACATCTGTGCAACTTGCTCACTGATTATCTTACTAGCCAAGACTGGATTCTTGCTTTGTTTAGGTATATAAGATTGTCTAATATAGGCAAAATGTATGTTCATTTGTTTAAATATTTACAAGCTGCCTTTCTGCACCAAGTCCACCCAAGGTGGCAAACAAAATACAGTCTAAAAATAAAATTGCAAGAATATAACATTAAAACTCTAAAAATTAAAATTATAACCCCACACGATACATTAAAATAAATCAGTGAGTATAAAAACTATTTCCAGAGCCAATTCAAGAAAAAAGCAGCATGGAGAATAAAGCATAACAATTAAAAGCCATCCAAACGTGTTCAGAGCCTTTTGAAATACTGCAGCTGAGGAGGGGGCCAAGCACACATCACTTGGGAGGGAGGGAGTTCCAGGCAGGAGAGGTCCCTCCCTCCCGCCATGTGCATCCAGTTCACTGAGTGCAGATTGGAAGTGTCTGCTACATCCCCCCCTGCTCCCCCCCCCAGGGGATGGAAGTATCCGGGGAAGGAAGTACCACAGCCGTCTTAGACACAAGCTGCATGAATCCTTTCTGTGGTTAAGAAGTGTTTCCTATACTTTTTCTCAACCTCATTTCCACTTGAACTCCTATTACATCCTTTGGACTTTGTTGAGCATTAGCAAGGTATAGTTTCAGAATTTAGGGAGCCTTTGGCTTCCAGGAAAGTATTGATTGTTAATTAATACACTTCAAAAGATACCAAAAATTGCCTTATGATGGTTTCAATGTTGGTTTTGCACGAACAAGTATCAGAAGGGGGGAAATATTTGGATTGTTATGGATGAGGGACTTTGAGTTTTCTGTTTCTAGAGCTCCATCACACCAGCGATTTAGTGCGCTCTGTCCTGCTGACACCCCACCTCTTCCCCAGCCTTTCCTAGAATGCTAAAAGTCTGGATTATTTTCCTTAAGTGCATTGAATGCGCCCTAAGACCTCCATCACATCTAATCCCCCTCCCCCGGTTTGCCTGCTTGATTTTTTACCTCTGAGGCAGAAGCACATCAAGCTTAGATCCTTTTCACTTGAATAGCTGCTCTTTCGCTCCTCCACCCCTCCCCTTCTCTTTCTCCCTCCAGTCAGGTCCTGTCAGATGAGCACTTCAACCAGACCACTTTTCTGCAGGGCAAAAATGGAAGGATCCTTTTGTCTGGCTCTTTGGGGGCATTGAGGGAGTACAATCCTGTCTCTGCAGAGATTCAGGCATTGTATGGTTTTTAAAACCGCTTTGGAGCCTGGGATGCAAGGTTTGAGTTTTCTATTGAGGCTTGGAGCCAGCTGCTGGGAGAGATCGCTTTTCCCTGCCAGGACCTGATGCAATCCATCCAAGCCCCTAGTTCCTTTAAAACTACAGGAGACTGAGACCTCCATCACACCAGCGCTTTAGTGCACCCTCTCCATCCCTGGTGTGCAGATTTGCAGCACAGTACTCACATGACGCTGTGCCTGTCCTGCTGACACCCCGCCTCTTCCCCAGCCTTTCCTAGAATGCTAAAAGTCTGGATTATTTTCCCTAAATGCATTTAATGCCCCCTAAGTCTCCATGGATTGGTGTGATGGTAGTCTAGTACTTTGGAAGCATTTAGCTCCTCTTTTACTACAATAGCAGATGAAATACTTTTAAACAAAGTGTGCACCTAAGATTGTTTTGTGACTTACAATCTAGGTTTTGTACTAACAAACAGGGAAATCTTTTTTGATCCAAGTTCTTTTTATCCATGTTTTATTTTTATTACAAATATGCTTATAACATCACATGAGAATATAGCTTGCATATAATGACATAAAATCTGTCATTAAAAAGAGCTTTGTTAAATATTCTTAGATCTTAATTTATTTATATTTATTTATTTATTACATTTGTATACCGCCCCATAGCCGAAGCTCTCTGGGCGGTTTACATAGGATTAAAAACAATTAAAAACAATATACAAAAATTAAAACAGCAAAAACATACAACATACACACAATCTGTACATTTAAAAACCACTTCAACACTTCAAAAAAAAAAAAAAAAACAACAAAAAAAAAACCTACAAAAACAAAACAAAACAGACCCAGGCTCCTCAGATATTGCCAAATGCCTGAGAGAAGAGGAAAGTCTTGACCTGGCGCCGAAAAGATAACAATGTTGGCGCCAGGCGGGCCTCGACAGGGAGATCGTTCCACAATTGGGGAGCCACCACAGAGAAGGCCCTCTCTCTTGTTGCCGACCTCCGAGCTTCCCTCGGAGGAGGCACTCGGAGGAGGGCCTTAGATGTTGAACGTAGTGTTCGGGTAGGTTCATGTCGGGAAAGGCGTTCCATCAGGTATTGTGGTCCCAAGCCGTGTAAGGCTTTATAGGTTAAAACCAGCACCTTGAACCGGGCTCGGAAACATACAGGCAGCCAATGCAAGCGGGCCAGAGTAGGTCTTATATGTTCGAACCTACTGGTTCCAGTTATCAATCTGGCCGCTGCATTTTGCACAAGCTGCAGCTTCCGAACCACCTTCAAAGGCAGCCCCACGTAGAGTGCATTGCAGTAATCTAACTTGGAGGTTACCAGAGCATGGACAACTGAAGCCAGGTTATCCCTGTCCAGATAGGGACGTAGCTGGGCCACCAACCGAAGTTGGTAGAAGGCACTCCGTGCCACTGAGGCCACCTGCGCCTCAAGTGACAGAGATGGTTCTAGGAGAACCCCCAAGCTACGAACCCGCTCCTTCAAGGGGAGTGCAACCCCATCCAGAACAGGTTGAACACCCTCCATCCGGTCAGCGGAACCACCCACCAACAGCGTCTCAGTCTTGTCTGGATTGAGTTTCAGTTTATTAGCCCTCATCCAGTCCATTGTCGCAGCCAGGCACTGGTTCAGCACATCCACAGCCTCGCCTGATGAAGATGAAAAGGAGAAATAGAGCTGCGTGTCATCAGCATACTGATGACAACGCACTCCAAAACTCCGGATGACTGCACTCAACGGTTTCATGTAGATATTGAACAGCATGGGGGACAAAACTGACCCCTGCGGAACCCCATACTGGAGAATCCACGGGGCCGAGCAATGTTCCGCAAGCACCACCTTCTGGAGCCGACCCACCAAGTAGGAGCGGAACCACTGCAATGCAGTGCCTCCCACTCCCAACTCAGCCAGTCGTGCCAGAAGGATACCATGGTCGATGGTATCGAAAGCCGCTGAGAGATCAAGGAGAATCAACAGAGTCACACTCCCCCTGTCTTTCTCCCGACATAGGTCATCATACAGGGCGACCAAGGCTGTTTCCGTACCAAAACCAGGCCTGAAACCCGACTGAAATGGATCCAGATAATCAGTCTCATCCAAGAATTTTATTAAGTATTTCTTGTTTTTAGACTTCTCATCTAAAAAACAAAAAGATATCTCATTCTAAGTACCAAGTTCCTTACTCAATTCTGAATAGGCTATATTCAGCTGATAGGTACACAGGCCAGGTGAGCTTCTAAGAAGAAGCTCCTAGATTCCAAAATCAGCACATATTCATACTTTTATCTGCTGTCCTAGAAATTAGGGCTTCCATGCTTAATTAGTTCATTGTTATTATACATTCTTTAAAAATTTCCTCAAAATTTGCAAATAGTACACAAATTCTTTCTAGACATCTGTATATCAAGCTTTTTTATGTGTATCCCTTGCACAATATTGTTTCTCATTAAGTCATAAGTGAAAACTGTAAGTATACCTTTGACCTGGAATAAGACAGTCTCACACCTGTTCATTACGCAAATACACTTTTGTCCCAAGTGAAAGGCCTTTAAATCAGCATTTCCTCTTTGGATACCATCCAGGTTATCTTGGCCATTATTTTT
Organism: Anniella stebbinsi; assembly: GCA_029215795.1. Taxonomy (NCBI): domain Eukaryota; kingdom Metazoa; phylum Chordata; class Lepidosauria; order Squamata; family Anniellidae; genus Anniella; species Anniella stebbinsi. The sequence goes on from JARDYH010000002.1 coordinate 367,747,148, forward strand.
ATGCCAGTTTCCCAGAATTCATTATAAACTTGCTTGTGTCTTCTCTATTAGTAGTAGTTACTTAATGATTTATTTCTCTGAATTTCTAATTAGCATCTATGCCACATGCTTAATTACTTGGGGGTTGCAACTCCAAGACAAGACAGCTTTTGCTCTTTGTGGGGGAGTCACTTTCATCATCATCATCATTATTATTATATTTATTTATACCCCACCTTTTTCCCAGTAATCACTTCAGCCACAGAGAGACCTTTTGGCAGCAGTTCCCTGACAGGATCCATTTTTCTTTTTTATTAGTGTGTGTGTGTATCGAACTACAACATACTGTTTTTTAAAAAATGTTAACAGGAAGTGGTATTTCCTAAACATTTCTTGTTATCAAATATTTCTAGTCTTAATAGTCTAAAATGAGAGTTTTCCTTTAAGGACCAAGTTTCCTGTTCAGCTCTGAACAGGCTGTTCAGGAAGCAGGCATGGTGAGCTTATAGATGGTGAAGAAGCCTCCTCATTCCAAAATCGGATCATGCTCATTTGGGTAAAGTTTTTTTCTCATAGCTAATATTATCTAGCTGTCCTACAAATTAGGCTCACAGTTGTAATTTCTAAAAAAAATCCAATAAAATGAAAACACCCAAAAAACCTTAAACATACATCTCTCAGGCTAGATAAGATTGGTCTTTGAGATACTATATTTTTGGCTTAGCAATTTCAGAGCAGCCTTCATAGCAATCCCAGGCTAAATCAGCTATTTTCTTTAAATTAATAGCTCCGCCCTTCAGATGTTTCATGCCCATTAGTATGGCCCCTGTTGTCTTCCCTCTCTAGTACTTAGAATCTGTTTGTATGAAAAAGAAAAGGCTGTTTGCTCCTGACTATTTTTGAAACAAGCAAATGGGGACCAGAACACAAAGCAAATCCTATTACCTCATACTTTGTGAACATTGCCCCCATTTTAAAGTTGCAGTACTTTCTGTGGGGACCTAGTCATCTTTCCAATGGGTGAACGGTCTAGGGAGAGGGCTAGGCCTTTGTGGGATCCTTATTGCCCTTTGAAGAAGGTTACAGGTTACAGACAGGGTGGAAAGGATTTGTAGGAGAAGGTTCTGAGTGCCCGGGGCCATTTCCCAAGACTAGTTGAGGACAAGTATGGCCTAATGATTAGGGTGTCCAGATGAGGACCAGGGAGAACTGAGGCCCATGTCCCCCATAGCCATGATGCTAACTGGTGGCTTGGATCAGTCACTTCTTCTTTCAGCCTAACTTGCGTCACAGGTAGAACCAATGTTCGCTGCCCTAAATTGTTGCAGGAAGTGTGGGATAACAAGCTGGATGGATGGATGGTCCTTTGCTTAGTCCTATTGCATCTGCTTTGCTTTCAGAAGTTCTGTGTTCTGTTCCTGACATCTGCTGTTAACATGATCTCAGCTAGCGTGGCAGGAACACCCCTCCCCCCAAATCCCTCTGTCTGAGATCCAAGTACAAAACCACTTCTGAGTCAGAGTGGGCCATACTGGTGGTCTGACTCTGACTTGGCATCTTAGGCAGCATTGTATGGTTATAACAGATGGGAAGTTACTCTTTTGTTCTTATATGACATTCCAGCTGCCACGTCCATGAATGCCTTCCTCCTGCTGATGGTAAGTTTAGGTCTTGCTCGATTCTACTCTTCATGATCCATTGGCTGGGCATCAACCTGCAGCAAAGCAAAGTACAATTGTGGGACTTAATCATGGACAACTATCATGAACTCAATAAATCAGTGAGGAATGCTGGCCGTCCTTCTCCTCTTCTTTGGACCTGACTCATCGCTCAACCTGCCCCACTCAGGAGATGGTTTTGCTCCCAATTCTCCAAGTGCCACCCACTGGGCCACTGCTGTTCTCGAGTAGACTGAGGGAGGCACCAGGGGTGCGAGCGATGCTTCTGGGCCAAGTGTGTGTGACCTACTGTCCCTGGCATGAAGTATGACCCTTTATGTACCAGACTAGCACTATAATTGTATTTGTTAACTGCCCTGAGATTCCTTTTGTGGATTAAAAAGCAGGATAGAAATTGAGTCCAGGGAGAAATTATGACAATTTTCTAATGTGGTTACACAAGGGGGCATCTAGACACCCAATACCTAGGAGGAGATGCTGGTTTCCAAAGGCTGATGAAGGCAATTGTAGCTTCCTTATAAGAAGGTGAAACCTTCAGAATCTCTGGACTGGGGCAGCTGGAGGGCACTTGGAGCAAAGAGGTCATTGGAGGGATGTGTCAAGCAGCTGCAGGATCCACATTCTGCCCCTGGAAACCTGCATCTGTAACTTAATTAGTATTTAAACAATGCTGGTTCCAGCCTTGAGGCCTCGGCCTCCCACCACTTGCCAATATGCACCGTTTCTGGCATGACTTACTGCCCCATGAAGCTCTGGTTGCCCCCATGGGCTTCTAAGAGCCCCCCTCATGTTTTAAGGGGTTGGCTCTGTTTCTCTTCGGTGTCAAGCTGAAGCTACAGCGAGGACAGGGGCAGACCCACTGTGGAATATCAGGACTCCCTCTTCCACACCATACATGCAGTTCTATGTTCTGTGTAGATGTCTTGCGAACCATGTCAATGGTTGACAAGCTCAGCGAAAAGATAACTGCGTTAACTGCAAATACCAACTTAAGGTACAATAGTAATAGAATACTTAATACTTCAATTAAATTTGCAAATCGAGCTCAAGTTTATAATCAAACACAACAACCAGACCTTAAAAATACAGAGGCTGATATTTAAACTATATATATATATATACACACACACACACACACACACACACACACTTGTTGATAATCAAATCATAACAAACACGCAATTGCTGCACCCCAGTGCCCCCTTGAGCTCCCCAGGCACATGTGAAGGACATGGGTTTCTGGGGGCCTTGGTGCTTCCAGAGGAGGGAGGAGGATGCGCTCATTTGTTGACATATTTCTGAGCTACTTATCTCTTTAGTACCAGCCGAGAAAAGCAGGTGCTCAGTTAACGAGCAGAGGCTTAATGGCTTTCAGCTGAAAAACCGTTAGGGAGGGTTTCGTTCCCAGGCTGTGCAAGGGCGGGGGACTAAGGAGTGAGTGGCTGATAAACGAAAGCCTGAGACGGGTGGGTCATCTCTCTTCGGACCTGGGCACGGTGAAGAGGTGATCTTCGTCTGGCTGGATAGAGCCGGGTGTTAGATAGAGTTTTTATTGTTTTACATGCCTACTCGGTTTAAGGTTGCTTGACACTGTTAAGAGTGTGCCTAATTGGTGGGGAATGCCAATTGTTTTAGTGCTTGTGCCTGTTTTGTGCTGCTAACCTCACCTACCTCAATTCCCATCACCCCCCCCTTGCTCCCTTCTCCTACCATCCCTTTCCTGCTTCGACCAAGGCCTTAACTTAGGTTAGTGTGTAAATAAACTTGCTTTGGTCCTTAATTGCTGTGTGGTTATTTCAAGCGTTGGCTCAAGCCAGCTTTGGCTGGGGAACCGGGTGGCGGGACGGGGGTTGTCCGCCACGGCAGGGGAACATGGTTTATGTTTCCTTGACAGCACATAGTCAAGATATACAAATAAAACAATAGTATAAAATTTTAATTTGCTGCTGGTTGCTGGTTTCAACAGGCGGCAGTAGGGTGACTCCTCTGTGCGACGCTGTCGCCGAGGCGCGCTGCCTCTGGCACACTTTGCCTTAAATAGGTACCTGTAATGGGGAGGAGCAGTTGGTTGCTGTATGTTTAAGGTCTGGTTGCTGTGTTTGATTATTGCAAATTTCATTGAAGTATTAAGTATTCTATTACTATTGTACCTTAAGTTGGTATTTGCAGTTAACGCAGTTAACTTTTTGCCGAGCTTGTCAACCATTTACTGTTCATTAGGTCCCCTTTTCTCATATCAGTTCGATTGTGAGGGTCCCTCCCTTCTCTTTGTTGCAAATCATGTCGGCTTGCACAGTGGGGTTCTACAAGACTGGATAGGTGGTGATCAGTGGGGATGTTTTTCCTCTGAGGTTCTGACAAAGACTGTTCTGGTGTATTCCATAGAAACACTCCGAGACCCTCTTGGTGCCTGGAGCTCAGAGACACCTCACCTTAAAGAAGTGGGGAGCCCCATCCACAGCTGTACCCACGGTGCTCCTGTGGGACTTCCCCTTCTCACATCCTCTGCTGTGACTGCAGGGATCTGTCCCACCAGCTCCTGCCCACGGGCTTGTGCTGCCTCTGGGAAAGTTCTCCATCGCACCCGACCAAGCCAGTCATGTGGCAGGTCAGCTGGCCACTGAGCCCAAGAGTGCCCAGGTTTTGATGGGGCTCTGCCCCCCCTCCTCTACCCGAGCCCAATCTCGAGTGTCCTGAACCTTTTCAGGAATAAGGGGAATCCTGAGGAGTGGGATGATGGGGCTGTTCTTAACCTGCCCTAGATGGGGTTCCATATCTGCAGGATGAGAAGCAGCAGCAGCCATGGCACCTGAGGAGATGGGTCTGCTACCAAAGAGCCCTCATGGTATTACCTAGGGCGGTTGTGGGCTCTTCCACACTATAGGCATTCAAGAGGCAGCTGGACAGCCATCTGTTAGACATGCTTTAAGGTGGATCCCTGCACTGAGCAGGGGGTTGGACTCGATGGCCTTAGAGGCCCCTTCTGACTCTACTAGTCTATGAGTCTATGAATACCGGAAGCAGCCCTAAGAGACCTCTCTCCCTCCCTGCTGCAGTCACTCATCCTCTTGTTTGTGTAAGGGTTGAAAACGTAACACTGGCTATGGGAGGGGGAGGGTAACATTTGTGCAAGAGGGTGACTGGAAGAGGATGACCTCTGCCTCGTTTGCACATACTGGGGACTGAGCAGGCAGCTTTCTTTCCGATGTTTCTGCTTTGGCCTGAGGATTTGTCTGTTGGCAGATTCTTCCAAAGGGATTGTGAACACACTCTTAGCACAGTTTGCTGAGAGGTGAGCTGATGTCCCATGACTTGTCTTGTCCCCTAGTCATGGTCGGTGGCCAGGCTGCCCAAGCTTGCATAAAGGAAATGCAAGCAAACTACAAAAGATGCAAAAATCTGGAGGAGCATATCACTAACATCATCAAGACCAACAATAAGGGATTCTTTAAATATATATGAAGCAGAAAACCAGCTAGGGAAGCAGTTGGACCATTGGATGACAATGGAGTTAAAGGAGCACTGAAAGAGGACAAAGAGAAATAAAGACAAGCTGAATGAATTCTTCTCATCTGCCTTCACTGCAGAATATATAGGACAGATACCGGTGCTTGGATGGTTGTTTTCAGATAGGAAGTCTGAAGAACTGAGGCAAATAGTGGTGACAAAAAATGAAGTTCTCAACCTTAATGACAAACTGAAAGCAAATAAATCACTGGGCCCAGGTGGTATCCATTGCAGAGGTCTTAAAGAATTCAAATATGAAATTGCAACTTAACCATAAGTGCAGAGAGGACTGGAAAATAGCCAATGAAACACCTATTTTTTAAAAAAGATCTAAGGGAGATCTGGGAAATTACAGGCTGGTTAGGTTAAGGTTTGTTCTGGGTAAATGGGTTGAAAACATTACTAAAAGTAAAATTAGTAAACATATAGAAGGACAAGCCCTGCCGAAAGAGAATCAGCGTGGCTTCTGCAAAAATAAGTCCTGTCTCACTAACATTTTAGAGTTGAGAATGTGAATGAACATGTAGACAGAAGTGATCTAGTGGACATTGTTAATTGGGATTTCCAAAAAGAGCAAACTTAAGAATGTAAGAAGAGCCATGCAAAGGTTCATCTAGTCCAGCACTCTGTTTACATAGTGGCCAACCAGCTGTTGACCAGGGACTCACATGGAGAACACGGTGCACCCTCCCACCCCTGTTCCCCAACAACTACTGTATACAGGCTTACTGCCTCTGATACTGCAGGTTAATAGCCTTCTCCTCCAGGAATTTATCCAACCCTTTTAAAGCCATCGAAATTGGTGGATATCACCACATTAAAGCATACCTTGAAGGTCTCTACCCTCTAGTGTGTGAGAACCCACTACCTCCCTAGGTAATTGGTTCCATTTTATCTGTCCTGAATCTCCCACCATGCAGCTTCATGAGATAACACTGGGTTCTAGTATTATGGGAGAGAGAGAAAAATGTCTCCCTATCCACATTCTCCACACCATGCATAATTTTGTATGCCTCTATCATGTCTTAGCAGTTACAAGATGGGGGATACTTGGCTCAGCAATACTACAAGAGAGAAGGATCTCGGAATTGTTGTAGATCACAAGCTGAGTATAAACCAACAGTGTGATGTGGCTGCAAAAAAAACAAATGCTATTTTGGGCTGCATTAATAGAAATATAGCTTCTTAAATCACCGAGGTACTGGTTCCCCTCTATTCGGCACTGGTTCGGCCCCATCTTGAGTATTGTGTGCAGTTCTGGGCACCACACTTCAAGAAGGATGCAGACAATCTGGAGCATGTTCAGAGGAGGGCAATGAGGATGATCAGGGGTCTGGAAACAAAGCCCTATGAAGAGAGAATGAAAGAACTGGGCATGTTTAGCCTGGAGAAGAGAAGATTGAGGGGAGACATGATAGCCCTCTTCAAATACTTGAAAGGTTGTCACACAGAGGAGGGCCAGGATCTCTTCTCGATCAACCCAGCATGCAGAACGCAGAATAATGGGCTCAAGTTACAGGAAGCTAGATTCCGGCTGGACATCAGAAAAAACTTCCTGACCGTTAGAGCAGTACAACAATGGACCCAATGACCTAGGGAGGTCGTGGGCTCTCCCACACTAGAGGCATTCAAGAGGCAGCTGGACAACCATCTGTCAGGGATGCTTTAAGATGGATTCCTGCATTGAGCAGGGGATTGGACTTGATAGCCTTATTGGCCCCTGCCAACTCTTCTAGTCTATGATTCTATGAATCAGAGAAGTGCTCTTATGGATCAATAACTGGTAAAAGAACAGAAAGTAGCAGTAGAAATAAATGGTAAATTCTCCCAATGGAGGGATGTAAACAGTGGGGTCCCAGGATCTGCATTGGGACCGATGGTTTTCAACTTGTTCATAAATGATATGGAATTAGGAGTGAGCAGTGAAGTGGCCATGTTTGCTGATGACAATTATTTACAGTGATTAAAACAAAAAGAGATTGTTAGGAGTTGCAAAAGAATATCTCCAAATTGGGAGAATGGGCATCTAACTGGCAAATGCGGTTCAATGTAAGCAAGTGTAAAGTGATGAATTGGGGGGGGGGGGGAACCCCAACTTCAAGTATAACCTGCTGGGGTTTGAAGCTAGTGATGACCGTCCAAGAAAGAAATCTTGGGGTTGTGGTCAACAGCTTGATGAAAATGTCGACCCAGCATGCGACTCTGTAAAAAAGGCAAACTCAAATGTTTGGCATAATTTGGAAAAGTATTGAGAATGAAATCGCCAATATTATACTTTCCTTATATAGATGTGACCACACTTGGAACACTGTGTACAGTTCTGGTCACTGAACCTAAAAAAAGATATTGTAGAGCTTGAAAAAGTGCAGAAAAGGGCAACTAAAATGATCAAAGGGCTGGAGCAACTAACCAGGAAAGGTTACAACAGCTAGCATGATTTAGCTTCGAAAAAAGGAGGCTAAGAAGAGACACGATAAAGGTCTACAAAATTATGTCTGATGTGGAGAAATTTGTAGAGAGAAATACTAGAACCCAGGTTCTTCCCATGAAACTGATTGGTGGGCCTTTCAGGACAGATAAAAGGAAGTACTTCTCACATTGCATAGTCCAACTGTGGAAGTTGCTACTGCAAGATGTAGTAATGGTCACCAATTTGGATGACTTTAAAAGAGGGTTAGACATATTCCTGGAAAAGGCTAACCATGACTACTAGTCCTGATGTTTCTATGCTACCTTCAGTATCAGAGGCACTAAGGCTGTGGACACCAGTTGCTGGGGAATGTGGGCGTGAGGGTGCTGTTGCATGCACATCCTGCTTGTGGATTTCCCATCGATAACTAGTAAGCCGCTGTGTGAACCAAATGCTGGATCAGATGAACCCTTCTTATGTTGTTATAACTAGAAAAGTGTATGGGAAGGGGGGGCATAGATTGCACCTAGCATACATAGCTATTGTTATGGAATGTTGTTAGTCTTTTCCAAGTGATGGAATTTTACTAGAAGGTCAGTGTTTGAGCTGGTATGTGAAGAAGCTGTGCCCGTGGGAAACACCCAAAGTGCTGAATCACCTTCTTGGCTGAGATAAGAAGTAGAAAGTAGTCAGCGCACACTTAGTAGTCACCTAGTCTTATCAGTATAAACTGTAACCTGGATTTGTTAAAACCATAGAATGATCAATGACGACATTTATCCTATATATGTCACTACCTGCGGCTGAGCGGCAGCGTCTTCTTCTGGCGTGTCGAGGAGACTCCGCTGCAGCGTGTGGTCTGATTTACTGATAAGAAATAAAGACCATTTGGGCAAGTCAGCAATCTGAGTCACGTTCGGTGTTCTGAAATTCCATGACACTATTAATTTAAGTCACTGTTTCAAAGGTATGTTGTATGTATGTTGTATGTTTTTGCTGTTTTAATTTTTGTATATTGTTTTTAATCCTATGTAAACCGCCCAGAGAGCTTCGGCTATGGGGCAGTATACAAATGTAATAAATAAATAAATAAATATAAATAAAATTCAACAGTCGGTAAATCACGCGCCCTGTTGGGTGTGGGCCTTTGAGAGAGTTGGGACTAAGCCTAACAGGCATTTTGGACTAAGCTTGAGTTTAAGCAAGGAGAAGGAAGCAAATAGCTCTTGTGTGCAACTGATGCTTTCCTGCCTTACCATGTTTAGGATCATTGAGTTGGGATGGTCCTTTGAGATCAGCTAGGGCGCTGATGCTCAGTGCATGCTCTACAATGTAGGGTGCATTGTCAATGTCTAAGAAGTGCCCAGAACTGGGCCCGCATCATGCTGCCAGGCTAAGGCAGAACAGCTTGGAAATGTTACTTCCTGTGATCTGCTTCTGTCAATACGGCCCAAGAGCGCATATTCGTTTTCTTGGCAGGCAGGCAGAGAGTTCTCCCGCAGGCGGCTCTCCGGAGTCTGGTGTGCAGAATCTGGGGACGGGACACCCAGGCGCAGCTCCTGCTGCAGCAGAGGACGGAAATTTGGCCCCTGCCTTACCGAACGGGCTTTCCTACCACAAGGCCAAGGGCGACGGGGTTGGGGGGAGGTTTGATCCTGGCGTGAAGCCTCCGAGCTCCCCCCCGGCCACCGACCCCGCCGCACTCCCGGGGTCGGGGAGGGGGCCCAGGCCCACCCCCCAGCCCAGCGTGACTTCTCCTCTGGGTCGAAAGCAGGGCAGCGAGAGGGTTCACGCCTCCGGGACCCTGTCGCGCCAGCACTTCCCGGCGCTGCGGCCCACGCTGCCGTCTCCCGGCGAGGCCCAAGTGGGCGGCTTCGGGCGAGCCCTGACCGGCAGCAAGAAAGGGGCGCCTGGGCTCAGGGGGCGCCGCGGAGGCTGTGGCTGCCCCCTCGCCCCCCCGGCGCCGTCCGGGGGGCACCCCTGTGTCTTCGTTCCCCCCCCGCCTTATTTCCTGCGGTGGGGGCAGCGATGGCACCAGCCATGGGACCGACACCCCCCCCCCGCCGCCCATGCCACATCCCCCTCCCCTCCCTCGACTCCCAGGCATCCTCGAAGGGCGCCTCCTCCTCCTCCTCCTCCTCGACGAGAGGCCGGAACGCGGCTCGGAAGCGGCCTTCTCCTCCCCCGCCGCCCCCCGCATGAAAGAGTGGGACCCCCCCCCCCCCCACACACACACACGCCTTGGCCTGCGCTTCCGCGGCGGGGGCTTCGTGCTCGCCTGTGTGGGGCCCACAGACGCGCAGGCCGGGACCCCATGGGAGCTGCGCTGAACTGTCCTGCTTTGCGCCCCCCCCCCCCCCTTAAAAAAATATCTCCAGGCAGCTCTGCCAAAACGGGCCCTCCGTGGCGGCGCCCGTCCAGTCCGGAGCCGAGGCTCTCTCTGCTGCCCATAGCTCTGTGCTGTTGCTGCTGGCCATAGAGACGGGGAGGCCCGCGGCGCCTACTCTCTATGGCGCCGGGGGCCTCTCTAGCTCGCCCTCTCTGTTGCTCTTGTCTGGCGGCTCAGATTTCTCCTGCTGACGGCCGGGCGGGCATCCTGAGCAGCGGGTAATTTGCATGGAGCCCGCCCATTGGCGCGCAGGTAAGTCTTTTCCACGCCTTCCTCCTCGAGCCACGCCTCCTGGTGCCGCCACCGCCGCCCGCCCAGTCGGCTCACGAGGCTGTCCCAGGTCGAGCGGCTGTCCAGGGCAGCAGCAGCAGCGGCGGCGGCGGCGGCGGCTCCAGGAACGTTGCGGTGCCCTCTCCGGCTAGGGGGTGCCGGTGTGGCTGGCTATGCTGCGGCTGAGCCCGGCGGCGGCGGCGGCGGCGCCGGTGGGCCCGTCGGGGGCGCGCGCAGTGCAGACGGCCATGGACGACGCGGTGTGGGTCGGTGGGTGGAAGCGAAGGGGACGTGCCGTGGGTCCGCCTGGATGGATCCCGTGGTGTCCGGGGCTGACCAGTCGCGTTCTGTGGTTCCTTAGTTGACGTCGAGAATGGACCTGAAGGATTCGAAGGGGGCCTCCTTGTTCACCTTGATCCAACCGCGATCCTGCTGTAATAAAGTGACGCATCGTCCGCACTAAAAGGCCTTCTGGGCATTCTTGTCATGGCAAGTCCGTAGGGCCGCCCCAGAGAAAGCGAGGGCCACGGCCCCCTGATGGAGCTGCTTTGCCCCCTCTCCTCTGGGTGCAGCGGTGCTGGGGCTCTGCAGGTGAACCCAGGCTGGTGAAGAGGAGCTGAATGGTTGAGCTGGGGAGAGGCAGGAGCGGCTTGCCCCTGTCCAAAAGCCTCCTTTCTACTCTCTTGCTTCTGCATCCATGCCCTTCTGGAGGCCGCCAGAAATGTCACCGCTCTGGTGGCCAGGCATGGATTGCACACTGCTCACCCTGGACCTCCTGTCCACCAGCTTCTTGTGCTCTGGACTGACCTTGGTGCTTCTTAAGGATATCAGAAGAGCCCTGATGCTGGATCAGGCCAAGGGTCCATCTAGTCCAGCACTATGTTCACACAGCGGCCAACCAGCAGTCAACCCAAGACCCATAAGCAGGCCATTCTTCAGAATATACTGTCCGTGCAAAGGTGGTGTCGCTATGGGTGACGTTCTTTTGGGTTAAGGCTTCTGAGTTGTTCTTCTATGCAAGCTTCTACTTGCAGGTCCCTCCTCCTTGAAGTTTCCTTCCCCCTTCTCCCTGTTATTGGCTTTCAGTGGTGTCACATACATTCACACCATTCATTCTTCTGGACAAACAAGCTGATACAGCTATTTAACATAATTTGAACAAACTGTAGGCCTCAAGCCTAACATGTAACAAGAACCTTTACCACTTGGAAAAGCTCGATTGGATAGCACCGCAAGAACACAATGTTTGACAATGTCATCGCTGCCACAGAATAGACGGTCAAATGATCCACAACTTGCATTGTCAAATTCACCCCCAAATTTGCCTTCAATTGCATATTAGTCATTATCCCAGCTGCTTAATCATCCAAAGAGACCTGGAACATGAAGAGCTCCTTTCTAGCCATTGGGAGAGGAAGATCTAGGAATGATCATTTCTACAGCCCAAGCCATCTTTGTATCCCACAGTATAACCAGCACTTCACTGGAACCATGAGCCATGTGAGTAAGGAACCCCACCAGAGCTCTTAAAATAGTCAGGCTCTGTCACACCCTGGGCAAACCAGCCAAACTAATTCCCCCACCTCTGCAGAAGGTAGGATCCTGGAAGGCCCAGACCCCACTACCTTGCAATTTGGTGTAACAAAGGCACTGTTAACATCGCCCTTGCTTCTGAGCCATCACCGTTGCACTGTCTAGTGCCAAGTGAAACATGTGATCTCCTACATGTGTATAGCTCACAGTTCTCTGGACAGCCTGTGATGTTTGTGGTGGCAGTGAAGTCCTGAGCCATACTTTACAAGGAGGCCCTGTAGTAGTTGTGGTCCCTGGAATCAGATGTCTGGGCAGTCTGCAACACTAAATTCAAGGCAACGTAAGGCAGAGAATCTGGTTGTCAATGGAATGGGCAGTACATTAACAGAATCCAGAATTTTCAGGGGGGTCATAGAATCATAGTCATGTTAGTCTTGGGCAGCAAAGGTAACAAAGAATCTTGTGGCATATTAAAAACTAACACATTTATGATGGCATAAACATTCATGGACTATAGTCCACTTCATAATTTAAAATAGATGGGGGGGGGGGGGAAGAATTGTAAACAGTGCCTGTAAGTTACAGGCTAACATTCCATGCATCTGATAAAGCAGACTATAGTCCACAAAAGCCTAGACTATTATGTCATAATAAATTTGTTCACCTTTAAGATGCTTTTGCATTAAGACAACTGCTCCTCTGAAAATTGTTACAATGGAAGGCACCAAATTTAGTAATAAGAAATGGAAATCCACCAATCTCACAAAAAGACTCATCCAGATACATACAGATAAAATCTTTCTAACCAAATGCAAGCAATAGGACATCATTCCTAAGGGACTGGAAGTGAAATGACCATTCAAGTCTATGCATTGCATGGACTAAGGTGAGAGATTATGCTACACGCTCACCAACAAGCTACAGCATCCTTTATAGCAAATAGAAAATGATCAAGAATGAAATCTCAGATCTGGACTCCCCTGTAAAAAACCAACTTTTCACACAATCCAGATACTTGGCAGAGATGCTTCCAAACAAGGCAAGTACCTTATATTATACCCAATTTGGTTCTCTGAAGCTCACTGGGTAACTTTGGCCAGTCACTGACTCTCGGCCTAACCTACCTCACAAGATTGTTGTGAGGATAAAATGGAGAGGATTATGTACGTCGCCTTGGGTTCCTTGAAGAAAAAATGGTGGGATATAAATGCAATAATAATAATAATAACAACAACAACAAAGAAAGAAAGAAAGAAAGAAAGAGAAGGAATTACACTATCTAAGCTAATGCATACACAGGGCCGTGCAGAGCTGATCATATGCCCAGGCCAGATGGGAAGTCTGTGCCCCCACCATTTTAAACTGCTCATTAAGTATTTTTTAATTAATGACACCATGAACTAGAACAATTTATTAAAAAGGTAATGGGAAGCACCTTCATATTAAACCTGTTCTACAACACCTCAATGTTGAATCAGAAATTAACATTTATTTTTAGTTGCTGTACAAATAGAAGCAACAACAATAGGACAGTCCTTCATCATTATCAAACATCATCATCATCACCCTCATATTTATTTATTTATTTATTTATTACATTTGTATACCGCCCCATAGCCAAAGCTCTCTGGGCGGTTTACATAGGATTGAAAACAATTAAAAACAATATACAAAAATTAAAACAGCAAAAACATACAACATACACACAATCTGTACATTTAAAAACCACTTCAAAAACTACAAAAACAAAACAAAACAAACCCAGGCTCCTCAGATATTGCCAAATGCCTGAGAGAAGAGGAAAGTCTTGACCTGGCGCCGAAAAGATAACAATGTTGGCGCCAGGCGGGCCTCGTTGGGGAGATCGTTCCACAATTGGGAAGCCACCACAGAGAAGGCCCTCTCTCTTGTTGTTGATCTCCGAGCTTCCCTCGGAGGAGGAACTCGGAGGAGGGCCTTAGATGTTGAACGTAGTGTTCGGGTAGGTTCATGTCGGGAAAGGCGTTCCATCAGGTATTGTGGTCCGAAGCCGTGTAAGGCTTTATAGGTTAAAACCAGCACCTTGAACCGGGCTCGGAAACATACAGGCAGCCAATGCAAGCGGGCCAGAGTAGGTCTTATATGTTCGAACCTACTGGTTCCAGTTATCAATCTGGCCGCTGCATTTTGCACAAGCTGCAGCTTCCGAACCACCTTCAAAGGCAGCCCCACGTAGAGTGCATTGCAGTAATCTAACTTGGAGGTTACCAGAGCATGGACAACTGAAGCCAGGTTATCCCTGTCCAGATAGGGACGTAGCTGGGCCACCAACCGAAGTTGGTAGAAGGCACTCCGTGCCACTGAGGCCACCTGTGCCTTAAGTGACAGAGATGGTTCTAGGAGAACCCCCAAGCTACGAACCCGCTCCTTCAAGGGGAGTGCAACCCCATCCAGAACAGGTTGAACACCCTCCATCCGGTCAGCGGAACCACCCACTAACAACGTCTCAGTCTTGTCTGGATTGAGTTTCAGTTTATTAGCCCTCATCCAGTCCATTGTCGCAGCCAGGCACTGGTTCAGCACATCCACAGCCTCACCTGATGAAGATGAAAAGGAGAAATAGAGCTGCATGTCATCAGCGTACTGATGACAACGCACTCCAAAACTCCGGATGACTGCACTCAATGGTTTCATGTAGATATTGAACAGCATGGGGGACAAAACTGACCCCTGTGGAACCCCATACTGGAGAATTCACGGGGCCGAGCAATGGTATCATCATCGTTATTATCATTAATAACTATCATCATCATTACCTCACCCTCCGCTCCAGAGATTATATGCCATGGAAAAGATTGAGGAAAGAGACGTAGTAAGGACAACCATTGCAACTGAGGCACATATATCCCCGCCCCACATGCGGCATGGCATATCCCTGGCAGACCTGATACATCAAAAGGCTTCCTGTGTTGAGGATCTGGAAGCCCTGGAAAATAAATGTGGTATTTTAGGGGGTTATGAAACTGGAGAACCAATATGCTGTAGTTGTTAGATTAGTATTTTCAATGAATTGTGTAGTACAGTGGTTACAGCATTGGATTAGTACAGTGGGGACCCCCCTCGAAAAAGTGAAGTACAAGCTGAAGGGGCTGGATTGCACTTTGAGATTGATAAACAAATGGTCAAGGAACACCTACTTTCTTTGAACGAATTCAACTCTCCAGGGCCCAATGAACTGCAATCTTGAGTAATAAAGGAGCTGGCAGAAGAACTCTCAGAACCACTGTGTATTATCTTTGCGACATCATGGAAGATGGGTGAAGTGCCAGACGACTGGAGGAGGGCTAATGTTGTCCCTATCTTCAAAAAGGGCAAAAAGGAGGAACCTGGGAACTACAAACCAGTCAGTCTGACATCCATCCCTAGGAAATTTATGGAGCACATTGTAAAGAAGTCAATCTGTAAGCATCTTGGAAACAATGCAGTGATTACTAGAAGACAGCATGGATTTGTCAAGAACAAATCCTATCAGATGAATTTGATCTCATTTTTTGATCTGGTAGCCTCCCTTGTGGACTGTGGGAATGCTGTGGACATAAAATTATGATGATGATGATGATGATGATGATGATGATGATGAAGAAGAAGAAGAAGAAGAAGAAGAAGAAGACACATACCTCTTTGACATAACAATACCAAATGACAAAAATGTTGTTGGAAAGGAAGAAGAAAAGAGAGACAAATATACATCACTTGCCATAGAAGTCAAAGAACCATGGCAACAGGAAAAGGTCACAATTATTCCATTAGTCACATCAGTCACCGGCATCACATAAAAAAAAATCCAGAAACTTGGCCTACCAGAATACATCTACACAAACATCCAGAAAGCAGTCATAATTAAAACATGCTCAATCGTCAGGAAATTCCTGAATCAATAAAAGATAGCATGACTTGTCAAAGCCCATCATGTTCATCTAAAAAAACCATGACGAGCGAGAAAGAGAATAATAATAATAATAATATATTTAAGACTTACCCGCCTCTCCCACTGGATCAAGGCGGGGAACAACATTAAATACAAAACAGCATAAAATACATAAAACTGATTAAAAACGTATAAAACTAATGAATTATTAAAACAAATAAAACTAACACATTATTAAAATAACAATCTTGACTTCATCAAAGCTTTCTGGTTAACAAACTAGCTAAAACTGGGCTAGATGGAACAACTACTAGGTGGATCCACAGTTGGCTACAGAATTTGACTCAAAGGGTGCTTATCAATAGTACCTTCTCAAACTGGGGGGTGGTAATAAGCGGGGTACCGCAGGGCTTAGTCCTAGGCCCAGTGCTCTTCAAAATTTTTTATTAATGATTTGGATGAGGAAGTGCAGGGAATGCTTATCAAATTTGCAGACAACACAAAGTTGGGTGTGATAGCTAATATCCTGGAAGACAGAAGCAAACTTCAAAGTGATCTTGATAGGCTGGAGCGCTGAGCTGAAAACAACAGAATGAAATTTCATAGGGATAAATGCCAAGTTCTACACCTAAGAAAAAGAAACCAAATGCACATGTGGCATGGTTGTCATAGTAATGGAATGTCATAGTAATGGAAGGAGGGAAAAAGGAGGGTGTGGCGGTTGGAGTCGGTTGGAGGTGGAGGGGGAGGAAGGAGGAGAGGAGAAGGAGAAAGATTTTAAGGGATTGTGGAAAAGAGGAAAGATAAGACATCGGTGGACAGAAGGTCTGTAAGGAGCAGGGAATTGGGCAGCCTGCTACGTGCAAGAGCGTATGGGAAACATCATCCATTTTACCCGGGCAACGTACGGAGCGCTGAAGAGACCATTGGGACAGTTATTTGATAGTTGCGCCCATTTAGGAAAAGTTAATGGATAAGTTGTTATTAATAAAGTTCAAGTTGTGTTAAACAAAGGACTTCCATGGTTGTTTAAGTTCCGGTGCCTCCACCAGATTCCTAGCGAACTGTCACATCGTTATTTTGGCGTCATGAACAGGATCTGGAAACAGGCACTTGAGAGCTTAGGCAAACATGGAAGGTGGGGACATACAGGGTCCTGAAAGACAACTCCCCGTAGCTCTCCCTATGCCCCCTTACTATGCTGGAGCCCCCTGGTTTCCAACCTATTCTGGGGAGCCGGGCAGAGGTGCTGCTTTAACTGACTTTCGGGAAAGGATGGAAGGGGTACTAAAACTTTATCAGATCCCTGATACCCAGCAGGTGGGGATTATATTAGGACAGTTGGAGGGTGCAGCCCGGAAGGAAGCAAGGGCTTGGACCCCAGAACAAAAGGGAACAGTAGATCTGGTTTTTAAGAATTTGGCTGTTATATTCGATAACAAGACTGTTGCTCAAATGCAAGGACAGTTCTTTTCATGTAAACAAGGTTTGGATGAGCCTTTGCTACATTTTACACATAGGTTGGAGGAACAAATCAGGGCTATTGAGCATCTGGAACCTGGTAGTTTAGGAAATACAAAAGAAAAATTAAAGGATAAAGTTATTGAGGGAATGAGGGATGGTGCCCTAAGTAGACAATTATGGCTGCATCGAAGCCAGCACCCAGGGGAAGGCTTCTGGGAGTTTCGGCAACTGGCTTTACAATTGTGGGAACAACAGTCAAAGAAAGAAAAGATAGAGTGGCAAAGCATGGTGCAACCATTGGAATCTTGTGTTCTGACACAAAGAGGGGAGAGGAAAGAGAAGAAGGTGGGAATGGAGGAGATGCTCCACTTAATGGAAAAGAAGTTCCAGGAATTGGCAATAGAGTTAAGGGAAGAGAATCAACGGCAGAGGGAAATAGACAGACGACGAAGAGAGTATAGAACTGACTCCAACCAGAATTTTTCCACAAGGCACTTTGAATGGGATGACTTAGGCCATCCTATCTGTTACCGTTGTAAGAGATCAGGACATATGGCTCGACAGTGTAGGTCACCGTTAAACGATGCAGCCTCGGGTTCAGGGGAGGAACATCGGGGCAGAATCAACAACAGCATTCCCCAGAGAAATTAGAGGAGAGGTTAGTAGGAAAATGGCCAGTAGTCCTAGTCAGCTTTGGAGGGATCAGTGTACCTGCTTTGATTGATACTGGCTCTCAATTAACCACAATACAGTTAGGGAAATTTTTACAGCATTGGGGCAGGAGAGAAATAAAGTGTTTGCCTCAAGGCTGGGCCCCTCTCATTGGTGGAAACACTCAGGAAATCCCTCAAGTAGGATATGTGGAAAAGGAAATGGAATGTTTAGGTAAACTAATGGGCCAGCAGAGCTGTATTGTGGTGGCAGTGGAAAGCAAAGATCTTCCCCCCCTAATAATTGGTATGAACATATTACAGGAGTGCATTCCTGAGCTCTTGGAGAAACTGCAAGAAAGTGAGGGAAGGACCCATCAAGCTGCATGGAAAAATGTTTGGCAGGGTGTACAGGACTATGTAGGATACATTGATGTCAACGGAAGGGTTGGGAAAGTGACTAGTGTTGCTAATAAAATAATAGAGATTCCCGCAAGAACTGAGATCTTAGTTCTAGGAAGAGTAAAAGTTCCAAAAGGAGGTCAGAAATGTACTCTTCTAATAGAAGATTCTTTAAGACACCCAGACTGGCGAGTAAGAAGGAGTTTGGTGGAGGTTGGACAAGGTCTTATCCCAGTGAGAGTGTGCAATTTTACCAACGGCATTCTTAAACTCATCCCACAGCAAGAGTTAGGGACGGCGACTCGTGTGGAGATGTATGAACAATTATGGACATGTAACCAAGCATTGGAGAAGTGCCATTCGGAAGGTGATGAACAGTGGTCGAAGGACATCAATGTGTCCTTGGAGACATTAGATGCAAGTCAGCAAGGCATAATTAACGAACTGATACATCGACATAGTTCAGTGTTTTCCAAGCATGCTAGTGACTTTGGGAAGGCAGTGGGAGTTGAACACAGGATTGTTACTATACACCCTCCCGTAAAGGAAACATTCCGAGGCATCCCTCCTAAATGGTATCAACCAGTAAGAAAAATGGTGCAGGAAATGAAGGATGCAGGAGTAATAGTGGAGAGTTTTAGCCCTTGGTCTGCACCCATTGTTTTAGTTAAAAAGAAGGATGGCACATTGCGTTTCTGTGTGGATTACAGAAAGTTAAATAAGTTAACTCATCTGGATGCTCACCCATTACCCCGTGTGGACGATGCATTAGGGTCTCTGAGCTCTGCTAAATGGTTCTCCACCCTCGATCTTGCAAGTGGGTATTGGCAGATTCCTATGGCACCAGAAGATCAAGAGAAGACAGCATTCACGACCCCTATGGGGATTTATGAATTTCTTCGTATGCCTTTTGGATTAGTCAATGCTCCAGCCACCTTCTCCCGTATGATGGAAGGGTGCTTAGGGGACTTGCATTTCGAATCTGTCCTTCTATATCTTGATGATATAATAGTATTTTCTAAAAGTTTTGAAGAACATGTGGAACATCTGGATGTTGTGTTTACTAGACTGGGACAGAGGGGCCTCAAGATTAAGCCTGCAAAATGCTTCCTTTTTAAAGAGGAAGTACGGTATTTGGGGCATGTTATATCAGCAGCCGGAGTGGCTCCTGACCCTGGAAAGATTCGAGTACTTAAGGAATGGAAGATTCCCAGGACTGTGCAGCAAGTAAGACAATTTTTAGGATTTGCAGGATATTATAGAAAGTTTATTAAGGGCTTTTCAAAGAAAGTAAGACCATTAACTGATCTTCTGCAAGGAGTGAAAATAATAAAGTGAGACCGCACTGCCAGCCTGCCAATTAGCTTTTGAGGATGTGAAGACTGAGTTAACTTCAGTTCCAGTCCTAGCATACCCAGATTACAGTCTGTCTTTTAAGGTGTACACCGATGCCAGTTTTGAAGGACTGGGAGCTGTGTTGGCACAGGAGCAAGAGGGGCATGAGAGGGTAATTGCATATGCTAGTCGCAGCCTGAAACAAAGTGAGAGAAATATGGAGAATTATAGTTCTTTCAAACTGGAGTTATTGGCTCTAGTCCGGGCAATTACAGAAAAGTTTAAGAACTATTTAACAGATGTTCCTTTTGAAGTCTTGACTGATAATAACCCACTTGTTTATTTGGGAACAGCAAAGTTAGGAGCATTGGAACAGAGGTGGGTTTCCCGTTTGGCCAACTTCAATTTTAGTATAAAATTCAGACCTGGAAAACATAATTTGAATGCAGATATTCTTTCAAGATTAGGAGGGCCTCCAGAAGAGGAGAAAAGAGATGTGGAGGAGGAAGTGGAAATGCCTTGTTGGGTACAGATACCCCTTGAAACTGTCAGAGCATGTTGGAACAAGGATAAGAGAGAAAACACAATGACTGTTTTACCACAAGTATTAGAAATTGGGAATGAGGAGGAAGATTGGGCAGGGTTGCAAAATAAAAATGAAAATATTGCTTGGATAAAAAGATGGTTAAATAGTAACGGAACTGAAAGAGAAATTGCCAAGAGACAATTAACTAAAGAAAAGTTGTGTTTATTGAAACAGCAGTCAAAGCTAGTGATAAAGAAAGGAAAGTTAGTTAGGATTATTCTTCATCCTAAAACATCAGAAAGGGTGTATCAAACAGTGGTCCCTCCTGAGTGTGTACCTCAATTACTAGGACGATATCACAATGACTATGGACATTGGGGCATGGAAAAAACAGAAGCCCTATTACGAGCTCGTTTCTACTGGCCAAATATGCAGAAAGATGTAAAGGGTTGGGTGAGTCAGTGTGAAACCTATAATTTTAAAAAAGGTATTGCTAAAAAAGAAAAGGCACCATTCTTTCTAGTCGGCCATTGGAATTGGTAGCATTAGATAAATTGAAAGTGCCAATGTCTACAAAAGGATATCAATATATACTTACCATAGTAGATCACTTTACTCGGTTCGCAGTAGCTGTGCCCGTAAAAAACTGTAGTGCCGAGATGACAGCTAAGATTTTTGTAGAGAAATTTGTGAATGTTTATGGATATTCAGAAAAAGTTTTAACAGACAGAGGGACAGCTTTTGAATCTGAGTTAAGGAATTGTGTCAATGATATGGAATAAAGAAAATGCATACTACCAGCTATCATCCCCAAGGAAATGGAATGTGTGAGAGAATAAATCAAGTGGTGCTAAACTTACTGAGAGGATTAGCTGAAGGAGAAAAAAAATGTTGGTCAGATCATCTATCTGGGGTGATGTCCAGGTATAATAACACCATTCAGAGCTCTACGGAGTTTGCACCTTTTTATCTGCTGTTTGGCAGGAGATGTTACCTGCTGACATAGTCACCGGGAGCAAAACAAAGGATCAAGTTGTGACTACTAGTCCTCATGATTGGGTGAAATGTCATCATCAAAGATTGCAGAGAGTGTATAAACAAATAAGGGTTAATATTGATAAGGAACAGAGTAAGCAAAAGAGGAGTTATGATGAAGGATTACTGTTGCCGGAAATAAAAGTAGGAGACAAAGTGTGGTTAAAAAAACAAAGAAAGAATAAGTTAGAAAATTATTGGGAGAAAGATATTTATGAAGTAGTTAAGATGCCATTTGAAAATGTTCCTGTTGTGGTAATAGCAAATGTCACTGGGGAAGTAAGAAAAACTGTACATAGAAATAAGTTGAAACTTTGTTCATCTGATAAGGAGATAGAGAATTACAGACAGTTGATAGATGTGAGAGAAAGGAAATGTGCAAGAAAAGATTCTATGAGTAACTCTAGGGATGTGGCAAAGGGCAGAGCCATACCTGAGAACTGGTGGGAGAATGCTATACAATGGTCATCGTGGAATCTGCCAAATATGAGAGAGGGAGTGTGGATAAGTTGTGGAGGGGTTGGTCTGGAGTCAAGAGCAGGTGCTCAAAGAGAGGTGGAAGAGGGTGATTTAGTGAGAGAAGGTGTACGAGGCATTGCTGAGCCATCCTGGAAGGGGGATTTTGCTTTAGATACCATGCCAGTATCACATGAACAGCGGGTTTCTCAGAGACCAAATAAGGCGATGCCTCCACAGAGGTGGATAGAACAATGTTAGATTGAGACCAAGTAGGAAAATTGTAAAAAGACATTATTGTAGTGTTGGTTGTACAATAATTTGTTTTATAATATTATTCTCTTAGGGATGTTAATTAATTGGCAAGGAGTGTAAGAGTCCAGGGATGGACCTTTAAAAAAAACTAGGGGTGAAGAATGTGGCATGGTTGTCATAGTAACGGAATGTCATAGTAACGGAAGGAGGGAAAAAGGAGGGTGCCTCCATCAGATTCCTAGCGAACTGTCACACACAGTTACAAGATGGGGCATACTTGGCTCAGCAATACTACAAGCGAGAAAGATTTTGCAATTGTTGTAGGCCACAAGCTGTTGGGGGAATTTTAGCCCTCCTGGGTGGTCTAGTGAACTCCTCTTTATGAGAAAGGAGTTACTTCATTGGTAAGGAACAGATTTATTTTGAGAAAGACCTTCCTTCTATTTCACTATGTGCTTTAGACACAGACTAAGGCCTAAATATATTTCTAGGGAAGACCCTAAAGGGGGCCCCACCCTGAATGATGACTGACCCCCACCCCCCCTTGACTCAATGGAGTTAGCTTCTCGCTAGCAACTTAACTCGGATTACAGCAGGGACCAAAATATACTCACAATACGAATCAGTCCTCAGAAGAAAGCTTTATTGAACAACGTGCGTAGGAGTCAGAACAAGGGGTTCTGACTGACCTAGTGCTTGCAAAGCACCCACTTTTATACATTTCTGATACATACGTAATCATCATCTCTAAAGGAGGGGGTCATTAGGGTTGGCTTAAGTCGAGGTTATTCTCAGACAAAAATCAAAGATGCTGACAGGATACATTTTATGTCGATTACACTAAAATTGCTGATTGATGGAATACACGTAGCACATGATAAAATGAAACCTTATAGGCAGGATGCCTGCTGCGGTTTTGGCCGAAGACAAATATAATCTCTAACTTCCCTGTTTTTAAGCAACTGTTGCACCTCTTCGTTTCGCTTCAACAGACAGTTTCATCCATCATGAAATAGAGAAATGAAATCCTCAGCAATATAATATGGAGGATTAAAATAATCAAAGATTAGGTTAAATCAATCAATCATGGATAATCATTTTAGCTATTTGTATGATCACACCTAAAATATTCCCTCAACACAAGCTGAGTATGAGCCAAGAAATTGCTATTTTGGGCTGCATTAATAGAAGTATAGCTTCCAAATCGTATGAGGTACTGGTTCCCCTCTACTCGGCACTGGTTAGGCCTCATCTTGAGTATTGCAACCAGTTCTGGGCATTACACTTCAAGAAGGATGCAGACAAGCTGGAGCGTGTTCAGAGGAGGGCAACGAGGATGATCAGTGGTCTGGAAAAAAAGCCCTATGAGGAGAGATTGAAAGAACTGGGCATGTTTAGCCTGGAGAAGAGAAGATTGAGGGGAGACATGATAGCACTCTTCAAATACACAGAGTTGGGCCAGGATCTCTTCTCGATCATCCCAGAGTGCAGGCCAGGGAATAATGGGCTCAAATTACAGGAAGCCAGATTCCGGCTGGACATGAGGAAAAACTTCCTGACTGTTAGAGCGGTATGGCAATGGAACCAATGACCTAGGGAGGTTGTGGGCTCTCCCACACTAGAGGCATTCAAGAGGCAGCTGGACAGCCATCTTTCAGGGATGCTTTAAAGTGGATTCCTGTATTGAGCAGGGGATTGGACTCGATGGCCTTATAGGCCCCTTCCACCTCTAGTATTCTATGATTCTATGACCTGGGTTCTAGTTTACACTCTGGCATGAAGCTCACTGGGTGACTTTGGACCAGTCACTGACTCTCAGCCTAACCTATCTCACAGGATTGCTGTGAGGATAAAGTGGAGATGAGGATTGTGTATGCTGTCTTGGGCTCTATGAGGGGCTGAAAAAGGCAGGATATAAAGATGAAAAATAAATAATAAATTTTGGTCAAGATGTAAACTTTAATGCTGAGCTGTCCCTCAGTGTCCAGTTCTTGATAGTGTACACCCATATACATCACAGAGATATGTAGTAACCCCATGTGCATGCATGCCAAGCAGGGAGAGGAAGGGGTGTGATGTAAACCAAAATCGTCTGAACCAGAAATGCTACCTCACCCCAGTTCAGGTTGTCCTGCACCTGGATGGCCGTCTGTCAGGGATGCTGCAATGGCACCCTGCCATTCAGAGCCTGCATACAGCAGCTGTTGGTCTCCAACTCTATGATATCATAAATGATGTTTTATTGATCAATCAGGTGTTGTGCTTTAAATATTTTGACTCTTTCAGGGCTCGCTTTTGAACTGGAAGCCTCTACTTTTTCCAGTCAACACTGTCTAATCAGGGCAGGTGTAGTAAAGTTGGGATGACACCCAAAATGTTTTGGAGGGTCCTTTGCATGCTAAGAATCTGCTGGTGCCTTCTTCCTCAGACTGGCTACTTGCATCCAGATGAGTTTTTCCAGTCTCCAGAGGTCATGGCAGGTATTGTATATTGTACTAAAATTTGTCATTGGTCTTAAAGTCTCTGTGATGGCTTTAGTATGAAGAGTTCTTTGTATCTAGATGGGATGAGGCCTTGCAGGCTTTGATATTTAGGGAATTTTTAGGGTTCACTACAAAGCAATTTAACAACTCCACTTGCGCAGAATGGCTGCCTTTGATTTTCACCATTGCTCCAAAGGATTACATATAGACAGTGTTAATTTATAACTACTTCAG
Source organism: Anniella stebbinsi (assembly GCA_029215795.1). Lineage (NCBI taxonomy): Eukaryota > Metazoa > Chordata > Lepidosauria > Squamata > Anniellidae > Anniella > Anniella stebbinsi. The sequence continues at coordinate 367,771,662 of JARDYH010000002.1, forward strand.
GGTTTTTAAAATAGGAAGTGGTAAATAATAATAATAATATATTTATTTATTTATCACCCGCCTCTCCCAACGGATCAAGGCGGGGAACAACACCAAACACAAAATACAAAAACTGATTAAAAGCAGATAAAACCAGTACATCATTAAAATACCAATAAAACACCAATAAAACACTTTAAAATTCATCTAGGTAGGCCTGCCGGAAGAGATCAGTCTTTATAGATCTTTTAAATTCCTGAAGACTAGTAAGTTGGCGAATCTCTCCCGGCAGGTCATTCCACAATCTGGGAGCGGCAGAAGAGAAGGTCCTCTGGGTAACTGTTGTCAGTCTAGTTCTTGTTGACTGTAATAAATTCTTCCCAGAGGACCTGTGCGTGCGGGGCGGATTGTATGGGAGAAGGCGATCCCGTAGGTAACCTGGACCCAAACCATGTAGGGCTTTAAAGGTAATAACCAACACTTTGTACTTCGCCCGGAAACTGATTGGCAGCCAGTGAAGAGATTTTAAAACTGGTGTAATGTGGTCACCCCTAGATGTACCGGTGACCAACCTGGCTGCCATATTTTGAACTAGTTGAAGTTTCCGGACTAGGCACAGAGGTAGCCCTATGTACAGCGCATTGCAAAAGTTGAGCCTCAAAGTTACCAGCGCGTGCACTACTGATTTTAGGTCTTCCAACTCTAGGAAGGGGCGCAGCTGGCGTATCAGCCGAAGCTGATAGTAGGCACTCCTGGCAGTCACATCTATCTGAGCTGTCATTTGGAGCGACGGATCCAGGAGCACCCCCAAGCTGCAAACACAGTCTTTCAGGGGGAGTGTAACCCCATCCAGAACTGGTTGACACACCTCCAACCCCAGGTTGTGGCCCTTGACACCTCCGTCTTGTCTGGATTCAGCTTCAGTTTGTTTTTCCTCATCCAGCCCATTACTGCCTCCAAGCATTCATTCAGAGGAGACACACTATCCTTAGCTGATGCTGTTGTCGAAGGCATAGAGAAATATATTTGGGTGTCATCAGCATACTGATAGCACCCCACCCCATGCCTCCGGATGATCTCTCCCAGCGGTTTCATGTATATATTAAACAGCATTGGGGATAGGATGGCACCTTGTGGTACACCACATAGCTGCTCCTTCTTTGAAGAGCAACTATCCCCAAGCATCACCATCTGGAACCTGCCCGAGAGATAGGACCGGAACCACTGAAGCACAGTGCCCCCGAGTCCCAATTCCCTCAGGCGTTCCAGTAGGATACCATGGTTTATATTGTTGTTGTTCCCCGCCTCGATCCGGAGGGAGAGGCGGGTTACAAATAAATATTATTATTATTATTATTATTATTATTATTATGGTTGATGGTATCGAAAGCTGCTGAGAGGTCCAGGAGTACCAACAGGGACACACTCCCCCTGTCAATACTTAAGCTTAGATCATCCACTAAATATTTAAATATTTAGTGGATGAATATTTAAATATTTAAATATTTAAAAACAAATGGAAAATAAAGGGTTACCAGCATATCCTAGTCTGGCTAAACTACTAATTTTCTGCTGGTTCTTCTATTTGTATTTTTATTAAGTGATTTGAGTAGTTTAATTATTTTTAAATGTTCTTATTTTAGGTTGTCAGCTGCCTCAAGGGCCAGTTTCTTCTAGCTGAAAGAGGGGCATGTATTAAATTAATAAATGAATAGGCCTTCACAATTGCTTGTACTGTTCCATTAATGCTGCCCTGTTGCCTTTTCTTCCTTCTCCTTAGGCAGCATATTGGACCTAAAGGTGCATCATCCATGGGAATTCCTCCCCAAAGCTCCTTGCAGGACTATTGTCTTCCCACTGATGACATCTGGGGTTGCTTTCGGGGTCATTAAGGCCCTTCAGCAACTGGGCCTCTGGACACGCTGCATTACCAGCTATACCCTCCTTGTCTCACCCCGGCTTCTTCTCACCATCTTCTCCTTCATCCTGGACTATAGTGTTTATCAGCTAGCTCCTCTGTGGGGAGCAGATCGATGGAACTCACTGGCTTTGCTTGCTGGCTCCTATGTCACATTGGTGTTTTACACACGAACATTTGCTAACACAGTTGAAGGACTTCTTTTCGCCTTGCTGCTTGTATTGGTGTCTTCAGGAGTAATTGGCAAAGAATTGGCCTCAACATCAGCCTCCAGGTGGCTGAATCCTCTCAGTCACAGGCTCATTGGGATTGTAACAGTTGCTGGCTTTTTCAACAGGCCAACATTTCTGGCATTTGCTTTGACACCCTTGCTGCATTGGACAGGTGTAGATGCCACATGTCAACAAAGCATTAGAAGAACTATAAACCAGCTCCTGCGGCTTGTCCCAAGTGCTGTTTTCACAGCAGTTATCTTCATAGCTGCTGATACATGGTATTTCACGCCTGCCCCATCGGGACTTAGCCTACATAGTATTTATGAGGACAACCCATGGAAGATCCTCACCAGATTGCGCCAGAGTGTAGTCGTGACCCCCTTTAACTTTCTCCGCTATAACCTCAACCCCGATAACCTTGCACAGCATGGGGCTCATCCACGTGTTACACATTTTGCAATCAATGGGGTCCTGCTTTTCGGGGTCCTTCATATAGAGGCCATCCACAATGGTGTCAGACTGCTGAAGGGCCACATTGGCTACGTCATCTGGCTCAGGGCACCCAAGAGCTCACACTCAGCAGCTGAATGCCCAGAAGGCAGGCTGGCACTGTTGGCATTCTATTTCATCCCTCTGGCATTTCTTTCTGTATTCAACCATCAAGAACCTCGCTTCCTCATCCCCCTTGTTGTGCCTTTGGTCCTTTTGATCACACAGCATGGACAGAACCAGCCCTGGAAGTCTGTCAACATAATGTTTAATGTTGGTGCTGCCCTTTTCTTTGGCTGCTTCCATCAGGGAGGTGTAATTCCTTGCTTATCCCACTTGGAACAGCTCACTCATTCCCCTGAGTCCATGAGCCATCAGACACACTACACCCTTCTCTTTGCTCATACCTACATGCCTCCCAGGTTTCTCCTTAACGTTAACAAGAGCAACAAACTGGTGGAGATCATTGATATGGCCGGGGCTGAGAAAAGCCTCCTTTGCCAGATCCTGGGATCCTTAGTGAATGGTTCTGCATGCTTAGATAGGGATCTGCACAAAGGAATAACTTGCCATGTGTTGGTTATCATTCCTGGTACCATCAGAACAATGATAGAGCAATGCCAGTTACCGGTCAAGAATGAGACCGTGATATTTCCACACTGGACAATGGAAGACCCCCCCCAGATTCCCTTTCTCCTTAGTGAGAAGTGGAGGAGTCAGTTAGGGTTGCATATCCTGCATCTAGAGAGAAACAAAGAGAGCACCTAACATGTGCTGAGCTAAGGAAAGAACCCAGAAGCTGTGATTGGCTGAGAGCCATCTAAAATGATTGTGCTCACAATCGGCCACGTAGGAGCTGCATTTTGTGGCTCCTGTTGGATTCTGGCCCTGCCTGTTGCTGTTTTAGCCCAAGCAGCCCAGGTCCTTCTCTTCATCATCTCCCCAAATGCCTTTTCTATCACAGCTCCTGCTTTTCTGTTTCCAGCTTCTAGACTTGCCTTTCCCACTCTTTACAAAAACGTAGGCCTCCCCCTGCCCCCAACTGTATGTCCTGGGAGGCTTATCTATGTGTTTCATTTCTTCTAGCAATTCCAAGTTTTAAATCTGTATTTTAAATTTGTATAAATCTCTGCATTGCTGCTTGGTTTTACCCTGGTTGTGCTTTTATACTGTGTTTTTATATTGGCTGGTTTCCGACGACACATTTGGCAACAGAGGGGGAAATAGTGTACTGACCGTGCATTAGGTAGGCGGTGCTCCCCACACGACATGCTGCAACTCAGGTGCTTGTGCAGCTGAAAGTTCTGGCGGCCATCTTGATTGCTATGTCTGTTCGCTCCCCCTCCTTCAGTCCTCCAGCCATATCCCAGTATGCACCGCGAGTTCTGCTGGCTATATACATCAGGCAGGATTTTTCGGCTGCTCCAGCCAGCAGAACTCTATTCCCAAACAGAATAGTCCACTGAGAGAGCGGGGGTGGTTTCGGACAACACTTTAAACAACGGGACTTCGGGCTAAACAATGTGCAAGCCCGTTGTTTCTCTCCGTTGCTTAATTGGGCGGAATAGCGTACTGTCAATTGTGCGTGCATGGTGTGTAACCCTCCACACAACACAATAAGCAACACAACTGACGATTGTTCCCCCCCTCTCCATTGCTTAATGTGTCGTCCAAAACCAGCCATTGTGTTTTTATACTGTTTGTTTTATACTTTGATTTGTGTCTGACGGTTTTAACTTTTGTGAACCGCCCAGAGAGCTTTGGCTATTGGGCGGTATAGAAATGCAATAAATAAATAAATAGCCACTACATGTGGGAACTTTGACCACATATGTGTAACTTAGATAGAAAGACAGGAAGAAGGTATTCAGTAGACTAGTAAAATTGTGAAGGCATTCTCCTCCCCCCCCCCCCCCCCCGGTATCCTGCTCTTTAATAAATCACTGATAGTGTTGGGGTAGACTCACTGGTGGTGGTTGATGTTGGTACCAATGAAGTGGGAAATGTAGATGTTCCAGATGTCACGCAACATCATGCTAGCCTGTTAAGATAGTGCTGGGTTAGAATCATTGCCCATGGTGCATGTCTGCACAAGTTGGGGAAATGTAGTTGTGAAGTCCTGGAAACCTAATTTAGGTTATTAGGTAGGAGTTTAAAAGTGAGGAATTCCAAGGAAGCTTTCTTGGAAATACTTCCTATTCCACTCACAGGGCCAGCTACTCAGGCAAAACCGAGGAGTCTCAATGTGTGCATGAGGCTGTGGGTATGGAGGATGAGGTGAGATTTGTTGGAAAAGTTTTGGGACAAGCTAGGCCTTTACAAGAGGGACAGGCTCCATTTGAACCAGAATGGAACCAAACTGCTGGTTCTTAACATCAAAACGGTAGCAGAGCAGCTTTTAAACCAGTCTCTAGGGGAAAGCTGGCATGAGCTAGGAAGCATCCAGTTTTGGTTGAATTATCTCTAAGGGATGAAGGTGAAAACATTTCCTAATACCCATATGGGGTCAGGGTCGGAATAGGCCATGGGAATATGATGAAACATGATAGAAGTCAAAGAGGCCTAAGGCCCGTAGCACATGAATATGCCAGGCACCTGGGAAAGGAACACCATGTGTGTTTCTATACTAATACCTGAAGCCTCCAAGCAATGATAAGAGAGTTAAAGTGCCTGATTTTAGAGGAAAACTTATAGTGGGCATAATGGAAACGTGGTGGAATAGAGAAAACTAGTGGGATATAATTATCTTTGAATACAAACTGTATAGGAAGGACAGATTAATTTGTTCTTCTGGGTGTACTGGCAGTGATATCATCCTATACATTGTGTCAAACAAACTAGAAACCCACATAATTGCTGTGGGTGACAGTACCAAGCCTTAGTACTGGAAACATGATATTGTCCCCTAACGGAAACACCCAGGGATGGAGAATGAAATCCAGCAGGCATCCAAACAAGGAAATGTTGTAAGAGGTGACTTCAACTACCCTCACATTTACTGAATGACTGTACGCTCTGGTTGCTGCAAAGAGGTTCAGGGTGCCTGATTTCTTCCTGAAATCTTCCCTTGCTCTGCAATTATCATGCTAATGGGTTTGGTTCCTTACAGTCTTAATCCATCTAGACCAATATTGCCTACTCAAAAAGCTTTCCTGGGCCTCGGACTTTCACATCTCCTGACCCCATTGTTAAACTGGAGATGCCAGAGACTGAACTTTGTTATTTTTTCACGCAAACTATGTGCACTATAAATGTATATTTAAATATTCCTCTGTACTTTATCACTATGAGAATATAAGGACATTTTGCTGCAATTGGTAATCAAATTATTTTAAAATGCTTCTACCCATGAGTAGCAACTTTGGTTTGAAAAATTATTTTGCCCTGCCTTTGCTCCTAAAAAGGCACATAGGAATTTTTTATTAATATGCACTTGAAAACCTAACCTCAAGGCCCAACCACCACTACAAGTCTCCTGCTGCAAGCTGGCTTGGGCCCTGAGAAGGAGCACTCGTTTTAGCAAATGGGGATATATTGAAATATTTCATTCTAGGTCTTCACTTGCTCCTTGTAATACAAAATAGGGCAGTACTATGAGAATCAGTTTGGCAGTGAAATGGTAGTGATAAAAACGGTGGTTTCTGCACAGTCGCCAAACATATCAAAAATTATTGTTTTATGCACCAGCTATGCCCATTACTAAGATCAGACCTGGACATGGTTATGTACGTTGTAGTTACCTCCAGGCTGGATTGCGGCAATACACTCCAAATATATTCCAGATGTAAGATTCTTGAAAACAGAACAGAGCAATAAGGGTCTGAATAGGTGCTCATTTGGAGCGCAAGTCTCACCTAGTTTTACAATACCTCTGTGGGCTCCTGGTTTGTTTCAAAGTGCTGATTATCACCTTTAAAACTCTCAACGCCTTGGGCCCAGGACACCTCCTTCCTCTTGTTATGGGGCTGCCTGCTCCTGAAGGCTGTCCAGTGGAGGCTTTTCCTTGCATCTTGATGGTGATCTTCTCACGCACCATTGGTTGGAGCCACGCCCAGACTGTGGCACTTCCTGCCATGGGAGATGGACTTAGCCCCCTCTCTCAACTTGTCATCAGTTAGTGAAGATGCAGCCCTGTGCACTATAGCACCTTTGGGGGCGGATGGAGCCTGGGGGCTCCCTTGAAACTGCTGTAGGGGGCTGAATGGTTTGGCCTGAGGAAGCAGTAAGGGAGTTCTGCGAATTGTTTGGACAAAAGAGAAACCCAGGAGACAGAGCCCAGAGCAAGAAGGCGCAGCTGCGCAAGAACAACCCTCCAGAGAAGGCAGTGGGGAGCAGCTGCACCTTGCTCCTCACCCAGGGGCCATGCAGCAGCAGCAGCTCCACGGCCACACGAGGGACGGAGACGGAAACCCACCTTAGCTGACATGTGGCCCAGGGCGGTGTGCCTGGAAACGGGGCCCATTAGCCCCAACCGCTCGCCTGTGGACCCCCGAGCACTCCTCCTACCTCGTGCAGGACACAGGCTGAACCTAGACGCACCGCCCGCCGCCCCCCCCCCCCGCCCAGCGGCTCCCCGCTGAACGGAGGAACTCCGGCTCCTGCCATTTCCCTTCTACAAGCGCCCCCGCGGGATGCGCCCCCCTTCCAGCCCACCGGAGCGTCTCAGCCCCCCAGGAAGGGCGTGCCGGGAGAGGCCGCGGCTGGGCCAAGGCGCCCCCTTCCGGCTCCGAGCTCGGTTTCTCTAAGCTTTTGCACGGCGCAGAGTGGGGGGGGCACAAACGCTGAACAAACGAGGCCCCCCGGGGAGGGGGGCTCAGGAGCCCCCGGAGGGGAATGAAGTGGGGGACGAGGGGGGCAGTCGGGGTCTCTGGGCCGAGCCGAGCTGACAGGGACACCTGAGGGCGCCAAGGGGGCGGGCCGGATCCTGCCCCCAGGACCGGCCGCGGAGGAGCCGTAGCGAGGCCTCCATCCCCGCCCCGACGCGCGCGCGAGACAGGAAGGCAGGCAGGCAGGCGGACGACAGAAGCCAGGCGAGCAGGCCGCGCTCTTTATTCGCCGGGGCACCGCCAGGGGGCGCCCGCTCACAGGCTCCGCCGCCCCTCAGGCACTCACGGGCGCCGCCCCTGGTCTTTCCCGCTGCGTTGATTGGGCCAGCCGGCGTCCTTGGCGCGCGCCGCCGCCGCCGCCTCCTCCTTCAGTTCGCGCAGGAAGCCGTCTCTCAGGCGCAGTCCGCGCGTCAGTGCCGAGGCCGTGAGGCGCGCAGCCGCCCGGATAGGCGCCGCCTCCGCCAAGCGCTCCACGAGCCTCTGGTGACTGAGCATGGCGAGCAGCAGCCGGCGCAGCACCATGCTCGGCGGCGCGACGAACAGGGCGGCCAGAGACACACGCCGACCAGCGCTCGGGCAGGAGGACGGAAAGCCCCGCTGACTTCCTCGCTTCCTCGCGGCGATTGGCAGAATGAAGGCGAGGGGGCGGGGGCGCTTTTTATGCTGCTCACGTGCCGAGAGGGGCAGGGCCTTGCGCATGCTCAGTGAGTGGCGACGAGAGCAGGCGGCCTAGCTCGTAGACGTGCGAAAGCCCTGGGCGGGGCCGCATGGAGCGTTTCCGGCTCCCTAAAAGTTCGTTCCTCTTCCCCCGCCCCCTTTCGCGCTTGGGCGGAGTTGCGGCAGCGCCTCGAAAGTCTCGCCTTGTGATTGGGCAGGACAGTCGCCCCTCCCCCTCGTTCCCTGATTGAGCATTGATCTATGCAATTGATAATTCAATTAAACGCATGTAAACAACTTTAAAGTGCGTTGTATGGAGCCCGTAATTCGCCTCCACGCCTCTCATATATAGGTATTAGGCGTAAATTCGACTGTAAGCTAAAGCGCATATTCGGAGAATCAGGCGTAAAACCGACCTCTTCTAGAGGACACCCCCCTCCCCCCATTAATACTTGATTTCTGCTTGGACCCTCTGGCATGTATTATTAGATAGAATAACAGTATCCATGGTCCTATGCATGCTGATTTAGAATTCAGAATTATTCTCTATGATGAAGATCTTTTGTGGTTTATGTCAAAACTCCAGTTGTCTGTTCCAGCTTTGATGAAATTGTTTAATACTTTTGGTAATTTGTCTGGCTGTTCAATTAATTGATCAAAGTCTGAAATGATGCCTATTAGGGATAGTGTATATGTGTATTAGCTAGCTAATTATTAATTTTGAAGGTGCTCAGATTTTATTGCCTTTTGGGGAATACTTATCTCTAGAGATCTATCTCAAATTATCAAGTAGTATGGAACTGAACTTTCCGTTTTGCCTAATCAATGGATCTTGCTTTAGCATATGTATCTGAAATTTCTATGGGTCTTAGATTATATCTTGCTCATCAAAAGCTCTGGTCCTTTGGGCTCCACAACATCTCATTATTAAAGGTTTGTCTAACTCTGGTAATTGTTTGATGTGTAATACAGCTAGTGCTTGTTTTAAGCATGTTTTGGAAATGCCCAATAGTTGCCTCTTTTTGGAAATGAAGTAATCACACGGATAAACTTTGTATTGGAACATGTTTTAGTATTTGCTGATGTACATGTTCTTTTAAATTATTTACCTGCTTCCTCGAAGTTAACACATGGTCGGTGTAAATGGATTTTCCGCACCCTTTTGACAGCCAAAAGACTGATACTACAACACTAGAAGAGTAAATGCTCACCAAATGGTCATATAAAATGGATATTTGGTCTGCTTTTATTGAAGTTTATGTATAATCCACTTTTTCAAGAATGCTGTTAGTAATTGAAATTGAGACTTGTAATGCATGTAGTTATATAATATATATTATTTGTTCTTCTGATCTGTTTGTTTTTGTTAAAATTTACAATAACAAATTATTATTTTTTAAAAAACACCACCACCAGCTTCCGCTGGGCAAGCGCCCTCCTGGCTACAGCCACCGGAATATGTAGGTACATCATGCAGACGTCCCACAAAAAAACGCTCCAAGCTTCCCGTTGAGCCTGATTCTTTTGGGGGAGCTCTAATCCATCCCAGCCAGGTGGAATTCCTATTCCAGGGTGAACTCGTAACATAAGCCCTACTTAAAGTAGACCCATTGAAATGAATGGACACGTTCATAATGACTGTCTGCTCTAAGTAGGGAGTTATGTCGGATTCCCCCCCGGCCGCCCCTCCCACTCCCGCCCCACTCTCGGGCACAGGAGCATCTCTGCCTGGTCTGGATATTCATTCCTAGCCCTCCTCCAGCCCATTGCAACTTCTACACAAAGCTACACCTCGATTGACACACAGCAGCAGAGGGATCAATGCTGGAGCATTTCGAAGCGCTCTGCAAGAACCTCCTCCGTGGCTCAAGCGACGCAGGGAGAGCGGCGACACTCCGGCTTCGCGGGGGATCCTGTCACTGGCCAAGCAGCAGCAGCAGCAAGAGGGGCCCTTCCGGCCTGTCCGTCGAAGGGGCTTCGCACCGCCGCCGCGGGATCGAGGCGTCCCGCCTGGCCCGCGTGCCGCCTGGGTGCACTTGGACCAAGACCCCCAATAACCAGGAGGCGGCAAAAAGAGCCAGGACCCCCCCCCCCATCGCCGGGCGGGGCGGGGCCCTCTCCCGGGCGGGGCGACAGGGAGGAGCCGCTTCCTCCTCTTCCCGGCCAAGGGACGCAGGAGGCAGCAGCGGCGGCGGCGGCGAGCGCATGGCGTCGTGGTCGGAGCGGCGTCCCCCGCCGCGGGTGCTGATCGTGGGCGCGGGGCTGGCCGGCCTGGCGGCAGCGCAGCAGCTCCTCCTCCACGGCTCCGGGCGCTTCGCCGACCTGCGCTTGCTGGAAGCCACAGGCCGAGCGGGAGGCCGCATCCGCTCCGGGGAGCTCCGTAAGGCTGCGCGGCGGCAGCGGCCGCCTTTCCGCGCCGCTCTGGGGGCGCTTCGCAAGCAGACCGGGGGCGAACTGGCCCGTCTCCCGCCTGCCCGCCCGCGCCGTCCTCCAGCGAGGCCGCAGCGCCCAACGGCGGGCGGGTGGAGCGCGAGCGCTGCCAGGGGCTTCCGGGCCCCAGCACTACTGCCGCCGCCGCCGCCGCCGCCGCCTGTGGGGAAGCTGCCTCGGGGGCTCCTTGCTGAGGCGAAGGCTTCCCCCTCTGAGGGCCCCAGGGACGCGCTGCCATGAGTCCACTCGGGGGCCCCCGCCGCTGCCGCCCGCTTCCCTTGAACCTGCTAGGAGCCGGCATAGGGGGCTGAGGCGTCCGCTGGGCGCCAGGACCAGAGACGAGACGGGCTGGATGGAGCGAATTCTCCGCAACAGGGCTATTTTGTGCGCAAGGGTTCGCTTAGGCTTCCGTCGGGGTTTCGTTAGACGGCCCAGTGGCCACGCTTGAGGACTGCAGCTGCAACAGGCCCCTTAGGACTCCTTTCGCCTGGGCCCCAATCCCCTAAACCCAGCCGAGTCCACCTTCTGGGCACAGCCGTTCTCTGACAACAAAGCTCCTCCCGCTCTGAGCCTGGGTGGGGGGGGGGGTGCATGGGGGGGGCTCCCTGTTTTCTTCCCCCCTCCCACTCCCTGGTGCAGCTCAGAGAGGGAAATGGCCTCTCTCTTTCTCTCTCTCTCCTTCCCAGGCAACCAGGTGGTGGAGCTGGGCGCGCACTGGATCCACGGCCCATCCCCGGAGAACCCCGTCTTCCGGCTGGCCTCGGAGCACGGCCTGCTGGACGAGGCGGCACTAACCGAGGAGAACCAGAAGGTGGAGGCAGGTGGTCTCCCGCCAGGGCCCTTGGCTTGCTACTCCAGCCGTGGCAGCCTGCTCAGCCCTGATCTGGTGGCCTCCGCATGGAGCCTCTTCTCCACATTGCTGGAGGAGGCGTGCCAGTTTGCACCACGTCTGGGAGAGCAGGGCCCACCCCCTGTGCCCAGCCTGGGCCAATACCTGAAGGGTCGGGTTGCCCAGGCGGCTGCGGAGGAATGGCCAGCAGAGGAGGCCAAGGAATGGCCGGAGGGGGAGGCTGAGGCCCACCTACAGCTGAGGCTGGCCGTGCTCAATGCGTTCTTCAAGCTGGAGTGCTGCGTGTGTGGCTGCCACAGCCTGGACCAGGTTGCGCTGGGGCCCTTCGGCGAGTACACCATGCTGCCGGGCCTCGACTGCACCTTCCCCAAGTGAGCCATTTCTGGAGTTTGATTGGATTTTCCAGAAAGGCAATATAGAAATGTTTCCAGTAAATGCCTATTTGTGTCCTATGGGCCCCAAAACCTCTAACTGCCCAGCAGAGGGGTGGGTGGGCAGGATCCAAGTAGAGGCGGATCCCAGACCAGGCGGCCTAATTCTGTCTCTTGCAGTGGATATGAAAGCCTCATAAACTGCATAATGGCATCGCTGCCAAAAGGAAATTTGCTGTTTGATAAGCCAGTGAAGACTGTCCGTTGGGGAAGCTCCTATTTGGAGGAGGCGCCCACAGGCCGATCCTTTGGAGTTCAGGTGGAATGTGAAGATGGCGAGGCGTTCTTAGCAGATCATGTTCTCATCACAGTGCCTCTAGGTAAAGTCTTGTTGGCTTTCTGATTTTCTCCTTCTGGTTTAAATGGCTTCTGCAGGCATCTTTTTCTTTTTATCCCTTCCTTCCCTTTATATCACAGTAGATCTGACTCTGAACTTTTTTCCACAGAGTGTGCTGCCATGGTTGGCAGCAGTTGGCTAGCGTCAAGTCAGACGTGAGCTGCAGAGGTGGTGTGGCTGGGGAGGGGGGCATCTGGGTGGCATCTGAGCAGCCCCCCACCCACCTAACGTTGAGCAGTGCTGCTGCTTCAACTCTTAAGTTCTGGGACATCATCGTAAGCTTATATTTCTCTCCAGAGTGTCCAGCTGTGTGCCCATAATCTGTTTATCAGATGAGAGAGTGAAGGATCCTCTGAGGAACCTGCATCCTACTCCTGCACACAAACTGGGCTGGAGTAAAGGAAGCTTTAAAGATGGTTGTTTTAGCATTAATGCCACCCCTTCCCTGGCACCTGGCTGTTTTAGGCTCTGACCTGAAGGAAAGGGGACTAAGCAGCTCCTTCCTTCAGCTGCAGCTTGTGTGGTTCCTCCTCAAGGTCTCTGCGGGGGAGGGAGAAAGGGAGTTGTCACTTGCATCATGGCTTGTCTTCCAGCAGCAGTATGACCAGTCTAGTGGAGATGAAAGGAAGAGAGGGGGTAGCACTAATGCTAAAATACTTATCACACACCCCTCCCTAAAAAAAATTCAGAGGATCTCGATAGTCCAGCGATGACAGTTCAGTAACAGTCCAGTGCTCACTGAAGCATTTGTATGTCCTGCTCAGGAGACAGTTCTCAGATTACACTCGTGCCCTAATCTCTGTTTCGTTGTATCCTTCTCACTAGGTTTCCTCAAAGAACATCAAGATACCCTTTTTTGCCCTCCCCTTCCATCCCAGAAGGCGGCAGCAATAAGAAATCTGGGCTTTGGGACAAACAATAAGGTTTTTTTGGAATTTGAGGAACCGTTCTGGAAGCCAGATTGTCAACTGATTCATGTGGTATGGGAGGATGAGTCGCCTCTGACAGAGCCCCCCACACCTTTGCAGGCTGCCTGGTTCCACAAGATTGCTGACTTCATTGTTCTCCACCCGCCAGAGAGGTAAATGGGAAAGTCAGGCTGAAATGTGTGGAAAGGGTCTTGGAGTGGTAGTCGATCACAAGCTGAATGTGAGTCAGCAGCATGATTTGGCTGCAAAAAAGACCAATGCAATTTTAGGTTGAATCAGTAGAAGTGTAGTTTCTAAATCACGGGAAGTAATAATTCCACTCTACTCTGGTCAAACCTAACCTCTGATACTGTGTCCAGTTCTGGACACCACACTTGAAGAAGGATTCAGATAAATTGGACCAAGTTCAGAGAAGAGCAGCAAAGATGATCAGGGGACTTGAAAATCAGTCCTACGAGAAAAGATTCCTACGAAGAAAGATTGAAGAACTGGGTATGTTTAGCTTTGAGAAGAGAAGACTGGTGGGAGTGGGGGAGGATAGGATGACAGCACTTTTCAAGTACCTACAGGGTTGTCCCACAGAAGAGGGACACAACTGTTCTCCATCATCCAAGATGGTAGGGCAGAAATAATGGGCTTAAATCACAGGAAGGGAGAGTTTGGTTGAACTCTATGTCCCCCCTTGTCCCCCCTCCCTCACCATATGTTCTCTGGGGAGGGGGTTAGGAACCTTAGTCCTGGACAGGGAGTAGAAGCTGGATTCTGTGGTGCAGGATCGGTCCTTCACATTCTTGATCAGTTTGTGGAACTATTTCCTTCCCTCTTTGGGGTCTAGCAACCCAGGAAAATATGGATGTCTCTTGTGGAAATTAGCATCTTAGCGGGGGGGGAGGCTTTTCAGCCCAAGGGCCGCATTGTTCTGGGCCAGAGAGTCAGGGGCTACATGGCAGCTGTGGACCACCCCTACTGCTGCCATGAAGCCCCTGGTCTGCTTGCCATGCACCCCCATTCATGGGCATGCCTCCCCCACCGCCTAGGGAAGGCAGTGAAGTGCCCATGGAGCAAAAGTGTGATCTCTTCCTCCATGGGAAGTGCGCTGCTTTTCCCCGCTGTACAGTGACAAAGGGAGCTGTAAAAAGCTCTTTTTATTTTATTTATTTATTCCATTTATATACCGGCCCATAGCCGAAGCTCTCTGGGTCGTTTACATACATTAAAAACATTGAACATTAAAAACACTGATATACAAAATTGAAAACCATAAAAAGCATAAAAACAAGTTAAAATTACAGTATCCTTTAAAAAACAACAATTCTGGGTCAAAGCACAACAACAACACAAAACCCTCCTCATACACTGTTAAATGCCTGGGAGAAGAGGAAAGGCTTGACCTGGCACCAAAAAAATAACAATGTTGGTGCCAGGCGAGCCTCGTCAGGGAGATCATTCCATAATTGGGGGGCCACCACTGAAAAGGCCCTCTTCCTTGTTGCCACCCTCCGTGCTTCCCTTGGAGTAGGCAACCGGAGGAGGACCTTAGATGTGGACCGTAGTGTTCAGGTAGGTTTGTGTCAGGAGAGGCGTTCCATCAGGTATTGTGGTCCCAAGCTGTGTAAGGCTTTATAGGTTAGAACCAGCACCTTGAATCGGGCTCGGAAACTGATAACAATGCACTCCAAAACTCCAGATGACTGCACCCAACAGTTTCATGTAAATGTTGAACAGCATGGGGGACAAGACTGACCCCTGCGGGACCCCATACTGGAGAATCCACGGGGCCGAGCAGTGTCCCCCAAGCACCACCTTCTAGAGCCGCCCCGCCAAATAGGAATGGAACCACTGCAATGCAGTGCCTCCCACTCCCAACTCAGCCAGTCGTCCCAGAAGGATACCATGGTCGATGGTATCGAAAGCCGCTGAAAGATCAAGGGGAATCAACAGAGTCACACTCCCCCTGTCTTTCTCCTGACATAGGTCATCATACAGGGCGACCAAGGCTGTTTCCGTACCAAAACCAGGCCTGAAGCCGGACAGAAATGGATCCAGATAATCAGTCTCATCCAAGAGTGTCTGGAGCTGGCTCGCAACCACTCGCTCAAGGACCTTGCCCAGGAATGGAACATTTGCCACCAGTCTATAGTTATTAAGATTTTTGGGGTCTAGGGAAGATTTCTTCAGGAGTGGTCTCACTACCGCCTCCTTCAAACGGCCTGGAACCACTCCCTCTCGTAGAGAGGCATTAATCACTTCCCTGGCCCAGCCGGCTGTTCCATCCCTGCTAGCTTTTATTAGCCAAGAGGGGCAAGGATCCAATACAGAGGTGGTTGCACGAACCTGTCCAAGCACCTTGTCAACATCCTCGAGCTGTATCAACTGAAACTCATCCAAGAAAACAGGACAAGCCTGTGCTTGGGACACCTCGCTAGATTCGCCTGCTATATGGAGTCTAAGTCCTGGCAGATGCCCAAGATTTTATTCTGGAAGTGCCTAGCAAATTCAGTACAGCGGGCCTCAGATGGTTGTACCACATCCTTGGGGCCGGCATGTAATAGCCCCTGAACAACTCTGAAAAGCTCCACTGGGCGGCAGATTGATGATTTGATAGTGGCAGCAAAGTGTTCTGTTGGATCCTCAGCTGATCAGTGATAAGAGCTTTTCCCTGCCTGGGGGAGAAGCTGGTGACTCAGATGAGGTTGCCCCGTGGGCTGGATGTTCCCCATGCCTCTTTTAGACTCTTGTGTTGTTGAGCGGGATGGCCCAGCCTTGCTACTCCTTCTTGTCAGGCTTCAGCTAATTAGCAGGTGGCCATCCAAGCACTGTGGGCACTACCTGTGCTTCCAGTGATGGCAGTTTTTATGTGGGTGTGTCCTTTACCTGCTTACGATCCAAAGAGGTCCGGGGACACCAGAGCCATTCTCCATTTCAGCCAGTCGAGAAGTTCTTCACGTATTAGTTAAGGATGAAGGTCCCTATGCTCTCTCTTCATTCACGTTTCCTCAACCTCCCCCTTCCTGTTAGATAAGGCCCCTCTGTGCTCCCTCCACGTGAGTTTAGAAAAGCAACAGTACCAAGCTCTATGAGTAGGCCTCACATTTACACCCATGTTATTCTACAAGATCCTTGTACCCCAGGTTAATAATGCTGAGAGAGGAGGAGCATGTCTTCCCTTACCTGGATGCTTTTTCACCTGCTCATTTATAGATCACAGCCCCAGCCAGGAACAGGGTTGCTGCCTGCTCAGTTGGTGAAAGAGTTCTCAGACCTAGAATGTCCACCATCTGATCTGTCTGGCCATTTTATTGGGCTCAATGAGTAGGTTGTGGACCTCCAGATGGTTTGGCCTACAGCACCTATCAGCTCTAGCCAACAAAGCCAATGACGAGGCTCCGTGGAGCTGTAGGCCAAATCATCTGAAGAGACGCAAGTCCTCATCTCCTCACCCCGGCTGACCTATACACACTCTCAGAATCAGCTCACGTTATTCTACCTAAAATTAGGCTGACCATATGAAAAGCAGGACAGGGCTCATGTAACTTTAACAGTTGTAGAGAAAAGGGAATTTCAGCCAGTGTCGTTTGTATGCAATTAGTCCCTGGTGAAATTCCCTCTTCATCACAACAGTTAAAGTTGCAGGCACTATACTAGAGTGACCATATACAAAAGAAGACAGAAGACAAGAAGACAGTTAAATGAGCCCTGTCCTCCTTTTCATATGGTCAGCCTACCTAAAATACTCAAATTTGGTAGCAACACGTAAGACATGGATTCCACACATGCCTTCTTATCAAATAACTGGAAAGGACAGTATTTCAAACTGCCTACAGACTTTTGGGGTGAAGTGGGGTTGGTTGGGGTGTCTTGTCATCCACTTCCTGCTTTTTGCTATGCTTTTGCCTCCTAAATGAAACTGCTGGAATGTATGTTTAAGTGTACACAAGGACGTGTACCTCTCTTTGGGGATTAAAGCCACCCATTCTCTTCTGGGGAAAGAAAAAATAGGTGTACCTCCTAAATTCATCTTACCACAGCTTTTTTTAAAAAATCCTATTTTCTTCAATACAATGGCCGCTTTAATATCACAATGCTAAGACCATCTAAGTAGGCTTGAAATTTCTACCTGAATTTATCTATGTAAATGTTCAAAACAGAAAGTCAGTGAAGTCCAGGCTTTTCAAAATCCACATTAAGCACCCTGCCTGTATGGCAGGACTAGCCATGATCTCCTAACTGAGATGTTACCATTTGGTGTACTGGATTTTGTGGTGTTGAGGTGCTTCTGGGGAGGGTCTACTCTTTGCTCCATGAAGACCCAGACAGCCAGAAGCTGAGGAGATATCAGGCATAGGATGAGGGGGTCCGTCCCTTTATACAAGGATGGGAAATCTACATATGGGAATACACCTGTGCTAAATACCTTTTTAGCTCCCTCAAAGACCTGAAAGATGGGATATAAATCTGCTAAATAGGAACCTCAAAAATAGCTACTACAGATACAGCTGCAAAGATTAAAAATAGCCTAGTTGATTAAACACACAATGTTGTTGAGAAATTGCAGACATATCAAACAAAATCTGTACAACAAAGATGGACAGAGCAATGTTGAGTAGAGCCTACATAGGAAGGATTGTGTCCAATAGAGGTGACAAAACAGGAGGTTTTAAAAGCTAATTGACAAAATATTAACAGCCAGGACCAGTAGCAATCAGGAACCAGTCCAAAAGGAATTCCAGGGTAAAGCTACAGAATTGGTAACAAACATTTGTAACATCAAAATAAGACTCCAGGTCAGTTTACTGGAAAATGGCTAGTACAACCCTGTTATATTCTATCCTATTATTTATTTATTTAATTTCTAACCCACCTCTCCATCCAGATTGAGGCGGGGAACAACAATAAATATAAATACAAGAATCAAAAAATAGATAAAACATTAAAACAAATAAAAACAAATACATTATTATTGACAGAAGTTATTATTAAAGATGAAGCTGTTGTTATATAAGACGAGTGTGGAATGAACAAACCACTGTCATAAATGGCTTTTTGCAAGGAAGACCCATAAACAGGATGGCTTTTTTTCCCTTACTGGCCATATTAGCAAGAGGCACATATCCTCTGTTTAATGAAGCAAGAGTTTCCTCTTGAAAGTCACATGCTCTGAACTCATGGGATGAGTAACATTGCATGAAATCCCCTCTGGCATTCGGCTGGCCTGTTTGGACAGAACGTGGAGCCAGGTGGGCCCTTGCTCTGGCCCAGCATGGCCGGTATGCAGGCAGCCTTGCTCTGCAGACAGGGGCACTTTCCACACCAGGCATTTTGCCTGGGATAGCCCCTGGGTGTAGAAGGAGGGAGGGAGGGTGATCCCGGAAGTACTTAATACACACCATCAGAGCACAGGGACCAGCCAGGGGCCATCTCAGGTAAACAGCCTGGTGTAGAAACGGTGTCTTTCTCTGATTGTCCTTTCACCATGCAGGTATGGGCATGTCCTCTGTGGCTTCATCGCTGGGAGAGAATCTGAATTCATGGAAACCCTCACAGATACTGAGGCTCTCACCACCCTAACACAAGTATTTCGTAGAGCAACAGGTAGGTGTTTGTTCTAAGCTGGTCTGTTTGCAAGTGCTGGATGATGCATGTGTAATGCCCGTCTTTGAGCACCTTGGAATGTTGGCTGAGTAAAGTGGGAGGGGCATGGAATGGAGTGAGGGGAGAGCAAAAAATGTTGGTTGAAGGGAGGAGGGAGAGCAAGTGGGAGAGCTGGAAGGAGGAGAAGAGAAAAAGGGAGTTGAAGGAGAAATCAACAACGTCGTGAGAGGGAGAAGGCGACTGGCAGCAGTTTACTGAAGAGTGCAGCTCCGCAAGAGAGACAAGCAGCCAAGGACTAAAGAATAGGGATACACATCTTTCGCTGGTCCAGTAAACCTGACACTAGGGATGTGCACGGAGGGAAAAATCGTATTGGAATCGGGACCTCCAATTTTGACCTGATTCGTATCGGTCAAAATCGGAGATCCCGCGTATCGTTTCTGATCTGATTCCGATACAAAAATTGGACGTCCGATTTTTGAATTGGACGCCATATTCTGTGTTTTCACCATAGGCTTGCATTGGGGGAAAGAAAGCTTTCCCCCAATGCAAATCTATGGGGAAAACATGGTGGCGGGTGAGTGGGGACCTAATCCTCCCCTCCCCCCCACTCGCACTCCTTACCTGCCACCCTCGCACTCCTTACCTGCCGGCACTTTAATGGGAAGCAGGCCACAAAGCCTGATTCTCAGTAGTACAGAACCAGCAGAGGCAGCGAGGGATGGCGGCAGGTAAGGAGCGTGGGTGGGGGGAGGGATGGCCAGCCCAGTGTTTTCCCCATAGACTTGCATTGGGGGAAAGCTTTCTTTCCCCCAATGCAAGCCTATGGCAAAAACACCTAAAATGGAGATCCGATTTTCCGATTTTATCCAATTAAAATCGGACAAAAAATCCCGGCTCCGATAAAATCAGACCTCCACTGGACAGCATCGGTATCGGGTATCGGGTGTCTGATTTAGCTCAATTCGCTTCGGAATCAGACATTGGACCCAATACAATGCACATTCCTACCTGACACTAATGTCTCAAATGGAACTGGGGGAGGGGGGGTTGAAGAAAAGATGTGAATATAGTTGTGCTAATTGTTTTATTCATGTTAGTATTTCTTAAACCTTCTTAAAGTAAATTCTGTTAGATACATATTTTGTTGGTTTCTGGAGTGATTGTGATCTGCCTCTCCTCATCCTGGTTATAGAAACCTGAAACATGACACATGCACATGGCTATCAGTGTGCTATTAAGACCAGTGGCCTAATTTCAAAATGTGTGTAATTCTGCTAATGCATATAAAGAAGTTGTTCAATATCTTCACTTTATTTGAAAACTAAGAATTTGCAGTCAAGGCCAAATTACCCTCTGCTTTTAAGAATGCAGTATGTATGCATGAGAAATGTTTGAGATGAAGACGTGAATTGGCCACCATGGCAAGAGAATAGACAATGTTCCAGTATCCAATTCTAGGTGGTCCTCAATTACACTAGGGCATGAAACCAGGCATATGTGGTTTTCAGTCACAGAGCTGTAGGACCCAGCAGTCCAATACAATTCCCTGCTTTATGGCAGGAACTTCTCTGCATAATCTCCAGGGCTGTTGTCCCTTTCAAATTGTCAAAATTCTTGATTAAACCTCAGTCTGTGCACCTGTTGTAGCAGAAGTAGCCAATTCTCATAAGAAGGGGGTTCCGGGGCCTGACAAAACCAGTTTAGACCAGGTTTGTTGCTCACTGTCCCAGCTTGTCCCAGTTATTTTAGGGAAATAGGATAAGAGCTCCCTATGGCAGAGCTGTTCCATGATGTTACAGCACTTTGCTGAACATCAGAACTGGTAGGCAAAATGCTCACTGGCTGCGCGTTTGTCTGGACCAGGAAATCCACACCTTAATCCTCCCAAGAGCATTCTGAGATCGAAATGGCACAGTGAACCCTACACCAGAGGCTCCTATAGTTACGTGAGCGTTGGCAGCTGTGGAGATGACATCGATGCACTGGCTCAGCCACTTCCCGAGGAAGCATCTTACTCGAAGGTAACTGCCCTGGGTTCCTGGAGCCTCTCTCTCAAATCCCATTGAACACCCACTCTCGGCCTTGTGGCAGCTGAGCACTAGCTCTACCCCCCCCCCCCCACGCCATTCCTTAGCTAGGCTTGGACTGGTGGATCTTCCCCAAACTGGGCTGAGCGAATGCTGTCCTTTCTCATTGCAGCCACCGCAGGTCCTTTTTGCCGGAGAAGCCACACACCGCACGTTCTACTCTACCACGCACGGGGCCTTGTTGTCTGGCTGGAGAGAAGCGGATCGTCTCATACGCCTCTACGATTCCCCACATGCCATGTTGTGAGCCAGCAGCTGAGGCAGCCGTGGTTCCTTTTTGGCTGATGATTTTCTCTCCAGTATGGATTACAAGTGAAGTGACATGTCAACATAAGCCTCTCCCCACTTCCTGAGTTTGATAAAAATGCTGTGGCACTCCTTCTTGTGTTGGCCCTGATGGCAGAGAGCAAGGCTGTTTATGACACCTCCATGATGTACAGCAGCATTTGCCTCTTCTGCTCTTGGCATGTAGCTTCCTGCTCTGCAACACTCAATATACACAGTTCGAACGGAGTTGAACCTTTAAACTCACTTGGTCACATAGAGGCAGTGTATGACACACTGAAATTTGAGCTCTGTATAGAGGAAGCTTGGGAGGGTTTCCCTCTCTTACTCCCCTCCCAAAACAGGAGCTATCAAATAGCTGTGGTAGTGTTACCAGTACTGTGAATTTCAGAACACCAGAGACAGGGCATCTTCCCCAGATTCTGGAGCCCATATTCCCTTAGAAGAACAAGAAACTACTTTCTATGTACATTTTATATGCTGCGGCAAACTCAGTGCGGGGACCAGTGGTGCCCAGATCCGATGCACGTGGATGCTGAATTCCCTCCTTATGAGCTGACGTAGAGGGGAAAAAAAGGTTCCCTGTATTTCAGAACTGAGCTGTTCTCCCTCTGCTCTGCTCAGCTCCAGATATCCATTAGTGACATTTCTTTGTAGAAGCTCTCAATATTACAATTGTGCTAGCTACTCCAGCGTAAATGGCTCATGTGTCTGGTAGAGTCCAAGCCTTCTCTTCCTAGCAAATTATTTTCTTAAGCCAATATTGAGAGTTTCCATGAACAGCAGTCTACAAATGTTGGCTGGATTTAGCAAGTGTAGCTCTAGAATTAAGGTGGACACTTCCCCAACATTCTTATTTTACAGTCTGAAAAGATTCCTTATAAAATGAAAATGATTTGCTATGTCAATATTTAATTTGGCATAGAGAATCTATGCAGGACGTGGTATGAACTGGCTGCCTGGCCAAGCGTGACTTCCCGCGCAGCCCGAACTTCCCCCACAAGCAGTTCCACCTACCCCAGCCTAGAAGTGGCATCACTACCCACTGTGGGCCACGGAAGCCCTGGCCTCAGTCGGAATTAACCTGGAGTTGACAGGTGGGGGAGAAAGTCACTGGCAGGGTAGCCGGCAAGAACAGCGCAGTTTGGAGCCCAGTTCCCAGTGACGAGCAAAAAGTGCCACCTGCTCCCTGAATCCAGGTCTCTCACCGTGATTGGTTGCCCTACTTCTATGACTGCCCCAGGTTACCTTTCCAAAACCATTATCTGAGCCGCTGCAGCAGTGAATACCTCTTCCTTTCCAATGAATTCTGGGGAGGAATCTGAGGAGGAGAGCTGCTTTTATGACTTTCTATCACAGCGCTCGTATCTCATTGAAGAGTTTCCATAGTTAGATCAGAGTGGATTTGAGAGCTCGTTACCTCTTTATTTTTTCAGTATGTGAAAATGCCCACTTTAAATTTGTTGTTAAACTTTTAACATTCATTGCCATCTTCTAAAAAAGAAAAAAAGATTCTAGATTCTCTGAATCTATAAAAATGCGTATGGAGCTGGCAGACTGGACAGAGGTGTCCGTACTCTGCAAATTATCAGAGAAGTGATTCACATTGTGCTCAACGTAAATAATAAAAAAAATATACAATTGAAAACTGTGTGTGTGTGTGCCTAAAATTTGCATTTGTTTGTAGGAGATCATTCATTCATTCATTTATTTGACAAGGAGCAATGTGGAAATGGAGGAAAACAGAGGTATGGTGAGGCAGAAGGAAGGAACATAACTGGCAGGCAGTCCTGCTGTCCCTGATTAACGCTCCCTTTCAGCTTTCTTCCCATAGAAGTTATTAACTCACCAAAGAGGTACTAAACAACCCTCTTGCTATCGTCCTATCACTCTTCTTCCACTGTCAACCCACATTCCAGAAGGGATGGGGAAATAGAGGCACAGAAAGTGTCTGGTGAGCAGCACTGAGAACCCAGGGGACCACCACTGGCAGTTCAGCCAGGAAGGAATTCAGTAGCATAACACAAAGAATTGTTGCTGTATCCATCTAAAGCAGAATTCTTTGGTATTACCACACACACACACTGCCTTTAAAGAGCATAAGTACATAAGAGCCATGCTGGATCAAGGCAAGGCACCATCTATCATAGAATCATAGTAGAGTTGGAAGGGGCCTCTAAGGCCATGGAGTCCAACCCCCTGCTCAATGTAGGAATCCACCTTAAACCATACCTGACAGACGGTTGTCCAGCTGCCTCTTGAAGGCCTCTAGTGTGGGAGAGCCCACCACCTCCCTAGGTCATGGGTTCCATTGTTATATATAGCTAAAGTTCCATTGACTGAATGTAATGGTCTTAGTCCCAGGTAAGTGTGTAGAAGATTGTAAACTTTATTTAAAAAAAAACAGTCTGGAATCTTGGAAGGCGGAGAGGGAGAGATGTGAGTGAGACTTCCCTCTCCTTAACAGCGCAATAAATGTACAATTAACAACTTTCATGGTTTTAATTTTTGTGAACCGCCTAGAGAGCTTCGGCTATGGGGCGGTATAAAAATGCAATAAATAAATAAATAAATAAACTTGGTTGTATGCTTTACATGGAATTTGCAGTTATAGAAAACTAACTGTACATTCAGTCCTTCAATCACAGTCAATGAGCCTATGTACAATACTGCTACATAACGGATTTTAGCAATGTAGATCCACTTTATAATGGACATCTACATTTAAACACATTTCTGAACTCCATTTCTCAGGAACGCCTTGGATGGCAATCTCATCTCTGTCGATCGGAAAAACGAGGCCCCCATCCAGTTGAAATTCCCCCCCCCGCTTCTGATCACTTCCAATTATGATTAGGGTTAGGGTCAGGGTCAGGGTCAGGGTCAGGGCCAGGGCCAGGGCCAGGGCCAGGGTTAGGGCCAGGGTTAGGGCTAGGGTTAGGGGTAGGGGTAGGGGTAGGGGTAGGGGTAGGGGTAGGGGTAGGGCTAGGGTTAGGGTTAGGGGTAGGGGTAGGGTAGGGTTAGGGTTAGGGGTAGGGGTAGGGGTAGGGTTAGGGGTAGGGGTAGGGGTAGGGGTAGGGGTAGGGGTAGGGGTAGGGGTAGGGTTAGGGGTAGGGGTAGGGTTAGGGTTAGGGTTAGGAATAATTTTTTTTTTTTTTTTAGGAATAAATTTTTTATTTAAAAAAAACATACTACTGTACAGATAAAACAGATAAAACAGAAGTAAAGTATTCAAAAATTATACACAAGATTCAAATTATTTCAAAAAATAGTATACATACTTCTACATGACGTCATAAAAGTTACAAAATACAATTAACAGCCTTTTCATATTACCTGATTTCACCTCACTCCCTCCATCAACAGTACATTAGTGTATTACGTAATAGGCGTTGTCGAATTTTCCAACCACTTCCACCACTTTTGCCACCTATTGTTTGGAGTTCTTTTCTTTTCATATCTTGCTATTGATCTTACTCTATTAATAACAAATTGAACAGAGATCTCTACCTTTTCTTCGTTTCCACTCTTTAATGCTTTTGTACGCTGGATTCCTATAATCAGCAGCACTAAAAGATTTATCAAACGAACCGTTGTCCACGGCACCTTCCAAAACCCCTTTTCCTTACTACTCTTTTCCCTGTCCTTATTCTTATTCGGACCCACCTTTTTTTCCGGTCCTTGAAACCCCCCTGTTGGCTCTATTCCAGACAAGATATTTTCCCATGTTTGATTTTCCAAAAAGGGCCACTTCAAACGATCGGCCACCTTTTCCCACACCCGTTTAGCCGGTGGGCAATCCTGTATAAAATGCTGAAAAGTTTCTTTTTCCTTAACCCCGCCTAACCCAGTACTCTTCTTATTTACACAACCCGGTCTTTGGCACCGTTGGCGCTCGTCCGATCGCCACGGATTCGTTGTTCCTATACTGTAGACCTGATGGTACATTTTCCACCTTAGGTCCCACAAACTGTAAGGTATCCTTTTATCCTGAAACACACTTTGAGCTACATCGCCAGATTTTAAATAACGCGAGATATGTTCCTTACGTATGTTACGTTCTTCCCACACGTTTACAAAGTTGTTATTCAAAATATCTGTATATATTGTCCTTTTCACCTCCTTTAGACTCGTTTGCTGTTTTTGAAAAGAAGCAGATGGCACTTTCCAGAGGTGCATTAGAAGCACCGCTTCCCTAAGATATTTAGGCAAAGGAACCTTCATCGCTTCTGTCAGTTTAAAATTTGTCATTTCCTTCTCCCACCATTTTTTCCCCCATTGCATATTTTTCCATTTGTCTCCATACACGGATCGAATCGCCACCCGTCCCTTACCATCTCCTGCAAACCCTCCCTGGTGAAAATTATTACTCACAAAGGTTGCTATAAAGAGGGGGCCGATGGCAGGTAGTCCCAATCCTCCCTCACTTACTTTCAAATATGCCACCGTCCTAGACAGAGGATAATTCTTAATTCTCCAAAGAAATAGAAAAAGTTGCGTATTCACCCTCTCTATCACTTTTTTTGGTGGCGGGTATACCACCGCCAAATTATTAGCAGCTGTTACACAATAGGTATTGAAATATTTTACTTTTCTATACACATCCAGATTCCATCCCTTCCATTTTTTAAGTTTTTCCTCTACTCTTTTTTCCCATAAAAGCCAGTTTTCTTCCCAGCCGTCTTCCGTCAAAGAAAAACTAACTCCCAGGATCTTAACGGCAGCTGTCTCTATTTCATCTTCATCGGATTCATCAGATTCCCCTTTCTGTTCTCGTCGTTCCGACCTTCCCCGTCGTTTACTCTCCGCTTCTTGTAATGTCGTGACTTTGATCGTTCTCTCTCTGATCTTCAAATCATAAATTTTGCTTTTATTTTGATTCACCGCCGCTCCCGAAGCCCTACCGTATTCTTCCAAGTGCTTCACGACCCTTTCCGTCTCTTCCTTTCGTGTCAGGAAGACGTAAACGTCGTCGGCGTGCGCTATAGTCTTCACCTCCTGAGGCGTGATTTTCTTTTGTCTCCCAGACGTTTCCGGTTCTCTCTCCTCCTCTGCCGTTAATCCCAAAGGCAGTCCACGAATACGCTCGTCCCGCTGAATGGAAGCTAGCAGCGGGTCTATCGCCAGTATATATAACAAAGGGCTCAACGGGCAACCCTGTCTCAGTC
Organism: Anniella stebbinsi; assembly: GCA_029215795.1. NCBI lineage: Eukaryota > Metazoa > Chordata > Lepidosauria > Squamata > Anniellidae > Anniella > Anniella stebbinsi. The sequence goes on from JARDYH010000002.1 coordinate 367,797,858, forward strand.
CCGATTTGATTCTCACCTCCGATCCCTTCCATCCGTTTATTTGCGGCGTGACGGATGTGTTTTTGTACAGAACGCGCAAGTGTTCTATAAATACCAGCGGAACTCCCTTCAGCGTTAAAACTTCCCATAGATAATCTTGATCGACCCTGTCGAAAGCTTTCGACTGGTCTAATTGAAGTAAACCTCGATTTTGAGGTTTCAAACTCCGAAAGTGAAAAAATTCTCTGACCAAACATAAAGAGTCTGACATTCGTCTACCGGGGACGGCGCTCGTTTGCAAGCCCACTACCAATTTTGAAACCACTTTAGATAGCCTGTTGTTGAGAACTTTCGCTAAAATCCTATAGTCTACATCAGTGAGGGTAATCGGGCGCCAATTTTCAGGAAGGGTTAAATCTCCTCCTTTCGGCAAAAAAATCAAGGTTCCTCGATAAAAAGTCTCACCCAGACATTGATTTTTTAAAGCAGCATTAAAGGCTCGAGCTAACGGTTCGGCTACTTCCTCTTTAAAAGTTTTGTAAAAGGAATACGTCAACCCGTCCGGGCCCGGTGACGATTTGGTTTTGCCTTGCGCTATCACTTTCAAAATTTCCTCTTTCTCTATCGGAGCGATCATGGCTTGTTTTTCCTCCTCCGTAAGTCCTTTCAGATCGTCCTTGTTAGTTTTTTTAAGAAAATGTAACATATCTTCTTTTGAAATAACTTGCTTTCTATAAACCTTTGTGTAATAGTCTTCCATAATGTCCATCATCTCTCGAGGTTTTGTTTTGATCCTCTCTCCCGCGTTGTTCCTTAATCCTTTAAAGCTTTCCCTGCTGTTTGTCTTTTTGTCCGCTTCCCACTCTCCTTTGTCTATTATAGGACCGGTAGATCTATTTTTTTGTTTTTCCACTCTCAACCAATGTTGTTGCTGTTGATATTGCCTTATCGCTTCCGCCGATCTGTCTAATTCCTTTTTATCCCACGGTAGCCCTTTGTTTATTTTATAGTGAATTTTCAGGTAAGAATACAAGGCCCGTTGATAATTTCTGAGATCTATTTTGTACTCTTTTTTCGCCAAAGAAATACAGGTCCTCTTAACCGTTCTTTTTAACTGCTCCCACCACACGATCGGGTCCGTTCCTTCGTACGATCTCAACCTTTCGGAATAATCCATGACCTTTTCTAATTCTTCCTTGCAATCGGTATCCTGCAACAACCTAGGAGCGAGTCTCCAACCCGGTCTTCCTTTAATCAAAACCTCACCGGTGTAAAAGTCCATCATTAAAATCCCATGGTCAGACCACGGAGTTAAGAGAACTTGAACCCGGTTCACCTTTAGATCTTCTTTCCCCCAAATTCTATCTATCCTACTTACAAATCTGGGATGATAAAAAGTAAACTTTACCCCATCTAACTGCTGAAACCTTTCCATATAAACTTTCCTGCTCCAAATAGGGAAATACTCTAATTGATTATCTATAAGCGTCGCCTTATCTTGCAACCGCAAGTCTCTCTTTAATAAGTTTTGCAGTTCCCTCTCTTCGGGCGTCAGAGGTAATTCTTTCTTCTTACCTCCGAGATCACCGTTCGCTAAATTAACGTGGTCGCTCAAGCTTGTTCTATTGTTAAAATCTCCCACGATGATTAAAGACCTATTCGTTTGAACGTGATCCTTCAAAGTCTGCCATAATTTCTTCCTACGTTGAAGCGTAGTCGGCGCATAAAGGGCGCACAATCTAAAAAGGATTTCTTCCTCGCTACCTTCCTCCCGCCTTTCCCGGAGACTGAAATCTACGACGACCAAATGTCCGGGATCGGCTTCTACGGTCCTCTTGATTTTCATTCCCCGTTTCCATTTTATTATCGCTCCTACTCCTCCTCTTCCCGTTTCGTTATATGACCAGACTGACGGTCCCCACGACCAAAATTTTTGAGCTAGACTTCTTTCCTTTTCCGAATCAAAATTAATTTCCTGCAAAATAATAATATCGGGGCCTAACTTCGAAAGAGCCGATAATATTTCTTCTCTCCTTTCCCGTTGTCTTAAACCTCTGCAATTCCAAGTGGCTATGGAAAAATTTGTATTTGTATTGAATTGTTTTGTATGATAAATTTTGATTTACGTCGTAGGACCGTACTTACTTAAACCTGTATTATATGATACAAACTTATGAATTTAATAACATCCCTTAAACTCTAAAAAACCTCTAAATTATATCTATATCTCTTTAGCTTATTCCCGTTCCTGAACTATCTCCAGAAATTGTCAATGAGTCTACCCCCTCCGATAGATTTGGAGGTGTAGTCCTACTAATTATATCCGGTTCCTGTCCGGTTCCTCCCGGGTGAGGGTTTTCAGGACAAGAACTTCCCTCTAGGGATGTGCACTGACCCCCCGGATCGGATCGGATAGCGGATCGGAATCGGACCTGGGGGGTCGGATCGGATCGGATCGGATCGGAGGCTGGTCGGATCGGATCGGACCAGATGTCCGATCCGGATCGGACGCCATTTTGAATGCTTTTTCCCATAGCCAAGTATTGTTTTACAAAAACGCCTATAACTTTTTCATTTTTAAAGATAGAAGGATGAAACTTGGGCACATTGTAGACTGGTTAGGGGTAGTTGTCTGTGAGAAATTTCAGAAAGATTGGTGCATGCATTTTGTGGCAATTAATTTTTTAATAAATACCCAGGAATGCCTATAACTTTGTCATTTTTAAAGTTACACACATGAAACTTTGCCACATTGTAGGGGGTACCTTGGGACCTATGTGTGTGAAATTTCAGAAACGTAGGTGCTTGTCTTGTGTGGCAATTAATTTTTAGAAAAATGGGTAGTAGTGGGGTAAATACAGTTACGCCTCCCATTTTTTTATTTTTGAAGATACAAACAGGAAACTTGGGCACATTACAGGTACCACTTGCCTTGATATGTGTGTGAAATTTCAGAAACATTGGAGCTTTCCTTGTGTGGCAATTAATTTTTGAAACAATGAGGAAAGAAACACCTATAACTTTGTCATTTTTAAAGTTACACACATGAAACTTTGCCACATTGTAGGTGGTACCTTGGGACCCATGTGTGTGAAATTTCGGAAACGTAGGTGCTTGCCTTGTGTGGCAATTAATTTTTTAATAAATACCCAGGAATGCCTATAACTTTGTCATTTTTAAAGTTACACACATGAAACTTTGCCACATTGTAGGCGGTACCTTGGGACCTATGTGTGTGAAATTTCGGAAACGTAGGTGCTTGCCTTGTGTGGCAATTAATTTTAGAAAAATGGGTAGTGGTGGGGTAAATACAGTTACGCCTCCCACTTTTTTATTTTTGAAGATACAAACAGGTAACATGGGCACATTACAGGTACCACTTGGCTTGATATGTGTGTAAAATTTCAGACAGCTGGGTCCAGGCATGTGGTGGCAAGGTATTTTTGAAACAATGAGGAAAGAAACGCCTATAACTTTTTTATTTTAAAAGTTAGAAGTCTGAACATTGCTCACTTTGTAGATGGGTTAGGGGTAGATATGTGTCAGAAATTTCAGAATGATAGGTCCAGGCATTTGATGGCTATGGAATTTTTAAATTACATGTTTCAAAAAAATTTCTACAGAGGCCAGGTCTTCCCCTCCCGCTTCCCGCGAAGAAAAGGAAACACTCTCTCGTCTCGATCCCTTTGATCCTTGGTAGTATCCATTACAGGGCTCGTGTCTGCTTGAGTACAAAGTGAAAGCAGACACGAGCCCTGTAATGGATACTACCAAGGATCAAAGGGATCGAGACCAGAGTGATCCTTCCTTGCACGCATGGCTGCAAAACTCAGCTAGGCTCAGCCGTTCTGCTTGAAAAGTGAAAGGAGGAAAGGAAACACGAGCCCTGTAATGGATACTACTAGCAACTTCAAAGGGATCGAGACGAGAGAGTGTTTCCTTTTCTTCGCGGGAAGCGGGAGGGGAAGACCTGGCCTCTGTAGAAATTTTTTTGAAACATGTAATTTAAAAATTCCATAGCCATCAAATGCCTGGACCTATCATTCTGAAATTTCTGACACATATCTACCCCTAACCCATCTACAAAGTGAGCAATGTTCAGACTTCTAACTTTTAAAATAAAAAAGTTATAGGCGTTTCTTTCCTCATTGTTTCAAAAATACCTTGCCACCACATGCCTGGACCCAGCTGTCTGAAATTTTACACACATATCAAGCCAAGTGGTACCTGTAATGTGCCCATGTTTCCTGTTTGTATCTTCAAAAATAAAAAAGTGGGAGGCGTAACTGTATTTACCCCACCACTACCCATTTTTCTAAAATTAATTGCCACACAAGGCAAGCACCTACGTTTCCGAAATTTCACACACATAGGTCCCAAGGTACCGCCTACAATGTGGCAAAGTTTCATGTGTGTAACTTTAAAAATGACAAAGTTATAGGCATTCCTGGGTATTTATTAAAAAATTAATTGCCACACAAGGCAAGCACCTACGTTTCCGAAATTTCACACACATGGGTCCCAAGGTACCACCTACAATGTGGCAAAGTTTCATGTGTGTAACTTTAAAAATGACAAAGTTATAGGTGTTTCTTTCCTCATTGTTTCAAAAATTAATTGCCACACAAGGAAAGCTCCAATGTTTCTGAAATTTCACACACATATCAAGGCAAGTGGTACCTGTAATGTGCCCAAGTTTCCTGTTTGTATCTTCAAAAATAAAAAAATGGGAGGCGTAACTGTATTTACCCCACTACTACCCATTTTTCTAAAAATTAATTGCCACACAAGACAAGCACCTACGTTTCTGAAATTTCACACACATAGGTCCCAAGGTACCCCCTACAATGTGGCAAAGTTTCATGTGTGTAACTTTAAAAATGACAAAGTTATAGGCATTCCTGGGTATTTATTAAAAAATTAATTGCCACAAAATGCATGCACCAATCTTTCTGAAATTTCTCACAGATAACTACCCCTAACCAGTCTACAATGTGCCCAAGTTTCATCCTTCTATCTTTAAAAATGAAAAAGTTATAGGCGTTTTTGTAAAACAATACTTGGCTATGGGAAAAAGCATTCAAAATGGCGTCCGAGCCGGATCGGACCTCATCGGATCGGATCGGATCGGATCGGAGGTTGTCCGGATCGGATCGGATCGGATCGGATTTTCCCGATTTTGGGTCGGATCGGATTCGGATCGTGGATCGGATCCGATCCGATGCACACCCCTACTTCCCTCTACCTTTTGTTCCTCTTCCACCGAGACCGTAGTTTGATCTAGACGTCGCCCTCCGGTTTTCGACGTCATCTCCTCTCCCGCGTCCTTTCCAGATTCGGGATTGTTTTCTTCTAAAATCTCCTTTCGTACATCTTGCTCTTCTGTTTTGTCGGGCTCTATTTCCATCTCTTCTTCTTCTGTTTGTTTCTTTTTTCCTTCTAACCCCCGTAATTCAGTTTTTTCCTCCATCGTGCGTCGTAATTTCTCTAATCGCCACTCCCATTCTTCTTTTCTTTTGCTGAGTTTATCTATTCTTTTGGAGCGCTCGTCGGTTCCCTTTTCCGTTTCATCTGCTAACAAAGAACGTATCTCTCTTCTCGCCATCCCGACTTCTACCTCCAGCATGTCATATTCCTCCTTCAGATCCGCCACGCTTCTCCTCGACAGCTGCCGATGCGTATCCGCCCCTTGCTTTTTCGCCCTCTTGTTTTCTCGAAGGTCTCTCTGCTCCTTGGGAGATTGATCGTTTTGGGGTTCTTTTCCTAACCCAGGGACGACACATGTTCTTTCCCTCTCTTCTTCCTGTTCCCCTATCTCCATGACTTCTTCTTCTTGTAACACTGAAAACCGGTTCTGAGTTTGAGGTCTCTCGGAAGATGATTTCCCCGCATCCTTTTCTTTACCTTTTCTGTGACTAGAAACTGTTTTCCACGCTTCGACACATTCCCGTTCTTCCATTTCCCGACTTTGCCTGTACAACTCATCCTCTCGTTCCTTCTCAGACCTGTGGCTTTGTGTCGAGCTTCCCGCAGAGCTTCCGTTTCCTCCTCTCGCCTTTCCTAAAATGTCCCGAACTCGAGCGTATGACGTTCTTTTGTCCTTCGCCGCCTCGTTTTCTCTTTCTTTTTGCTTCCCGTCCCTTTCCGCTCGTTCCTTTTTTTCCTTTTCTTCCTGTCGTCTTTTCCCTTCGGTCGCTCTCCTCGAAGCTTCCCTAAATCTCTCGTCATCGTCCATATTATACTTGGAGGCCGGGCACCACATGTACGGGTGCCCGATTTGTCTACACAAGCTACAAGTCACCTCTCTGTCACAATGCATCGTGCTATGTCCTTTAGTTCCACACTTGGAACAGAGCGGAGTGGTACAATTGCGGCGATGGTGATCGTAACCTCCGCATTGGAAGCACGCCGAGGGCTGACCGCTATATCGGGTCATTCCCCTGTCCGCTCCCAAAAAGAAATACTTCGGCAAGTGCCTTGGTCCGCCGTAGGCCGTCCTGTCCAAGGCCACTATCGCTCTAAACTCTCCCGTCCAAATTCCCGCCTCGGATAGTTTCTTTTCCGGTTCCATCATGACTCGGCAATGACGGCCAAGCCACGTAGCGATGTCCTCTTTAGGTATACTCGTCGTTCGGAAGCTCACGGTCAAAACTTTAGTCTCTCCTCGAAAAAGAGGGACCACATCGTAATCCTTAAAAATCGAGGCTCTGTTTTTCACCGCCAATCGACACAAATCCCAAAACTTTTGGTACGCCCGTTCCGTTCTCAAGCAAATATCTATCTCCCTCATCCCTAGCGGGATGATAACCGCCAAAATGTCCTCCTTAGGATATTTCAAAAATCGAAAAAGTATCTCATTTTCAATATAGTTCCTCTATATTTTCTGCGGGTCCTGTCCTCTATACCGCAGACGTACTACATATCTCTGGCGAGCATCGTAGTCGTCCGGGATTCCCGAATAATATCGGTCTAAGAGTTCTTGATCTTCAAACATATCCAACTCTAAATCTCTGTATCCTCTCATATTTGGCCTTTCCCCTCCCATTCTATTCCCCGACCCCCCAGCATCGGACTCCCCCGCCGCAGCCGCAGCATAGGATCTCACCCTCTGCTTCCCTTGCGAAGGGGGCCCTTCCCGCGCTTCTGTATTTATTGTCGATTCCCCCTCCGTAACCTCTCCCCGTGTCGTATCATCTCCGACGATCGATTCTCTGGGTTTCTCCGAGGCCGCTACAGTACTCGGAGAAACCTCACGAGAAGGCGACGTCGGCGGCGGCGGAACGCCATTACTCACAAGACCAATTTTATAAACACTTCGTACAGGTGGAAGCGAATGTCCCAAAGTCCCTCTTTCCTTCGGCCGCGCTCCTTGTTGAAAATGCCGTTCCTTTCGCCCCCTGAGCGAATCTCCGAGCGCACGTTCATCACAGTCCACGTCCGCCAAAGGCGCCTTCGACTCCGACGAAAGTCCCGTCCCGCTTTCTCCTCCATCCGCACAGATCGAATCCTCGGCAGGGGAGAAAGCAGAAACACCAGCAGCATCCGGGCCCGACTTCCGTTTCCCCTCTCCGACCCCCCCATTATCTCGGGGAACGTCTACCCTCTCTTCTAACCGTACCACCTCCTCCAATTCTAATAAATCCGGGTCCGAACTCCACCTAATCAGTTCGGCTAAAGGACTGCCCGATCCCGAACTCCTTCCGCCTCTAACCCCTTCCGTCCCGTCTCCTTTTTTCCTCCCCTCCTGTGCTTTAGTCCCTACTGTTACAGAAGATTCCCGGATTTCCCCTTTCCCTTCCTCCGCTCGTTGTCCGCATTCTATTTCTACATCAGACAAGAGCTCCGACTCCATATCCGACTCCTCTCCCGACTCCTCCCCCGTCTCCGTCTCCGTTTCCGACACCCTGTGAAATCGAGTCTCAGATTCTACTTCGTTCGGATCCAACTCTACGCCTCCCGTCCTAGCCTTTTTCCCCCTATCGGCCGCCGGCGAGGGGTTTTCACTCCCCTCTTTCCTAGATCTCTTGCCTTTAGGTAAAGACTTCTCCCCCGAGCTAAGACCGAAAGTTAGGTCCTCACCGATTTGCGGGGACCCTGCAAGCGCAGAAGTCCCCTGTTCAATGAAAAAGGCCCGACTCTCCTCCTCCGTATCGCCATCCGGCTCCACCTCCGGGTCTCCCATTACAGGCGTTCTTCCTCCAGTCGTCAGCGAAGCTCCTCGCTCTTCCGTGAC
>JARDYH010000002.1:367811069-367818741 GCA_029215795.1 Anniella stebbinsi
CTGGTACATACTCAGGCTCGCGCCCCATGTCTTCCAGCGCGCCACCCTCTCGCGCGCCCCGCTCGGCCCAGTCGCTCCAGTTCTTGCCCCATCCCTCCCTCCGGATGGAAAAAAAGACGCCCAGCATCTTGAGCCCCGTCTCCCGCGCCCCACCCTCCTCTTCCGACTCCAGCGCCGACTCCCGCTCCTCCCCCTCCTCCCCCCTCCCCCCTTTCCCCCCCTGCCCCTCGTCCGCCCCCGCCCTCTTCCGTTTCCCACCACCCCTTTTTGTCCCGCTGCGCGGCGGCGCCATCCTCCTGAGCCGCTGCGCCAGCGGCTCCCTGCGGATCGTGCCCTCTTCGGTGCCGCCCAGACGGAGGTCGAACGTCACGACGCAACTCTTGTCGGGGTTGACACGCGCGCCCGACGCCGCCTGGAACTCGTCCAACAGACGGCTCACCCACGCCAGCTCGCCCTCGTCGCGCACAAGCAGCGCCACGTCATCCGCGTGCGCCACCAACTTCAACGGCGCCGACGCCGACCCCCCTATCCCTTCCTCGAAACGCACGCCCACCAGCCCCCGCTCCATACGGCTCAGCAGCGTATCGAGGCAGAGGACGTAGAGCAGCGGGCTCATGGGGCAGCCTTGCCGCACCCCCGATCGCACCGGGATCTTGTTGGTGCCGCGGTGCCCGCCGCCCAGCTGCGCCACCACAGCCGCGTCCCGGTAGAGCAGGCGCACGTAGCGCACGAACTCGGGCGGCACGCCCTTCCGGCCAAGCACCTCCCACAAGAAGGCGTGATGGATGTTGTCGAAGGCCTTCTGCTGGTCCAGCAGCAGCAACAGGCCCCCCCATCGCCGCCGTCGGATCGACAGGAACAGCTCCCGCAACGCGCACAGCGAGTCCACCATCCGCCGGCCGGGCACGGCGCTCGTCTGCGTGCGCACCACCAGGCGCTCGGCCACGCGCGCCAACCGCCCGTTGAGCACCTTCGCCAACACGCGGTAGTCCACGTTGGTCAACACGATCGGCCGCCAGTTCTGGGGCAGCGTGCCGTCCCCCGCGGCCGGTTTCGGCAGGAAGATCAGCGTCCCCTCGCCGAACGCCGCGCTCGTGCGGTCCCGGGCGAGGCACCCGCTCAGCACCTCCGCCAGCGGCGCTGCCAGCCAGCTGCGGAAGCACCGATAGAACGCCCAGCCCAGCCCGTCGGGGCCCGGCGCCGATCGGCTCCGGCCGCCCGCGATCGCCTCCGACACCTCCGCCTCGGTCACGGGTCCTAGCAGGGTGCGCGCGTCGTCGGCGCTCAGCCGCCGCGGCACGGCGCCCCCCTCCGCCGCATCCAAGAACGCCCTACTACTGCTGGCGTGGATGCCGGCCTTCTCCGCGAAGATCGCCCCGTAATAAGCCTCCATGATGCGGAGCATATCGGCCGGCCGGCCGCTGACCGGCTCGTCCTTCGAGCGCCGTAGTCCCCGCATCGCGCCTCCCCCACCCCCCGTGCCGCCTCCGCCTCGCGCCTCCCTCGCCCTGGCCCACTCGTCCCGGGCCACCACCGGGCCCGTCACGCGCGTCTCCCTCTCCTCCCGGCGTGTCCGCCGCCGCTGCCGGTGGTACCCCGCGACCACCTCTCGGGCCCGCTGCAGCACCGCCGGGTCACACGGCAAGCCCCGCGCCACCCGCGCGTGGCACTGCACAAACCGATAGACGGCCTCGTGATAGCGCCGCGTCTCGCCCTCGTACGCCGCCCGTTCTTGTCTCCGACAGCGGCGCCGCACCTCCCGCTTCACCCGCTCCCACCACGCCATCGGGCCGCTCTCTTCGGCATCCTCCTCCCGCTCCTCCCCTCCGTAGAAACCCGCCCGCCGGAGCGTCAAGAGGCACGCCAACGTGGTCTCGATGAGACTCCGGCACGCCGGCTGCTCCATCGCCTCCCGCCGCAGGCGCCACAACCGCGGCGGCCCCCGCGGCGGCACCTCCCCCACGCCCAACGTGACCCGCAACATCCCGTGGTCCGACCACGGCGTGAGCACCACCGAGCAGCGGTCCGCACACACACATACCGGCGCCCGCACGCGGTCGACACGACTCACGAAGCACGGATGGTAAAAGGTATACGGTGGTGGTGGCGGCGGTGGCGGCCCCATCGCGGCCCCCTGCTCTCCACCGTCCCCTCCCGGTACCGCGCCTTTGCACAGCCCCCGATAGCGATATGTGCCCTCGTAGGCCTGCCGACACCACACCGGGAAGAACTCCAGGCCAGCGTCGCCTTCCTCCGTCGGGCCGGCCTCGGGCCTGCCCCCCCACTCGTCGACACCACGTCCTCGATGGCCTTTGCGGTCGAGCGCCACGTCCCGCAAACCGAGCTCGTCGGCTAAGAAGCGCTCCAACTCGCGCTCGTCCGGCTGAAGCGCTGTCCGCCGCCGCTGCTGCTGTTGCTGCGGAACGCGCAGGCCTCCCCCTCCCTCTCCCCTGCCTTCTGCTGCTGTTGGGACGCAGGCTGGAGCCGCTGGTCGCGCTTCTGCGGTTTCTCCCCCCGCCTTTGCATGAGCTTCGAGCGTCTGCCGTGACAACTTCGGCGGCAGCTCCGCGAGACCCACGTAGGTCCCCCGGTCAGCCGGCCGCGAGCGGTTGTTAAAATCGCCCGCGATCACCAAGCACCGCCGGTTCCCCGTCCCCCGACCTCCCCGCGCTTGCGTCCGCGGACACACATCCCGCAAACGGCCCCAAAACTCGCGCCGCCGCGCCGCCGCCACCGGCGCGTACAGGCCACAGAGCCGGAAGGCGCGAGCCTCCGTCCGGTCACCGGCCCATCCCCTCAATGTCACGTCCACTACCAGCAATCGGCCCGGCACCGCCTCCACCACCGCATCCACGACCAGATCGTCACGCGACCGGAAGAGCACCGCCACCCCAGCGCTGCGCTCCTCAGGGTCATAAGACCAAATGGAGGGGCCCGCCCTCCACAAACGCTGCGCCCGGCTACGCTCTCGCTCGCTCGCCACGTGCGTCTCCTGCAAGAAGACCACGTCCGCCGGCAGGCGGCTCAGCGCGGGCAGGATCTCCTCCATCCGCCGCACCGTGCGCAGCCCGCGGACGTTCCAGGTCACCAGCGTCAACCTGTGCGTCTGGGCCTGCGCTCTCCTTATAGGTGAGTCTCCCCGGTCTAGTCCCTGGCTATCGGCTCTGTCGTGGGATGCCATCGCGATTTTTATTCGGGGGGAAGGGGCATCGCCGAGGCTTCGGACTCCCTGTCTACCACCGCTTTCAAATGGACCATCCCATCCGCGGCGTCGGTGGCGTCGCCCATGGCGTCGGCATCAGCGACCCCGCCCTCCTCCCCTCCTCCCGCCCCCTCCTTCTTCTCTGCCCCCGCCGCCTCACCTTTTGGGTGTTGTTGCGGAGAGCGTGGCTCGCCCACCCGCTCTCCTCGTGATGGCGGCGATGCAGCCTCACTTTGTTGCATCGACTCTGGAGCGCCCCCCCCTCCCAACGGCGGCGGCGGCAGCGATGGCGGCGGCGGTGACACCACCACCATGGCTCCTTCCCCAGTCGGATGCGGGGAGTCTGGATACGAGACGAGAGGGTCAGAGACTACCGCGCCTCTCTCATCCCTTTGGTACTGAGACTTCCCCTCTTGCCCCATTATGCCATCGCCTGCTTCCGCCACACCGCTCCCTCCGGCCTCGGCCTCGACACAGCTCCCTCCCCCGCCCTTCCTCCGAGTGGTTGCCGCTCCCGGCAGCCCTCCCACCCCCACTCGCCCGTCCTCGCTTCCGCTCTGCTCGGCGTCCCCCTCCTCAGCACTCATTTCCCCTTTTCTTCCGACAGGCTGCGGCTTTTGCCGCTTCCTCGGCCGCCGCTGCACCCTCTGCTCCCGCGGCCCCCTTCCGCCGGCCCCCTCCTCCCTCGATTCCGACTCCTCCTCTCCCGCCTCCATCGTCGGGCTCGCCGAACCGTTGGGCGGCGTGGGCCGCTTCGCTGACTTCTTCCCCTTAGCCGACGGCTTCACGCCTTGTCGCGGTCGATGCCGCCCTTGGTCCTGCTCCCGCTCCTCCCCCTCTTCCATCTCGACCACCCGCACTTCCCCCTCCTCCTCCTCAGCCCCCTCCACCCGCTCCCCCAACAACGCGAACGCATTGCTCGTCTGCAACGTCACGTCTTCCCAGTACCCGCTCGCCGCTCTCTTGGCACCCTGCCGACTCCCGTGCCCGTCCCTCCCCTCCGCCAACGCTCCCGTTCCCGGCGGGCGTCCCGGCTTCCCTTGCCTGCCCTCCGCTTCCCCCTTCGCTGCCCACTCCATGCTATCCCCTCCCCTCCCCTCTAACCTCCCCTTTTTCCCCCCCACCACGTGCCAGTCCTGTTCTTCTCTCCCCCCGCTCCCCTCCTCTCGCCGCTGCCTCCCCCCCTCTTCTTCTCTCGGACGTTGCTGCCGCTGCTGCGGCTGCTGCGGCCGCTGCCCCCGGCTCTGGCGTCGGTGCCACTCCTGCGCCTCGGCGCGTTCCCTCCCCATCTGAGCCGCCCGGCACGCCCGGGCGTACCGCTCCTCGTCCTCCCTGTTGTACTGCGCACTGGGACACCAGTAATACGTGTGGCCCAGCTCCTCACACAAATTGCAACGGATCGTGCCCTGCTGACAAGCGGCAGTCGGGTGCCCACGCACGCCGCAGCGCGAACACTGCGGGGTCAAGCAGCTCCGGCGCCGGTGTCCATAGGAGCCGCACTGAAAACAGGCCGGCGGCTGGCCACTATACCGGGTGATGCCGCGCTCCGAACCCAAGTAGAAATACTTGGGCAAGCGGCCGTCTCCCCCCGAGTTGCCCGCACCCATCCCCCCCAGGTCGGCTCCCAAGCCCTCCGGACCCATCGCCGCCTCACGGTCCCGCCGCCCCGCGGCGTCCTTGAACGCCACCACGCAGCGGTACTCGCCCGTCCAGAATCCGTGGCGATCGCGTCGCTTCTCCGGCCCCATCAAGATCGTGGCGTAACGGGAGAGCCACAGCGCCACGTCCCCCTCCGGAATCGCCGAAGTGCGGAACGCGACGGTCAACACCTTCGTATCCCCTCGGAAGAGAGGCACGAGGTCAAACCCCGCCAACAGGTCGGGCTGCCGCTGGCGCACCCGCCGACATTCCGCCCAGAAGCGGCGATACGCGCTCTCCGACGCCAAACAGACGTCCGTCTCTTGAGAGCCGGGCAACTGGATCACCGCCACGACATCATCGCGGCGCAACCCCATCGCACGCACGAGCAACTCGGCGGCCACGTAGTCCCGCGTATCCCGCCCGTCCTCCGGGCCGCGCAAGTAACGGAAACGGACCACGTACCGCCGCCACGGGTCCGCAGATGCCGCGTCAGGGAAATCTTCAAGGACGCGACCCAACAAGCCCTCCTCTTCCTCCCTCTCAGCCTCCGCCCTCGCCTCCCTCTCCCGTGCGCCCTGCCACTGCCGCTGCTGCCCCTGCTGCCGCTGCCGCTGCGACCCCGCCTGCTGCGATGCCTCAGCGCCGGCCACGCTCGCGTAGGAACGTGCCGACCCCGCCCCCGTCTCCAGCGCCACCCCCTGGTCGCGCTCTCCACCTCCCTTCGTGCCATGCGCTAAACTCCCCATCGCACCTCCTGTCCCATGCAACCCCCACTCCCCACCCAAGCGCTCCCCCCCCACCGAGTCCGTGGGCCTCCTGAAAACTTGCCCCCCCTCCCCCATCACCATCTCCCCTGCCTCCTCTCGGTGCCGACCCCCCCACGACGGCCCCGGACTCCCCGTAGGGCTGCGTGCCGCCCCACCTCCCTGTATCCCGTGACCTTCCCTGCTCCCAGTTGGGGTCGAGCCACCGTCTCCCGCTAACCCCGTAGAAGCCCCCCTACCCTGCTTCGTCGACCCGGACACTTTCCCCTCGGCAGACCCAGCCCGCGTGAGGTCACGTTGTTGATGGCCGGCGCTTCGCTGGCCCTGGCCTTTTCCGCTTTCCAAAAACTCCTGCCGGGCGCCACCTTCACCGTCCACGGCCTTAAACTCAGGCCGCGCGCCCGTCGTCCTCGAACCGGCCATCGCCGGCACACCCACTTTTGCAACCGGGAGGTTCGTCCTTTCCCCCCGCCTTTGCTGCCTCGCGGCGGCCGCCGCCGCCGCCTCCTCCGCCGCCCTCTTCGCTTCCGCCACCTCCACCGCCAGCTCCTCGACCTCACGCTCCCTCTGCTGCCGTTGGCGAATCCGGAGCCGCTGCCGTAGCAGCCCCACGACATCCTCGAGCCACTCCCGGAACGTGGCCGGAGCCACGAATTCGGACAAGTCGTCCACGCGAGAGACGAACAGGACCGCCGAACCCTGCGGCGCGATCGCCCACGTCCGGCTGATGTCCTGGAAACAACGAATCAGCTGCGACTCGCCCAACCACTCGGGGAACGGCGGCGGCGGCTTTCCTCCCCTGGGCTTCCTCGCCACGAAAATGCGGCGCAGCGCCTGCAGCGCCAACGAGCGCATGAACGCCAGCTGGACTTCAGACATATTACGGTGTCCCAGTCCCGCCAAAGTGTCCCGGAGCGGCGGATAAGTGCGCTCAAAAAACTGCCAGACCTTGTCCTGCCCGTACTTCGTCAAGTCCCCGGTCCGCACATTCGGCAAAGGGATGTGCGCCACCACGTAGCCCCAGAGACGTAACATGTCGAAGCGGTCGAGCGGCGCCCTCTCCGTGGGCGGCATGATAATGTCGCGCACGCGGTCCAAAGGCGTGTACAACACGTCAGCCCACCGAGCGAGGAGGCCGCGCTCTCGGGAGACGCCGCTGCCGGCGCTGCCACCACTGCTGCCACCGCCACTCTCACTCCGTCGTAGATCGTCCCGCACCGCCACCGAAGCTGTGAGGTCCGCGAGCTGGTGCTCACGTAAGAAAACATCGTCCACTCGGCCCCCCAACAACTCCTCCCCCCGCCATCGCCCCTTCGCGGTCATCCGCCTGCCGGCGCTGCGGTCACTGGAGCCGCCGCTGCCACTCAGCTCGTCGTCGCTGTCCTCGGAGGCTCGCGAGTCCCCTCGCGCCTCCATGGGCTCCCCCAACTCGCCACCGTCTGTCGCGTCCGCCGTCACAGGCCGCTCCTCCTGCACATCCATCACCAGAGGCGCGGGATCAAGCCTCCCCTCCTCCGCTCCACAGGGCTCCTCGTGAACTCGCCCTCCCGACCCCGAGGAGAGCGCCCTCTCTCTGCCGCCGCCGGGGCCGCCGGCGCGCCCGCCGTCTTTTCCGACGCCCTCAGCCTTCTTGAGCGGCGATCGGTCGCGATGGCCGCGAAAGCGACGCACCGTCCCTCGCGCAGCATCGCCGTCCTCGTCGTCGCTCTCGGCATCCGCCGTGTCAGAGTCCCCCCGATATTGGACGAGCTGATGCAATCCCCGAACGCTCTGCTCCAGTTGGAAGGCACGATCTGGCGAGCGGCGCTGCTGTCGCTGAAGCCGCCGTAGCTGCTGTTGCTGCCCGCGCTGGAGCCACGGGCGGCCCTGGCACCCCTGCGCCTCGACATCCGCCCCCAACGCCGCCTCCAGGCCTGCAGACCCACCGCCATACGCCTCCACCAACTGCATTTTTTGCTGTTGCTGCCACCTCTGCTGCAACTGCTGCTGCTGACCGTCTAAGTCCTGGGCTGGATCAGGCCCTTGCCTTTCAAACGCTAACGGCCGCTCCCAGCCTTGCAGCTGT
>JARDYH010000003.1:0-30000 GCA_029215795.1 Anniella stebbinsi
CCTAACCCTAACCCTAACCCTAACCCTAACCCTAACCCTAACCCTAACCCTAACCCTAACCCTAACCCTAACCCTAACCCTAACCCTAACCCTAACCCTAACCCTAACCCTAACCCTAACCCTAACCCTAACCCTAACCCTAACCCTAACCCTAACCCTAACCCTAACCCTAACCCTAACCCTAACCCTAACCCTAACCCTAACCCTAACCCTAACCCTAACCCTAACCCTAACCCTAACCCTAACCCTAACCCTAACCCTAACCCTAACCCTAACCCTAACCCTAACCCTAACCCTAACCCTAACCCTAACCCTAACCCTAACCCTAACCCTAACCCTAACCCTAACCCTAACCCTAACCCTAACCCTAACCCTAACCCTAACCCTAACCCTAACCCTAACCCTAACCCTAACCCTAACCCTAACCCTAACCCTAACCCTAACCCTAACCCTAACCCTAACCCTAACCCTAACCCTAACCCTAACCCTAACCCTAACCCTAACCCTAACCCTAACCCTAACCCTAACCCTAACCCTAACCCTAACCCTAACCCTAACCCTAACCCTAACCCTAACCCTAACCCTAACCCTAACCCTAACCCTAACCCTAACCCTAACCCTAACCCTAACCCTAACCCTAACCCTAACCCTAACCCTAACCCTAACCCTAACCCTAACCCTAACCCTAACCCTAACCCTAACCCTAACCCTAACCCTAACCCTAACCCTAACCCTAACCCTAACCCTAACCCTAACCCTAACCCTAACCCTAACCCTAACCCTAACCCTAACCCTAACCCTAACCCTAACCCTAACCCTAACCCTAACCCTAACCCTAACCCTAACCCTAACCCTAACCCTAACCCTAACCCTAACCCTAACCCTAACCCTAACCCTAACCCTAACCCTAACCCTAACCCTAACCCTAACCCTAACCCTAACCCTAACCCTAACCCTAACCCTAACCCTAACCCTAACCCTAACCCTAACCCTAACCCTAACCCTAACCCTAACCCTAACCCTAACCCTAACCCTAACCCTAACCCTAACCCTAACCCTAACCCTAACCCTAACCCTAACCCTAACCCTAACCCTAACCCTAACCCTAACCCTAACCCTAACCCTAACCCTAACCCTAACCCTAACCCTAACCCTAACCCTAACCCTAACCCTAACCCTAACCCTAACCCTAACCCTAACCCTAACCCTAACCCTAACCCTAACCCTAACCCTAACCCTAACCCTAACCCTAACCCTAACCCTAACCCTAACCCTAACCCTAACCCTAACCCTAACCCTAACCCTAACCCTAACCCTAACCCTAACCCTAACCCTAACCCTAACCCTAACCCTAACCCTAACCCTAACCCTAACCCTAACCCTAACCCTAACCCTAACCCTAACCCTAACCCTAACCCTAACCCTAACCCTAACCCTAACCCTAACCCTAACCCTAACCCTAACCCTAACCCTAACCCTAACCCTAACCCTAACCCTAACCCTAACCCTAACCCTAACCCTAACCCTAACCCTAACCCTAACCCTAACCCTAACCCTAACCCTAACCCTAACCCTAACCCTAACCCTAACCCTAACCCTAACCCTAACCCTAACCCTAACCCTAACCCTAACCCTAACCCTAACCCTAACCCTAACCCTAACCCTAACCCTAACCCTAACCCTAACCCTAACCCTAACCCTAACCCTAACCCTAACCCTAACCCTAACCCTAACCCTAACCCTAACCCTAACCCTAACCCTAACCCTAACCCTAACCCTAACCCTAACCCTAACCCTAACCCTAACCCTAACCCTAACCCTAACCCTAACCCTAACCCTAACCCTAACCCTAACCCTAACCCTAACCCTAACCCTAACCCTAACCCTAACCCTAACCCTAACCCTAACCCTAACCCTAACCCTAACCCTAACCCTAACCCTAACCCTAACCCTAACCCTAACCCTAACCCTAACCCTAACCCTAACCCTAACCCTAACCCTAACCCTAACCCTAACCCTAACCCTAACCCTAACCCTAACCCTAACCCTAACCCTAACCCTAACCCTAACCCTAACCCTAACCCTAACCCTAACCCTAACCCTAACCCTAACCCTAACCCTAACCCTAACCCTAACCCTAACCCTAACCCTAACCCTAACCCTAACCCTAACCCTAACCCTAACCCTAACCCTAACCCTAACCCTAACCCTAACCCTAACCCTAACCCTAACCCTAACCCTAACCCTAACCCTAACCCTAACCCTAACCCTAACCCTAACCCTAACCCTAACCCTAACCCTAACCCTAACCCTAACCCTAACCCTAACCCTAACCCTAACCCTAACCCTAACCCTAACCCTAACCCTAACCCTAACCCTAACCCTAACCCTAACCCTAACCCTAACCCTAACCCTAACCCTAACCCTAACCCTAACCCTAACCCTAACCCTAACCCTAACCCTAACCCTAACCCTAACCCTAACCCTAACCCTAACCCTAACCCTAACCCTAACCCTAACCCTAACCCTAACCCTAACCCTAACCCTAACCCTAACCCTAACCCTAACCCTAACCCTAACCCTAACCCTAACCCTAACCCTAACCCTAACCCTAACCCTAACCCTAACCCTAACCCTAACCCTAACCCTAACCCTAACCCTAACCCTAACCCTAACCCTAACCCTAACCCTAACCCTAACCCTAACCCTAACCCTAACCCTAACCCTAACCCTAACCCTAACCCTAACCCTAACCCTAACCCTAACCCTAACCCTAACCCTAACCCTAACCCTAACCCTAACCCTAACCCTAACCCTAACCCTAACCCTAACCCTAACCCTAACCCTAACCCTAACCCTAACCCTAACCCTAACCCTAACCCTAACCCTAACCCTAACCCTAACCCTAACCCTAACCCTAACCCTAACCCTAACCCTAACCCTAACCCTAACCCTAACCCTAACCCTAACCCTAACCCTAACCCTAACCCTAACCCTAACCCTAACCCTAACCCTAACCCTAACCCTAACCCTAACCCTAACCCTAACCCTAACCCTAACCCTAACCCTAACCCTAACCCTAACCCTAACCCTAACCCTAACCCTAACCCTAACCCTAACCCTAACCCTAACCCTAACCCTAACCCTAACCCTAACCCTAACCCTAACCCTAACCCTAACCCTAACCCTAACCCTAACCCTAACCCTAACCCTAACCCTAACCCTAACCCTAACCCTAACCCTAACCCTAACCCTAACCCTAACCCTAACCCTAACCCTAACCCTAACCCTAACCCTAACCCTAACCCTAACCCTAACCCTAACCCTAACCCTAACCCTAACCCTAACCCTAACCCTAACCCTAACCCTAACCCTAACCCTAACCCTAACCCTAACCCTAACCCTAACCCTAACCCTAACCCTAACCCTAACCCTAACCCTAACCCTAACCCTAACCCTAACCCTAACCCTAACCCTAACCCTAACCCTAACCCTAACCCTAACCCTAACCCTAACCCTAACCCTAACCCTAACCCTAACCCTAACCCTAACCCTAACCCTAACCCTAACCCTAACCCTAACCCTAACCCTAACCCTAACCCTAACCCTAACCCTAACCCTAACCCTAACCCTAACCCTAACCCTAACCCTAACCCTAACCCTAACCCTAACCCTAACCCTAACCCTAACCCTAACCCTAACCCTAACCCTAACCCTAACCCTAACCCTAACCCTAACCCTAACCCTAACCCTAACCCTAACCCTAACCCTAACCCTAACCCTAACCCTAACCCTAACCCTAACCCTAACCCTAACCCTAACCCTAACCCTAACCCTAACCCTAACCCTAACCCTAACCCTAACCCTAACCCTAACCCTAACCCTAACCCTAACCCTAACCCTAACCCTAACCCTAACCCTAACCCTAACCCTAACCCTAACCCTAACCCTAACCCTAACCCTAACCCTAACCCTAACCCTAACCCTAACCCTAACCCTAACCCTAACCCTAACCCTAACCCTAACCCTAACCCTAACCCTAACCCTAACCCTAACCCTAACCCTAACCCTAACCCTAACCCTAACCCTAACCCTAACCCTAACCCTAACCCTAACCCTAACCCTAACCCTAACCCTAACCCTAACCCTAACCCTAACCCTAACCCTAACCCTAACCCTAACCCTAACCCTAACCCTAACCCTAACCCTAACCCTAACCCTAACCCTAACCCTAACCCTAACCCTAACCCTAACCCTAACCCTAACCCTAACCCTAACCCTAACCCTAACCCTAACCCTAACCCTAACCCTAACCCTAACCCTAACCCTAACCCTAACCCTAACCCTAACCCTAACCCTAACCCTAACCCTAACCCTAACCCTAACCCTAACCCTAACCCTAACCCTAACCCTAACCCTAACCCTAACCCTAACCCTAACCCTAACCCTAACCCTAACCCTAACCCTAACCCTAACCCTAACCCTAACCCTAACCCTAACCCTAACCCTAACCCTAACCCTAACCCTAACCCTAACCCTAACCCTAACCCTAACCCTAACCCTAACCCTAACCCTAACCCTAACCCTAACCCTAACCCTAACCCTAACCCTAACCCTAACCCTAACCCTAACCCTAACCCTAACCCTAACCCTAACCCTAACCCTAACCCTAACCCTAACCCTAACCCTAACCCTAACCCTAACCCTAACCCTAACCCTAACCCTAACCCTAACCCTAACCCTAACCCTAACCCTAACCCTAACCCTAACCCTAACCCTAACCCTAACCCTAACCCTAACCCTAACCCTAACCCTAACCCTAACCCTAACCCTAACCCTAACCCTAACCCTAACCCTAACCCTAACCCTAACCCTAACCCTAACCCTAACCCTAACCCTAACCCTAACCCTAACCCTAACCCTAACCCTAACCCTAACCCTAACCCTAACCCTAACCCTAACCCTAACCCTAACCCTAACCCTAACCCTAACCCTAACCCTAACCCTAACCCTAACCCTAACCCTAACCCTAACCCTAACCCTAACCCTAACCCTAACCCTAACCCTAACCCTAACCCTAACCCTAACCCTAACCCTAACCCTAACCCTAACCCTAACCCTAACCCTAACCCTAACCCTAACCCTAACCCTAACCCTAACCCTAACCCTAACCCTAACCCTAACCCTAACCCTAACCCTAACCCTAACCCTAACCCTAACCCTAACCCTAACCCTAACCCTAACCCTAACCCTAACCCTAACCCTAACCCTAACCCTAACCCTAACCCTAACCCTAACCCTAACCCTAACCCTAACCCTAACCCTAACCCTAACCCTAACCCTAACCCTAACCCTAACCCTAACCCTAACCCTAACCCTAACCCTAACCCTAACCCTAACCCTAACCCTAACCCTAACCCTAACCCTAACCCTAACCCTAACCCTAACCCTAACCCTAACCCTAACCCTAACCCTAACCCTAACCCTAACCCTAACCCTAACCCTAACCCTAACCCTAACCCTAACCCTAACCCTAACCCTAACCCTAACCCTAACCCTAACCCTAACCCTAACCCTAACCCTAACCCTAACCCTAACCCTAACCCTAACCCTAACCCTAACCCTAACCCTAACCCTAACCCTAACCCTAACCCTAACCCTAACCCTAACCCTAACCCTAACCCTAACCCTAACCCTAACCCTAACCCTAACCCTAACCCTAACCCTAACCCTAACCCTAACCCTAACCCTAACCCTAACCCTAACCCTAACCCTAACCCTAACCCTAACCCTAACCCTAACCCTAACCCTAACCCTAACCCTAACCCTAACCCTAACCCTAACCCTAACCCTAACCCTAACCCTAACCCTAACCCTAACCCTAACCCTAACCCTAACCCTAACCCTAACCCTAACCCTAACCCTAACCCTAACCCTAACCCTAACCCTAACCCTAACCCTAACCCTAACCCTAACCCTAACCCTAACCCTAACCCTAACCCTAACCCTAACCCTAACCCTAACCCTAACCCTAACCCTAACCCTAACCCTAACCCTAACCCTAACCCTAACCCTAACCCTAACCCTAACCCTAACCCTAACCCTAACCCTAACCCTAACCCTAACCCTAACCCTAACCCTAACCCTAACCCTAACCCTAACCCTAACCCTAACCCTAACCCTAACCCTAACCCTAACCCTAACCCTAACCCTAACCCTAACCCTAACCCTAACCCTAACCCTAACCCTAACCCTAACCCTAACCCTAACCCTAACCCTAACCCTAACCCTAACCCTAACCCTAACCCTAACCCTAACCCTAACCCTAACCCTAACCCTAACCCTAACCCTAACCCTAACCCTAACCCTAACCCTAACCCTAACCCTAACCCTAACCCTAACCCTAACCCTAACCCTAACCCTAACCCTAACCCTAACCCTAACCCTAACCCTAACCCTAACCCTAACCCTAACCCTAACCCTAACCCTAACCCTAACCCTAACCCTAACCCTAACCCTAACCCTAACCCTAACCCTAACCCTAACCCTAACCCTAACCCTAACCCTAACCCTAACCCTAACCCTAACCCTAACCCTAACCCTAACCCTAACCCTAACCCTAACCCTAACCCTAACCCTAACCCTAACCCTAACCCTAACCCTAACCCTAACCCTAACCCTAACCCTAACCCTAACCCTAACCCTAACCCTAACCCTAACCCTAACCCTAACCCTAACCCTAACCCTAACCCTAACCCTAACCCTAACCCTAACCCTAACCCTAACCCTAACCCTAACCCTAACCCTAACCCTAACCCTAACCCTAACCCTAACCCTAACCCTAACCCTAACCCTAACCCTAACCCTAACCCTAACCCTAACCCTAACCCTAACCCTAACCCTAACCCTAACCCTAACCCTAACCCTAACCCTAACCCTAACCCTAACCCTAACCCTAACCCTAACCCTAACCCTAACCCTAACCCTAACCCTAACCCTAACCCTAACCCTAACCCTAACCCTAACCCTAACCCTAACCCTAACCCTAACCCTAACCCTAACCCTAACCCTAACCCTAACCCTAACCCTAACCCTAACCCTAACCCTAACCCTAACCCTAACCCTAACCCTAACCCTAACCCTAACCCTAACCCTAACCCTAACCCTAACCCTAACCCTAACCCTAACCCTAACCCTAACCCTAACCCTAACCCTAACCCTAACCCTAACCCTAACCCTAACCCTAACCCTAACCCTAACCCTAACCCTAACCCTAACCCTAACCCTAACCCTAACCCTAACCCTAACCCTAACCCTAACCCTAACCCTAACCCTAACCCTAACCCTAACCCTAACCCTAACCCTAACCCTAACCCTAACCCTAACCCTAACCCTAACCCTAACCCTAACCCTAACCCTAACCCTAACCCTAACCCTAACCCTAACCCTAACCCTAACCCTAACCCTAACCCTAACCCTAACCCTAACCCTAACCCTAACCCTAACCCTAACCCTAACCCTAACCCTAACCCTAACCCTAACCCTAACCCTAACCCTAACCCTAACCCTAACCCTAACCCTAACCCTAACCCTAACCCTAACCCTAACCCTAACCCTAACCCTAACCCTAACCCTAACCCTAACCCTAACCCTAACCCTAACCCTAACCCTAACCCTAACCCTAACCCTAACCCTAACCCTAACCCTAACCCTAACCCTAACCCTAACCCTAACCCTAACCCTAACCCTAACCCTAACCCTAACCCTAACCCTAACCCTAACCCTAACCCTAACCCTAACCCTAACCCTAACCCTAACCCTAACCCTAACCCTAACCCTAACCCTAACCCTAACCCTAACCCTAACCCTAACCCTAACCCTAACCCTAACCCTAACCCTAACCCTAACCCTAACCCTAACCCTAACCCTAACCCTAACCCTAACCCTAACCCTAACCCTAACCCTAACCCTAACCCTAACCCTAACCCTAACCCTAACCCGAACCCTAACCCTAACCCTAACCCTAACCCTAACCCTAACCCTAACCCTAACCCTAACCCTAACCCTAACCCTAACCCTAACCCTAACCCTAACCCTAACCCTAACCCTAACCCTAACCCTAACCCTAACCCTAACCCTAACCCTAACCCTAACCCTAACCCTAACCCTAACCCTAACCCTAACCCTAACCCTAACCCTAACCCTAACCCTAACCCTAACCCTAACCCTAACCCTAACCCTAACCCTAACCCTAACCCTAACCCTAACCCTAACCCTAACCCTAACCCTAACCCTAACCCTAACCCTAACCCTAACCCTAACCCTAACCCTAACCCTAACCCTAACCCTAACCCTAACCCTAACCCTAACCCTAACCCTAACCCTAACCCTAACCCTAACCCTAACCCTAACCCTAACCCTAACCCTAACCCTAACCCTAACCCTAACCCTAACCCTAACCCTAACCCTAACCCTAACCCTAACCCTAACCCTAACCCTAACCCTAACCCTAACCCTAACCCTAACCCTAACCCTAACCCTAACCCTAACCCTAACCCTAACCCTAACCCTAACCCTAACCCTAACCCTAACCCTAACCCTAACCCTAACCCTAACCCTAACCCTAACCCTAACCCTAACCCTAACCCTAACCCTAACCCTAACCCTAACCCTAACCCTAACCCTAACCCTAACCCTAACCCTAACCCTAACCCTAACCCTAACCCTAACCCTAACCCTAACCCTAACCCTAACCCTAACCCTAACCCTAACCCTAACCCTAACCCTAACCCTAACCCTAACCCTAACCCTAACCCTAACCCTAACCCTAACCCTAACCCTAACCCTAACCCTAACCCTAACCCTAACCCTAACCCTAACCCTAACCCTAACCCTAACCCTAACCCTAACCCTAACCCTAACCCTAACCCTAACCCTAACCCTAACCCTAACCCTAACCCTAACCCTAACCCTAACCCTAACCCTAACCCTAACCCTAACCCTAACCCTAACCCTAACCCTAACCCTAACCCTAACCCTAACCCTAACCCTAACCCTAACCCTAACCCTAACCCTAACCCTAACCCTAACCCTAACCCTAACCCTAACCCTAACCCTAACCCTAACCCTAACCCTAACCCTAACCCTAACCCTAACCCTAACCCTAACCCTAACCCTAACCCTAACCCTAACCCTAACCCTAACCCTAACCCTAACCCTAACCCTAACCCTAACCCTAACCCTAACCCTAACCCTAACCCTAACCCTAACCCTAACCCTAACCCTAACCCTAACCCTAACCCTAACCCTAACCCTAACCCTAACCCTAACCCTAACCCTAACCCTAACCCTAACCCTAACCCTAACCCTAACCCTAACCCTAACCCTAACCCTAACCCTAACCCTAACCCTAACCCTAACCCTAACCCTAACCCTAACCCTAACCCTAACCCTAACCCTAACCCTAACCCTAACCCTAACCCTAACCCTAACCCTAACCCTAACCCTAACCCTAACCCTAACCCTAACCCTAACCCTAACCCTAACCCTAACCCTAACCCTAACCCTAACCCTAACCCTAACCCTAACCCTAACCCTAACCCTAACCCTAACCCTAACCCTAACCCTAACCCTAACCCTAACCCTAACCCTAACCCTAACCCTAACCCTAACCCTAACCCTAACCCTAACCCTAACCCTAACCCTAACCCTAACCCTAACCCTAACCCTAACCCTAACCCTAACCCTAACCCTAACCCTAACCCTAACCCTAACCCTAACCCTAACCCTAACCCTAACCCTAACCCTAACCCTAACCCTAACCCTAACCCTAACCCTAACCCTAACCCTAACCCTAACCCTAACCCTAACCCTAACCCTAACCCTAACCCTAACCCTAACCCTAACCCTAACCCTAACCCTAACCCTAACCCTAACCCTAACCCTAACCCTAACCCTAACCCTAACCCTAACCCTAACCCTAACCCTAACCCTAACCCTAACCCTAACCCTAACCCTAACCCTAACCCTAACCCTAACCCTAACCCTAACCCTAACCCTAACCCTAACCCTAACCCTAACCCTAACCCTAACCCTAACCCTAACCCTAACCCTAACCCTAACCCTAACCCTAACCCTAACCCTAACCCTAACCCTAACCCTAACCCTAACCCTAACCCTAACCCTAACCCTAACCCTAACCCTAACCCTAACCCTAACCCTAACCCTAACCCTAACCCTAACCCTAACCCTAACCCTAACCCTAACCCTAACCCTAACCCTAACCCTAACCCTAACCCTAACCCTAACCCTAACCCTAACCCTAACCCTAACCCTAACCCTAACCCTAACCCTAACCCTAACCCTAACCCTAACCCTAACCCTAACCCTAACCCTAACCCTAACCCTAACCCTAACCCTAACCCTAACCCTAACCCTAACCCTAACCCTAACCCTAACCCTAACCCTAACCCTAACCCTAACCCTAACCCTAACCCTAACCCTAACCCTAACCCTAACCCTAACCCTAACCCTAACCCTAACCCTAACCCTAACCCTAACCCTAACCCTAACCCTAACCCTAACCCTAACCCTAACCCTAACCCTAACCCTAACCCTAACCCTAACCCTAACCCTAACCCTAACCCTAACCCTAACCCTAACCCTAACCCTAACCCTAACCCTAACCCTAACCCTAACCCTAACCCTAACCCTAACCCTAACCCTAACCCTAACCCTAACCCTAACCCTAACCCTAACCCTAACCCTAACCCTAACCCTAACCCTAACCCTAACCCTAACCCTAACCCTAACCCTAACCCTAACCCTAACCCTAACCCTAACCCTAACCCTAACCCTAACCCTAACCCTAACCCTAACCCTAACCCTAACCCTAACCCTAACCCTAACCCTAACCCTAACCCTAACCCTAACCCTAACCCTAACCCTAACCCTAACCCTAACCCTAACCCTAACCCTAACCCTAACCCTAACCCTAACCCTAACCCTAACCCTAACCCTAACCCTAACCCTAACCCTAACCCTAACCCTAACCCTAACCCTAACCCTAACCCTAACCCTAACCCTAACCCTAACCCTAACCCTAACCCTAACCCTAACCCTAACCCTAACCCTAACCCTAACCCTAACCCTAACCCTAACCCTAACCCTAACCCTAACCCTAACCCTAACCCTAACCCTAACCCTAACCCTAACCCTAACCCTAACCCTAACCCTAACCCTAACCCTAACCCTAACCCTAACCCTAACCCTAACCCTAACCCTAACCCTAACCCTAACCCTAACCCTAACCCTAACCCTAACCCTAACCCTAACCCTAACCCTAACCCTAACCCTAACCCTAACCCTAACCCTAACCCTAACCCTAACCCTAACCCTAACCCTAACCCTAACCCTAACCCTAACCCTAACCCTAACCCTAACCCTAACCCTAACCCTAACCCTAACCCTAACCCTAACCCTAACCCTAACCCTAACCCTAACCCTAACCCTAACCCTAACCCTAACCCTAACCCTAACCCTAACCCTAACCCTAACCCTAACCCTAACCCTAACCCTAACCCTAACCCTAACCCTAACCCTAACCCTAACCCTAACCCTAACCCTAACCCTAACCCTAACCCTAACCCTAACCCTAACCCTAACCCTAACCCTAACCCTAACCCTAACCCTAACCCTAACCCTAACCCTAACCCTAACCCTAACCCTAACCCTAACCCTAACCCTAACCCTAACCCTAACCCTAACCCTAACCCTAACCCTAACCCTAACCCTAACCCTAACCCTAACCCTAACCCTAACCCTAACCCTAACCCTAACCCTAACCCTAACCCTAACCCTAACCCTAACCCTAACCCTAACCCTAACCCTAACCCTAACCCTAACCCTAACCCTAACCCTAACCCTAACCCTAACCCTAACCCTAACCCTAACCCTAACCCTAACCCTAACCCTAACCCTAACCCTAACCCTAACCCTAACCCTAACCCTAACCCTAACCCTAACCCTAACCCTAACCCTAACCCTAACCCTAACCCTAACCCTAACCCTAACCCTAACCCTAACCCTAACCCTAACCCTAACCCTAACCCTAACCCTAACCCTAACCCTAACCCTAACCCTAACCCTAACCCTAACCCTAACCCTAACCCTAACCCTAACCCTAACCCTAACCCTAACCCTAACCCTAACCCTAACCCTAACCCTAACCCTAACCCTAACCCTAACCCTAACCCTAACCCTAACCCTAACCCTAACCCTAACCCTAACCCTAACCCTAACCCTAACCCTAACCCTAACCCTAACCCTAACCCTAACCCTAACCCTAACCCTAACCCTAACCCTAACCCTAACCCTAACCCTAACCCTAACCCTAACCCTAACCCTAACCCTAACCCTAACCCTAACCCTAACCCTAACCCTAACCCTAACCCTAACCCTAACCCTAACCCTAACCCTAACCCTAACCCTAACCCTAACCCTAACCCTAACCCTAACCCTAACCCTAACCCTAACCCTAACCCTAACCCTAACCCTAACCCTAACCCTAACCCTAACCCTAACCCTAACCCTAACCCTAACCCTAACCCTAACCCTAACCCTAACCCTAACCCTAACCCTAACCCTAACCCTAACCCTAACCCTAACCCTAACCCTAACCCTAACCCTAACCCTAACCCTAACCCTAACCCTAACCCTAACCCTAACCCTAACCCTAACCCTAACCCTAACCCTAACCCTAACCCTAACCCTAACCCTAACCCTAACCCTAACCCTAACCCTAACCCTAACCCTAACCCTAACCCTAACCCTAACCCTAACCCTAACCCTAACCCTAACCCTAACCCTAACCCTAACCCTAACCCTAACCCTAACCCTAACCCTAACCCTAACCCTAACCCTAACCCTAACCCTAACCCTAACCCTAACCCTAACCCTAACCCTAACCCTAACCCTAACCCTAACCCTAACCCTAACCCTAACCCTAACCCTAACCCTAACCCTAACCCTAACCCTAACCCTAACCCTAACCCTAACCCTAACCCTAACCCTAACCCTAACCCTAACCCTAACCCTAACCCTAACCCTAACCCTAACCCTAACCCTAACCCTAACCCTAACCCTAACCCTAACCCTAACCCTAACCCTAACCCTAACCCTAACCCTAACCCTAACCCTAACCCTAACCCTAACCCTAACCCTAACCCTAACCCTAACCCTAACCCTAACCCTAACCCTAACCCTAACCCTAACCCTAACCCTAACCCTAACCCTAACCCTAACCCTAACCCTAACCCTAACCCTAACCCTAACCCTAACCCTAACCCTAACCCTAACCCTAACCCTAACCCTAACCCTAACCCTAACCCTAACCCTAACCCTAACCCTAACCCTAACCCTAACCCTAACCCTAACCCTAACCCTAACCCTAACCCTAACCCTAACCCTAACCCTAACCCTAACCCTAACCCTAACCCTAACCCTAACCCTAACCCTAACCCTAACCCTAACCCTAACCCTAACCCTAACCCTAACCCTAACCCTAACCCTAACCCTAACCCTAACCCTAACCCTAACCCTAACCCTAACCCTAACCCTAACCCTAACCCTAACCCTAACCCTAACCCTAACCCTAACCCTAACCCTAACCCTAACCCTAACCCTAACCCTAACCCTAACCCTAACCCTAACCCTAACCCTAACCCTAACCCTAACCCTAACCCTAACCCTAACCCTAACCCTAACCCTAACCCTAACCCTAACCCTAACCCTAACCCTAACCCTAACCCTAACCCTAACCCTAACCCTAACCCTAACCCTAACCCTAACCCTAACCCTAACCCTAACCCTAACCCTAACCCTAACCCTAACCCTAACCCTAACCCTAACCCTAACCCTAACCCTAACCCTAACCCTAACCCTAACCCTAACCCTAACCCTAACCCTAACCCTAACCCTAACCCTAACCCTAACCCTAACCCTAACCCTAACCCTAACCCTAACCCTAACCCTAACCCTAACCCTAACCCTAACCCTAACCCTAACCCTAACCCTAACCCTAACCCTAACCCTAACCCTAACCCTAACCCTAACCCTAACCCTAACCCTAACCCTAACCCTAACCCTAACCCTAACCCTAACCCTAACCCTAACCCTAACCCTAACCCTAACCCTAACCCTAACCCTAACCCTAACCCTAACCCTAACCCTAACCCTAACCCTAACCCTAACCCTAACCCTAACCCTAACCCTAACCCTAACCCTAACCCTAACCCTAACCCTAACCCTAACCCTAACCCTAACCCTAACCCTAACCCTAACCCTAACCCTAACCCTAACCCTAACCCTAACCCTAACCCTAACCCTAACCCTAACCCTAACCCTAACCCTAACCCTAACCCTAACCCTAACCCTAACCCTAACCCTAACCCTAACCCTAACCCTAACCCTAACCCTAACCCTAACCCTAACCCTAACCCTAACCCTAACCCTAACCCTAACCCTAACCCTAACCCTAACCCTAACCCTAACCCTAACCCTAACCCTAACCCTAACCCTAACCCTAACCCTAACCCTAACCCTAACCCTAACCCTAACCCTAACCCTAACCCTAACCCTAACCCTAACCCTAACCCTAACCCTAACCCTAACCCTAACCCTAACCCTAACCCTAACCCTAACCCTAACCCTAACCCTAACCCTAACCCTAACCCTAACCCTAACCCTAACCCTAACCCTAACCCTAACCCTAACCCTAACCCTAACCCTAACCCTAACCCTAACCCTAACCCTAACCCTAACCCTAACCCTAACCCTAACCCTAACCCTAACCCTAACCCTAACCCTAACCCTAACCCTAACCCTAACCCTAACCCTAACCCTAACCCTAACCCTAACCCTAACCCTAACCCTAACCCTAACCCTAACCCTAACCCTAACCCTAACCCTAACCCTAACCCTAACCCTAACCCTAACCCTAACCCTAACCCTAACCCTAACCCTAACCCTAACCCTAACCCTAACCCTAACCCTAACCCTAACCCTAACCCTAACCCTAACCCTAACCCTAACCCTAACCCTAACCCTAACCCTAACCCTAACCCTAACCCTAACCCTAACCCTAACCCTAACCCTAACCCTAACCCTAACCCTAACCCTAACCCTAACCCTAACCCTAACCCTAACCCTAACCCTAACCCTAACCCTAACCCTAACCCTAACCCTAACCCTAACCCTAACCCTAACCCTAACCCTAACCCTAACCCTAACCCTAACCCTAACCCTAACCCTAACCCTAACCCTAACCCTAACCCTAACCCTAACCCTAACCCTAACCCTAACCCTAACCCTAACCCTAACCCTAACCCTAACCCTAACCCTAACCCTAACCCTAACCCTAACCCTAACCCTAACCCTAACCCTAACCCTAACCCTAACCCTAACCCTAACCCTAACCCTAACCCTAACCCTAACCCTAACCCTAACCCTAACCCTAACCCTAACCCTAACCCTAACCCTAACCCTAACCCTAACCCTAACCCTAACCCTAACCCTAACCCTAACCCTAACCCTAACCCTAACCCTAACCCTAACCCTAACCCTAACCCTAACCCTAACCCTAACCCTAACCCTAACCCTAACCCTAACCCTAACCCTAACCCTAACCCTAACCCTAACCCTAACCCTAACCCTAACCCTAACCCTAACCCTAACCCTAACCCTAACCCTAACCCTAACCCTAACCCTAACCCTAACCCTAACCCTAACCCTAACCCTAACCCTAACCCTAACCCTAACCCTAACCCTAACCCTAACCCTAACCCTAACCCTAACCCTAACCCTAACCCTAACCCTAACCCTAACCCTAACCCTAACCCTAACCCTAACCCTAACCCTAACCCTAACCCTAACCCTAACCCTAACCCTAACCCTAACCCTAACCCTAACCCTAACCCTAACCCTAACCCTAACCCTAACCCTAACCCTAACCCTAACCCTAACCCTAACCCTAACCCTAACCCTAACCCTAACCCTAACCCTAACCCTAACCCTAACCCTAACCCTAACCCTAACCCTAACCCTAACCCTAACCCTAACCCTAACCCTAACCCTAACCCTAACCCTAACCCTAACCCTAACCCTAACCCTAACCCTAACCCTAACCCTAACCCTAACCCTAACCCTAACCCTAACCCTAACCCTAACCCTAACCCTAACCCTAACCCTAACCCTAACCCTAACCCTAACCCTAACCCTAACCCTAACCCTAACCCTAACCCTAACCCTAACCCTAACCCTAACCCTAACCCTAACCCTAACCCTAACCCTAACCCTAACCCTAACCCTAACCCTAACCCTAACCCTAACCCTAACCCTAACCCTAACCCTAACCCTAACCCTAACCCTAACCCTAACCCTAACCCTAACCCTAACCCTAACCCTAACCCTAACCCTAACCCTAACCCTAACCCTAACCCTAACCCTAACCCTAACCCTAACCCTAACCCTAACCCTAACCCTAACCCTAACCCTAACCCTAACCCTAACCCTAACCCTAACCCTAACCCTAACCCTAACCCTAACCCTAACCCTAACCCTAACCCTAACCCTAACCCTAACCCTAACCCTAACCCTAACCCTAACCCTAACCCTAACCCTAACCCTAACCCTAACCCTAACCCTAACCCTAACCCTAACCCTAACCCTAACCCTAACCCTAACCCTAACCCTAACCCTAACCCTAACCCTAACCCTAACCCTAACCCTAACCCTAACCCTAACCCTAACCCTAACCCTAACCCTAACCCTAACCCTAACCCTAACCCTAACCCTAACCCTAACCCTAACCCTAACCCTAACCCTAACCCTAACCCTAACCCTAACCCTAACCCTAACCCTAACCCTAACCCTAACCCTAACCCTAACCCTAACCCTAACCCTAACCCTAACCCTAACCCTAACCCTAACCCTAACCCTAACCCTAACCCTAACCCTAACCCTAACCCTAACCCTAACCCTAACCCTAACCCTAACCCTAACCCTAACCCTAACCCTAACCCTAACCCTAACCCTAACCCTAACCCTAACCCTAACCCTAACCCTAACCCTAACCCTAACCCTAACCCTAACCCTAACCCTAACCCTAACCCTAACCCTAACCCTAACCCTAACCCTAACCCTAACCCTAACCCTAACCCTAACCCTAACCCTAACCCTAACCCTAACCCTAACCCTAACCCTAACCCTAACCCTAACCCTAACCCTAACCCTAACCCTAACCCTAACCCTAACCCTAACCCTAACCCTAACCCTAACCCTAACCCTAACCCTAACCCTAACCCTAACCCTAACCCTAACCCTAACCCTAACCCTAACCCTAACCCTAACCCTAACCCTAACCCTAACCCTAACCCTAACCCTAACCCTAACCCTAACCCTAACCCTAACCCTAACCCTAACCCTAACCCTAACCCTAACCCTAACCCTAACCCTAACCCTAACCCTAACCCTAACCCTAACCCTAACCCTAACCCTAACCCTAACCCTAACCCTAACCCTAACCCTAACCCTAACCCTAACCCTAACCCTAACCCTAACCCTAACCCTAACCCTAACCCTAACCCTAACCCTAACCCTAACCCTAACCCTAACCCTAACCCTAACCCTAACCCTAACCCTAACCCTAACCCTAACCCTAACCCTAACCCTAACCCTAACCCTAACCCTAACCCTAACCCTAACCCTAACCCTAACCCTAACCCTAACCCTAACCCTAACCCTAACCCTAACCCTAACCCTAACCCTAACCCTAACCCTAACCCTAACCCTAACCCTAACCCTAACCCTAACCCTAACCCTAACCCTAACCCTAACCCTAACCCTAACCCTAACCCTAACCCTAACCCTAACCCTAACCCTAACCCTAACCCTAACCCTAACCCTAACCCTAACCCTAACCCTAACCCTAACCCTAACCCTAACCCTAACCCTAACCCTAACCCTAACCCTAACCCTAACCCTAACCCTAACCCTAACCCTAACCCTAACCCTAACCCTAACCCTAACCCTAACCCTAACCCTAACCCTAACCCTAACCCTAACCCTAACCCTAACCCTAACCCTAACCCTAACCCTAACCCTAACCCTAACCCTAACCCTAACCCTAACCCTAACCCTAACCCTAACCCTAACCCTAACCCTAACCCTAACCCTAACCCTAACCCTAACCCTAACCCTAACCCTAACCCTAACCCTAACCCTAACCCTAACCCTAACCCTAACCCTAACCCTAACCCTAACCCTAACCCTAACCCTAACCCTAACCCTAACCCTAACCCTAACCCTAACCCTAACCCTAACCCTAACCCTAACCCTAACCCTAACCCTAACCCTAACCCTAACCCTAACCCTAACCCTAACCCTAACCCTAACCCTAACCCTAACCCTAACCCTAACCCTAACCCTAACCCTAACCCTAACCCTAACCCTAACCCTAACCCTAACCCTAACCCTAACCCTAACCCTAACCCTAACCCTAACCCTAACCCTAACCCTAACCCTAACCCTAACCCTAACCCTAACCCTAACCCTAACCCTAACCCTAACCCTAACCCTAACCCTAACCCTAACCCTAACCCTAACCCTAACCCTAACCCTAACCCTAACCCTAACCCTAACCCTAACCCTAACCCTAACCCTAACCCTAACCCTAACCCTAACCCTAACCCTAACCCTAACCCTAACCCTAACCCTAACCCTAACCCTAACCCTAACCCTAACCCTAACCCTAACCCTAACCCTAACCCTAACCCTAACCCTAACCCTAACCCTAACCCTAACCCTAACCCTAACCCTAACCCTAACCCTAACCCTAACCCTAACCCTAACCCTAACCCTAACCCTAACCCTAACCCTAACCCTAACCCTAACCCTAACCCTAACCCTAACCCTAACCCTAACCCTAACCCTAACCCTAACCCTAACCCTAACCCTAACCCTAACCCTAACCCTAACCCTAACCCTAACCCTAACCCTAACCCTAACCCTAACCCTAACCCTAACCCTAACCCTAACCCTAACCCTAACCCTAACCCTAACCCTAACCCTAACCCTAACCCTAACCCTAACCCTAACCCTAACCCTAACCCTAACCCTAACCCTAACCCTAACCCTAACCCTAACCCTAACCCTAACCCTAACCCTAACCCTAACCCTAACCCTAACCCTAACCCTAACCCTAACCCTAACCCTAACCCTAACCCTAACCCTAACCCTAACCCTAACCCTAACCCTAACCCTAACCCTAACCCTAACCCTAACCCTAACCCTAACCCTAACCCTAACCCTAACCCTAACCCTAACCCTAACCCTAACCCTAACCCTAACCCTAACCCTAACCCTAACCCTAACCCTAACCCTAACCCTAACCCTAACCCTAACCCTAACCCTAACCCTAACCCTAACCCTAACCCTAACCCTAACCCTAACCCT
Organism: Anniella stebbinsi; assembly: GCA_029215795.1. NCBI lineage: Eukaryota > Metazoa > Chordata > Lepidosauria > Squamata > Anniellidae > Anniella > Anniella stebbinsi. The sequence continues at coordinate 19,510 of JARDYH010000003.1, forward strand.
AACCCTAACCCTAACCCTAACCCTAACCCTAACCCTAACCCTAACCCTAACCCTAACCCTAACCCTAACCCTAACCCTAACCCTAACCCTAACCCTAACCCTAACCCTAACCCTAACCCTAACCCTAACCCTAACCCTAACCCTAACCCTAACCCTAACCCTAACCCTAACCCTAACCCTAACCCTAACCCTAACCCTAACCCTAACCCTAACCCTAACCCTAACCCTAACCCTAACCCTAACCCTAACCCTAACCCTAACCCTAACCCTAACCCTAACCCTAACCCTAACCCTAACCCTAACCCTAACCCTAACCCTAACCCTAACCCTAACCCTAACCCTAACCCTAACCCTAACCCTAACCCTAACCCTAACCCTAACCCTAACCCTAACCCTAACCCTAACCCTAACCCTAACCCTAACCCTAACCCTAACCCTAACCCTAACCCTAACCCTAACCCTAACCCTAACCCTAACCCTAACCCTAACCCTAACCCTAACCCTAACCCTAACCCTAACCCTAACCCTAACCCTAACCCTAACCCTAACCCTAACCCTAACCCTAACCCTAACCCTAACCCTAACCCTAACCCTAACCCTAACCCTAACCCTAACCCTAACCCTAACCCTAACCCTAACCCTAACCCTAACCCTAACCCTAACCCTAACCCTAACCCTAACCCTAACCCTAACCCTAACCCTAACCCTAACCCTAACCCTAACCCTAACCCTAACCCTAACCCTAACCCTAACCCTAACCCTAACCCTAACCCTAACCCTAACCCTAACCCTAACCCTAACCCTAACCCTAACCCTAACCCTAACCCTAACCCTAACCCTAACCCTAACCCTAACCCTAACCCTAACCCTAACCCTAACCCTAACCCTAACCCTAACCCTAACCCTAACCCTAACCCTAACCCTAACCCTAACCCTAACCCTAACCCTAACCCTAACCCTAACCCTAACCCTAACCCTAACCCTAACCCTAACCCTAACCCTAACCCTAACCCTAACCCTAACCCTAACCCTAACCCTAACCCTAACCCTAACCCTAACCCTAACCCTAACCCTAACCCTAACCCTAACCCTAACCCTAACCCTAACCCTAACCCTAACCCTAACCCTAACCCTAACCCTAACCCTAACCCTAACCCTAACCCTAACCCTAACCCTAACCCTAACCCTAACCCTAACCCTAACCCTAACCCTAACCCTAACCCTAACCCTAACCCTAACCCTAACCCTAACCCTAACCCTAACCCTAACCCTAACCCTAACCCTAACCCTAACCCTAACCCTAACCCTAACCCTAACCCTAACCCTAACCCTAACCCTAACCCTAACCCTAACCCTAACCCTAACCCTAACCCTAACCCTAACCCTAACCCTAACCCTAACCCTAACCCTAACCCTAACCCTAACCCTAACCCTAACCCTAACCCTAACCCTAACCCTAACCCTAACCCTAACCCTAACCCTAACCCTAACCCTAACCCTAACCCTAACCCTAACCCTAACCCTAACCCTAACCCTAACCCTAACCCTAACCCTAACCCTAACCCTAACCCTAACCCTAACCCTAACCCTAACCCTAACCCTAACCCTAACCCTAACCCTAACCCTAACCCTAACCCTAACCCTAACCCTAACCCTAACCCTAACCCTAACCCTAACCCTAACCCTAACCCTAACCCTAACCCTAACCCTAACCCTAACCCTAACCCTAACCCTAACCCTAACCCTAACCCTAACCCTAACCCTAACCCTAACCCTAACCCTAACCCTAACCCTAACCCTAACCCTAACCCTAACCCTAACCCTAACCCTAACCCTAACCCTAACCCTAACCCTAACCCTAACCCTAACCCTAACCCTAACCCTAACCCTAACCCTAACCCTAACCCTAACCCTAACCCTAACCCTAACCCTAACCCTAACCCTAACCCTAACCCTAACCCTAACCCTAACCCTAACCCTAACCCTAACCCTAACCCTAACCCTAACCCTAACCCTAACCCTAACCTCCTAACCCTAACCCTAACCCTAACCCTAACCCTAACCCTAACCCTAACCCTAACCCTAACCCTAACCCTAACCCTAACCCTAACCCTAACCCTAACCCTAACCCTAACCCTAACCCTAACCCTAACCCTAACCCTAACCCTAACCCTAACCCTAACCCTAACCCTAACCCTAACCCTAACCCTAACCCTAACCCTAACCCTAACCCTAACCCTAACCCTAACCCTAACCCTAACCCTAACCCTAACCCTAACCCTAACCCTAACCCTAACCCTAACCCTAACCCTAACCCTAACCCTAACCCTAACCCTAACCCTAACCCTAACCCTAACCCTAACCCTAACCCTAACCCTAACCCTAACCCTAACCCTAACCCTAACCCTAACCCTAACCCTAACCCTAACCCTAACCCTAACCCTAACCCTAACCCTAACCCTAACCCTAACCCTAACCCTAACCCTAACCCTAACCCTAACCCTAACCCTAACCCTAACCCTAACCCTAACCCTAACCCTAACCCTAACCCTAACCCTAACCCTAACCCTAACCCTAACCCTAACCCTAACCCTAACCCTAACCCTAACCCTAACCCTAACCCTAACCCTAACCCTAACCCTAACCCTAACCCTAACCCTAACCCTAACCCTAACCCTAACCCTAACCCTAACCCTAACCCTAACCCTAACCCTAACCCTAACCCTAACCCTAACCCTAACCCTAACCCTAACCCTAACCCTAACCCTAACCCTAACCCTAACCCTAACCCTAACCCTAACCCTAACCCTAACCCTAACCCTAACCCTAACCCTAACCCTAACCCTAACCCTAACCCTAACCCTAACCCTAACCCTAACCCTAACCCTAACCCTAACCCTAACCCTAACCCTAACCCTAACCCTAACCCTAACCCTAACCCTAACCCTAACCCTAACCCTAACCCTAACCCTAACCCTAACCCTAACCCTAACCCTAACCCTAACCCTAACCCTAACCCTAACCCTAACCCTAACCCTAACCCTAACCCTAACCCTAACCCTAACCCTAACCCTAACCCTAACCCTAACCCTAACCCTAACCCTAACCCTAACCCTAACCCTAACCCTAACCCTAACCCTAACCCTAACCCTAACCCTAACCCTAACCCTAACCCTAACCCTAACCCTAACCCTAACCCTAACCCTAACCCTAACCCTAACCCTAACCCTAACCCTAACCCTAACCCTAACCCTAACCCTAACCCTAACCCTAACCCTAACCCTAACCCTAACCCTAACCCTAACCCTAACCCTAACCCTAACCCTAACCCTAACCCTAACCCTAACCCTAACCCTAACCCTAACCCTAACCCTAACCCTAACCCTAACCCTAACCCTAACCCTAACCCTAACCCTAACCCTAACCCTAACCCTAACCCTAACCCTAACCCTAACCCTAACCCTAACCCTAACCCTAACCCTAACCCTAACCCTAACCCTAACCCTAACCCTAACCCTAACCCTAACCCTAACCCTAACCCTAACCCTAACCCTAACCCTAACCCTAACCCTAACCCTAACCCTAACCCTAACCCTAACCCTAACCCTAACCCTAACCCTAACCCTAACCCTAACCCTAACCCTAACCCTAACCCTAACCCTAACCCTAACCCTAACCCTAACCCTAACCCTAACCCTAACCCTAACCCTAACCCTAACCCTAACCCTAACCCTAACCCTAACCCTAACCCTAACCCTAACCCTAACCCTAACCCTAACCCTAACCCTAACCCTAACCCTAACCCTAACCCTAACCCTAACCCTAACCCTAACCCTAACCCTAACCCTAACCCTAACCCTAACCCTAACCCTAACCCTAACCCTAACCCTAACCCTAACCCTAACCCTAACCCTAACCCTAACCCTAACCCTAACCCTAACCCTAACCCTAACCCTAACCCTAACCCTAACCCTAACCCTAACCCTAACCCTAACCCTAACCCTAACCCTAACCCTAACCCTAACCCTAACCCTAACCCTAACCCTAACCCTAACCCTAACCCTAACCCTAACCCTAACCCTAACCCTAACCCTAACCCTAACCCTAACCCTAACCCTAACCCTAACCCTAACCCTAACCCTAACCCTAACCCTAACCCTAACCCTAACCCTAACCCTAACCCTAACCCTAACCCTAACCCTAACCCTAACCCTAACCCTAACCCTAACCCTAACCCTAACCCTAACCCTAACCCTAACCCTAACCCTAACCCTAACCCTAACCCTAACCCTAACCCTAACCCTAACCCTAACCCTAACCCTAACCCTAACCCTAACCCTAACCCTAACCCTAACCCTAACCCTAACCCTAACCCTAACCCTAACCCTAACCCTAACCCTAACCCTAACCCTAACCCTAACCCTAACCCTAACCCTAACCCTAACCCTAACCCTAACCCTAACCCTAACCCTAACCCTAACCCTAACCCTAACCCTAACCCTAACCCTAACCCTAACCCTAACCCTAACCCTAACCCTAACCCTAACCCTAACCCTAACCCTAACCCTAACCCTAACCCTAACCCTAACCCTAACCCTAACCCTAACCCTAACCCTAACCCTAACCCTAACCCTAACCCTAACCCTAACCCTAACCCTAACCCTAACCCTAACCCTAACCCTAACCCTAACCCTAACCCTAACCCTAACCCTAACCCTAACCCTAACCCTAACCCTAACCCTAACCCTAACCCTAACCCTAACCCTAACCCTAACCCTAACCCTAACCCTAACCCTAACCCTAACCCTAACCCTAACCCTAACCCTAACCCTAACCCTAACCCTAACCCTAACCCTAACCCTAACCCTAACCCTAACCCTAACCCTAACCCTAACCCTAACCCTAACCCTAACCCTAACCCTAACCCTAACCCTAACCCTAACCCTAACCCTAACCCTAACCCTAACCCTAACCCTAACCCTAACCCTAACCCTAACCCTAACCCTAACCCTAACCCTAACCCTAACCCTAACCCTAACCCTAACCCTAACCCTAACCCTAACCCTAACCCTAACCCTAACCCTAACCCTAACCCTAACCCTAACCCTAACCCTAACCCTAACCCTAACCCTAACCCTAACCCTAACCCTAACCCTAACCCTAACCCTAACCCTAACCCTAACCCTAACCCTAACCCTAACCCTAACCCTAACCCTAACCCTAACCCTAACCCTAACCCTAACCCTAACCCTAACCCTAACCCTAACCCTAACCCTAACCCTAACCCTAACCCTAACCCTAACCCTAACCCTAACCCTAACCCTAACCCTAACCCTAACCCTAACCCTAACCCTAACCCTAACCCTAACCCTAACCCTAACCCTAACCCTAACCCTAACCCTAACCCTAACCCTAACCCTAACCCTAACCCTAACCCTAACCCTAACCCTAACCCTAACCCTAACCCTAACCCTAACCCTAACCCTAACCCTAACCCTAACCCTAACCCTAACCCTAACCCTAACCCTAACCCTAACCCTAACCCTAACCCTAACCCTAACCCTAACCCTAACCCTAACCCTAACCCTAACCCTAACCCTAACCCTAACCCTAACCCTAACCCTAACCCTAACCCTAACCCTAACCCTAACCCTAACCCTAACCCTAACCCTAACCCTAACCCTAACCCTAACCCTAACCCTAACCCTAACCCTAACCCTAACCCTAACCCTAACCCTAACCCTAACCCTAACCCTAACCCTAACCCTAACCCTAACCCTAACCCTAACCCTAACCCTAACCCTAACCCTAACCCTAACCCTAACCCTAACCCTAACCCTAACCCTAACCCTAACCCTAACCCTAACCCTAACCCTAACCCTAACCCTAACCCTAACCCTAACCCTAACCCTAACCCTAACCCTAACCCTAACCCTAACCCTAACCCTAACCCTAACCCTAACCCTAACCCTAACCCTAACCCTAACCCTAACCCTAACCCTAACCCTAACCCTAACCCTAACCCTAACCCTAACCCTAACCCTAACCCTAACCCTAACCCTAACCCTAACCCTAACCCTAACCCTAACCCTAACCCTAACCCTAACCCTAACCCTAACCCTAACCCTAACCCTAACCCTAACCCTAACCCTAACCCTAACCCTAACCCTAACCCTAACCCTAACCCTAACCCTAACCCTAACCCTAACCCTAACCCTAACCCTAACCCTAACCCTAACCCTAACCCTAACCCTAACCCTAACCCTAACCCTAACCCTAACCCTAACCCTAACCCTAACCCTAACCCTAACCCTAACCCTAACCCTAACCCTAACCCTAACCCTAACCCTAACCCTAACCCTAACCCTAACCCTAACCCTAACCCTAACCCTAACCCTAACCCTAACCCTAACCCTAACCCTAACCCTAACCCTAACCCTAACCCTAACCCTAACCCTAACCCTAACCCTAACCCTAACCCTAACCCTAACCCTAACCCTAACCCTAACCCTAACCCTAACCCTAACCCTAACCCTAACCCTAACCCTAACCCTAACCCTAACCCTAACCCTAACCCTAACCCTAACCCTAACCCTAACCCTAACCCTAACCCTAACCCTAACCCTAACCCTAACCCTAACCCTAACCCTAACCCTAACCCTAACCCTAACCCTAACCCTAACCCTAACCCTAACCCTAACCCTAACCCTAACCCTAACCCTAACCCTAACCCTAACCCTAACCCTAACCCTAACCCTAACCCTAACCCTAACCCTAACCCTAACCCTAACCCTAACCCTAACCCTAACCCTAACCCTAACCCTAACCCTAACCCTAACCCTAACCCTAACCCTAACCCTAACCCTAACCCTAACCCTAACCCTAACCCTAACCCTAACCCTAACCCTAACCCTAACCCTAACCCTAACCCTAACCCTAACCCTAACCCTAACCCTAACCCTAACCCTAACCCTAACCCTAACCCTAACCCTAACCCTAACCCTAACCCTAACCCTAACCCTAACCCTAACCCTAACCCTAACCCTAACCCTAACCCTAACCCTAACCCTAACCCTAACCCTAACCCTAACCCTAACCCTAACCCTAACCCTAACCCTAACCCTAACCCTAACCCTAACCCTAACCCTAACCCTAACCCTAACCCTAACCCTAACCCTAACCCTAACCCTAACCCTAACCCTAACCCTAACCCTAACCCTAACCCTAACCCTAACCCTAACCCTAACCCTAACCCTAACCCTAACCCTAACCCTAACCCTAACCCTAACCCTAACCCTAACCCTAACCCTAACCCTAACCCTAACCCTAACCCTAACCCTAACCCTAACCCTAACCCTAACCCTAACCCTAACCCTAACCCTAACCCTAACCCTAACCCTAACCCTAACCCTAACCCTAACCCTAACCCTAACCCTAACCCTAACCCTAACCCTAACCCTAACCCTAACCCTAACCCTAACCCTAACCCTAACCCTAACCCTAACCCTAACCCTAACCCTAACCCTAACCCTAACCCTAACCCTAACCCTAACCCTAACCCTAACCCTAACCCTAACCCTAACCCTAACCCTAACCCTAACCCTAACCCTAACCCTAACCCTAACCCTAACCCTAACCCTAACCCTAACCCTAACCCTAACCCTAACCCTAACCCTAACCCTAACCCTAACCCTAACCCTAACCCTAACCCTAACCCTAACCCTAACCCTAACCCTAACCCTAACCCTAACCCTAACCCTAACCCTAACCCTAACCCTAACCCTAACCCTAACCCTAACCCTAACCCTAACCCTAACCCTAACCCTAACCCTAACCCTAACCCTAACCCTAACCCTAACCCTAACCCTAACCCTAACCCTAACCCTAACCCTAACCCTAACCCTAACCCTAACCCTAACCCTAACCCTAACCCTAACCCTAACCCTAACCCTAACCCTAACCCTAACCCTAACCCTAACCCTAACCCTAACCCTAACCCTAACCCTAACCCTAACCCTAACCCTAACCCTAACCCTAACCCTAACCCTAACCCTAACCCTAACCCTAACCCTAACCCTAACCCTAACCCTAACCCTAACCCTAACCCTAACCCTAACCCTAACCCTAACCCTAACCCTAACCCTAACCCTAACCCTAACCCTAACCCTAACCCTAACCCTAACCCTAACCCTAACCCTAACCCTAACCCTAACCCTAACCCTAACCCTAACCCTAACCCTAACCCTAACCCTAACCCTAACCCTAACCCTAACCCTAACCCTAACCCTAACCCTAACCCTAACCCTAACCCTAACCCTAACCCTAACCCTAACCCTAACCCTAACCCTAACCCTAACCCTAACCCTAACCCTAACCCTAACCCTAACCCTAACCCTAACCCTAACCCTAACCCTAACCCTAACCCTAACCCTAACCCTAACCCTAACCCTAACCCTAACCCTAACCCTAACCCTAACCCTAACCCTAACCCTAACCCTAACCCTAACCCTAACCCTAACCCTAACCCTAACCCTAACCCTAACCCTAACCCTAACCCTAACCCTAACCCTAACCCTAACCCTAACCCTAACCCTAACCCTAACCCTAACCCTAACCCTAACCCTAACCCTAACCCTAACCCTAACCCTAACCCTAACCCTAACCCTAACCCTAACCCTAACCCTAACCCTAACCCTAACCCTAACCCTAACCCTAACCCTAACCCTAACCCTAACCCTAACCCTAACCCTAACCCTAACCCTAACCCTAACCCTAACCCTAACCCTAACCCTAACCCTAACCCTAACCCTAACCCTAACCCTAACCCTAACCCTAACCCTAACCCTAACCCTAACCCTAACCCTAACCCTAACCCTAACCCTAACCCTAACCCTAACCCTAACCCTAACCCTAACCCTAACCCTAACCCTAACCCTAACCCTAACCCTAACCCTAACCCTAACCCTAACCCTAACCCTAACCCTAACCCTAACCCTAACCCTAACCCTAACCCTAACCCTAACCCTAACCCTAACCCTAACCCTAACCCTAACCCTAACCCTAACCCTAACCCTAACCCTAACCCTAACCCTAACCCTAACCCTAACCCTAACCCTAACCCTAACCCTAACCCTAACCCTAACCCTAACCCTAACCCTAACCCTAACCCTAACCCTAACCCTAACCCTAACCCTAACCCTAACCCTAACCCTAACCCTAACCCTAACCCTAACCCTAACCCTAACCCTAACCCTAACCCTAACCCTAACCCTAACCCTAACCCTAACCCTAACCCTAACCCTAACCCTAACCCTAACCCTAACCCTAACCCTAACCCTAACCCTAACCCTAACCCTAACCCTAACCCTAACCCTAACCCTAACCCTAACCCTAACCCTAACCCTAACCCTAACCCTAACCCTAACCCTAACCCTAACCCTAACCCTAACCCTAACCCTAACCCTAACCCTAACCCTAACCCTAACCCTAACCCTAACCCTAACCCTAACCCTAACCCTAACCCTAACCCTAACCCTAACCCTAACCCTAACCCTAACCCTAACCCTAACCCTAACCCTAACCCTAACCCTAACCCTAACCCTAACCCTAACCCTAACCCTAACCCTAACCCTAACCCTAACCCTAACCCTAACCCTAACCCTAACCCTAACCCTAACCCTAACCCTAACCCTAACCCTAACCCTAACCCTAACCCTAACCCTAACCCTAACCCTAACCCTAACCCTAACCCTAACCCTAACCCTAACCCTAACCCTAACCCTAACCCTAACCCTAACCCTAACCCTAACCCTAACCCTAACCCTAACCCTAACCCTAACCCTAACCCTAACCCTAACCCTAACCCTAACCCTAACCCTAACCCTAACCCTAACCCTAACCCTAACCCTAACCCTAACCCTAACCCTAACCCTAACCCTAACCCTAACCCTAACCCTAACCCTAACCCTAACCCTAACCCTAACCCTAACCCTAACCCTAACCCTAACCCTAACCCTAACCCTAACCCTAACCCTAACCCTAACCCTAACCCTAACCCTAACCCTAACCCTAACCCTAACCCTAACCCTAACCCTAACCCTAACCCTAACCCTAACCCTAACCCTAACCCTAACCCTAACCCTAACCCTAACCCTAACCCTAACCCTAACCCTAACCCTAACCCTAACCCTAACCCTAACCCTAACCCTAACCCTAACCCTAACCCTAACCCTAACCCTAACCCTAACCCTAACCCTAACCCTAACCCTAACCCTAACCCTAACCCTAACCCTAACCCTAACCCGAACCCTAACCCTAACCCTAACCCTAACCCTAACCCTAACCCTAACCCTAACCCTAACCCTAACCCTAACCCTAACCCTAACCCTAACCCTAACCCTAACCCTAACCCTAACCCTAACCCTAACCCTAACCCTAACCCTAACCCTAACCCTAACCCTAACCCTAACCCTAACCCTAACCCTAACCCTA
>JARDYH010000003.1:40000-50000 GCA_029215795.1 Anniella stebbinsi
GGGGGAGCCCCAGAAGAAGCCTATAGTCCAGAAACAGCAGCAGAAGTTGGAGAAAACAGAGAGGCTTGGAGAGCGTGAGTGCCTTCAGGATGCGATCCGTGTCGAGAGCGCCTCTCCGTTGGCGGCTGCGGCCGCGTTGGCTGCCGCTGCGGTTCGGGAGGTCCTGGAGGACGTGGAGGACGTGCGGCCCTTGCCCGGGATGGAAGGAGAGGAGGCTGCTGGAGGGGGAAACCCTGAAAACGGGGGGGTGTGGTCGGCTGGTCTCCTCGAGAGTCAGGCCGGATGGCATGACCAGCTAAAGCAGCAGCAGCAGCAACAGCTGCAAGGCTGGGAGCGGCCGTTAGCGTTTGAAAGGCAAGGGCCTGATCCAGCCCAGGACTTAGACGGTCAGCAGCAGCAGTTGCAGCAGAGGTGGCAGCAACAGCAAAAAATGCAGTTGGTGGAGGCGTATGGCGGTGGGTCTGCAGGCCTGGAGGCGGCGTTGGGGGCGGATGTCGAGGCGCAGGGGTGCCAGGGCCGCCCGTGGCTCCAGCGCGGGCAGCAACAGCAGCTACGGCGGCTTCAGCGACAGCAGCGCCGCTCGCCAGATCGTGCCTTCCAACTGGAGCAGAGCGTTCGGGGATTGCATCAGCTCGTCCAATATCGGGGGGACTCTGACACGGCGGATGCCGAGAGCGACGACGAGGACGGCGATGCTGCGCGAGGGACGGTGCGTCGCTTTCGCGGCCATCGCGACCGATCGCCGCTCAAGAAGGCTGAGGGCGTCGGAAAAGACGGCGGGCGCGCCGGCGGCCCCGGCGGCGGCAGAGAGAGGGCGCTCTCCTCGGGGTCGGGAGGGCGAGTTCACGAGGAGCCCTGTGGAGCGGAGGAGGGGAGGCTTGATCCCGCGCCTCTGGTGATGGATGTGCAGGAGGAGCGGCCTGTGACGGCGGACGCGACAGACGGTGGCGAGTTGGGGGAGCCCATGGAGGCGCGAGGGGACTCGCGAGCCTCCGAGGACAGCGACGACGAGCTGAGTGGCAGCGGCGGCTCCAGTGACCGCAGCGCCGGCAGGCGGATGACCGCGAAGGGGCGATGGCGGGGGGAGGAGTTGTTGGGGGGCCGAGTGGACGATGTTTTCTTACGTGAGCACCAGCTCGCGGACCTCACAGCTTCGGTGGCGGTGCGGGACGATCTACGACGGAGTGAGAGTGGCGGTGGCAGCAGTGGTGGCAGCGCCGGCAGCGGCGTCTCCCGAGAGCGCGGCCTCCTCGCTCGGTGGGCTGACGTGTTGTACACGCCTTTGGACCGCGTGCGCGACATTATCATGCCGCCCACGGAGAGGGCGCCGCTCGACCGCTTCGACATGTTACGTCTCTGGGGCTACGTGGTGGCGCACATCCCTTTGCCGAATGTGCGGACCGGGGACTTGACGAAGTACGGGCAGGACAAGGTCTGGCAGTTTTTTGAGCGCACTTATCCGCCGCTCCGGGACACTTTGGCGGGACTGGGACACCGTAATATGTCTGAAGTCCAGCTGGCGTTCATGCGCTCGTTGGCGCTGCAGGCGCTGCGCCGCATTTTCGTGGCGAGGAAGCCCAGGGGAGGAAAGCCGCCGCCGCCGTTCCCCGAGTGGTTGGGCGAGTCGCAGCTGATTCGTTGTTTCCAGGACATCAGCCGGACGTGGGCGATCGCGCCGCAGGGTTCGGCGGTCCTGTTCGTCTCTCGCGTGGACGACTTGTCCGAATTCGTGGCTCCGGCCACGTTCCGGGAGTGGCTCGAGGATGTCGTGGGGCTGCTACGGCAGCGGCTCCGGATTCGCCAACGGCAGCAGAGGGAGCGTGAGGTCGAGGAGCTGGCGGTGGAGGTGGCGGAAGCGAAGAGGGCGGCGGAGGAGGCGGCGGCGGCGGCCGCCGCGAGGCAGCAAAGGCGGGGGGAAAGGACGAACCTCCCGGTTGCAAAAGTGGGTGTGCCGGCGATGGCCGGTTCGAGGACGACGGGCGCGCGGCCTGAGTTTAAGGCCGTGGACGGTGAAGGGGGCGCCCGGCAGGAGTTTTTGGAAAGCGGAAAAGGCCAGGGCCAGCGAAGCGCCGGCCATCAACAACGTGACCTCACGCGGGCTGGGTCTGCCGAGGGGAAAGTGTCCGGGTCGACGAAGCAGGGTAGGGGGGCTTCTACGGGGTTAGCGGGAGACGGTGGCTCGACCCCAACTGGGAGCAGGGAAGGTCACGGGATACAGGGAGGTGGGGCGGCACGCAGCCCTACGGGGAGTCCGGGGCCGTCGTGGGGGGGTCGGCACCGAGAGGAGGCAGGGGAGATGGTGATGGGGGAGGGGGGGCAAGTTTTCAGGAGGCCCACGGACTCGGTAGGGGGGGAGCGCTTGGGTGGGGAGTGGGGGTTGCATGGGACAGGAGGTGCGATGGGGAGTTTAGCGCATGGCACGAAGGGAGGTGGAGAGCGCGACCAGGGGGTGGCGCTGGAGACGGGGGCGGGGACGGCACGTTCCTACGCGAGCGTGGCCGGCGCTGAGGCATCGCAGCAGGCGGGGTCGCAGCGGCAGCGGCAGCAGGGGCAGCAGCGGCAGTGGCAGGGCGCACGGGAGAGGGAGGCGAGGGCGGAGGCTGAGAGGGAGGAAGAGGAGGGCTTGTTGGGTCGCGTCCTTGAAGATTTCCCTGACGCGGCGTCTGCGGACCCGTGGCGGCGGTACGTGGTCCGTTTCCGTTACTTGCGCGGCCCGGAGGACGGGCGGGATACGCGGGACTACGTGGCCGCCGAGTTGCTCGTGCGTGCGATGGGGTTGCGCCGCGATGATGTCGTGGCGGTGATCCAGTTGCCCGGCTCTCAAGAGACGGACGTCTGTTTGGCGTCGGAGAGCGCGTATCGCCGCTTCTGGGCGGAATGTCGGCGGGTGCGCCAGCGGCAGCCCGACCTGTTGGCGGGGTTTGACCTCGTGCCTCTCTTCCGAGGGGATACGAAGGTGTTGACCGTCGCGTTCCGCACTTCGGCGATTCCGGAGGGGGACGTGGCGCTGTGGCTCTCCCGTTACGCCACGATCTTGATGGGGCCGGAGAAGCGACGCGATCGCCACGGATTCTGGACGGGCGAGTACCGCTGCGTGGTGGCGTTCAAGGACGCCGCGGGGCGGCGGGACCGTGAGGCGGCGATGGGTCCGGAGGGCTTGGGAGCCGACCTGGGGGGGATGGGTGCGGGCAACTCGGGGGGAGACGGCCGCTTGCCCAAGTATTTCTACTTGGGTTCGGAGCGCGGCATCACCCGGTATAGTGGCCAGCCGCCGGCCTGTTTTCAGTGCGGCTCCTATGGACACCGGCGCCGGAGCTGCTTGACCCCGCAGTGTTCGCGCTGCGGCGTGCGTGGGCACCCGACTGCCGCTTGTCAGCAGGGCACGATCCGTTGCAATTTGTGTGAGGAGCTGGGCCACACGTATTACTGGTGTCCCAGTGCGCAGTACAACAGGGAGGACGAGGAGCGGTACGCCCGGGCGTGCCGGGCGGCTCAGATGGGGAGGGAACGCGCCGAGGCGCAGGAGTGGCACCGACGCCAGAGCCGGGGGCAGCGGCCGCAGCAGCCGCAGCAGCGGCAGCAACGTCCGAGAGAAGAAGAGGGGGGGAGGCAGCGGCGAGAGGAGGGGAGCGGGGGGAGAGAAGAACAGGACTGGCACGTGGTGGGGGGGAAAAAGGGGAGGTTAGAGGGGAGGGGAGGGGATAGCATGGAGTGGCCAGCGGAGGGGGAAGCGGAGGGCAGGCAAGGGAAGCCGGGACGCCCGCCGGGAACGGGAGCGTTGGCGGAGGGGAGGGACGGGCACGGGAGTCGGCAGGGTGCCAAGAGAGCGGCGAGCGGGTACTGGGAAGACGTGACGTTGCAGACGAGCAATGCGTTCGCGTTGTTGGGGGAGCGGGTGGAGGGGGCTGAGGAGGAGGAGGGGGAAGTGCGGGTGGTCGAGATGGAAGAGGGGGAGGAGCGGGAGCAGGACCAAGGGCGGCATCGACCGCGACAAGGCGTGAAGCCGTCGGCTAAGGGGAAGAAGTCAGCGAAGCGGCCCACGCCGCCCAACGGTTCGGCGAGCCCGACGATGGAGGCGGGAGAGGAGGAGTCGGAATCGAGGGAGGAGGGGGCCGGCGGAAGGGGGCCGCGGGAGCAGAGGGTGCAGCGGCGGCCGAGGAAGCGGCAAAAGCCGCAGCCTGTCGGAAGAAAAGGGGAAATGAGTGCTGAGGAGGGGGACGCCGAGCAGAGCGGAAGCGAGGACGGGCGAGTGGGGGTGGGAGGGCTGCCGGGAGCGGCAACCACTCGGAGGAAGGGCGGGGGAGGGAGCTGTGTCGAGGCCGAGGCCGGAGGGAGCGGTGTGGCGGAAGCAGGCGATGGCATAATGGGGCAAGAGGGGAAGTCTCAGTACCAAAGGGATGAGAGAGGCGCGGTAGTCTCTGACCCTCTCGTCTCGTATCCAGACTCCCCGCATCCGACTGGGGAAGGAGCCATGGTGGTGGTGTCACCGCCGCCGCCATCGCTGCCGCCGCCGCCGTTGGGAGGGGGGGGGCGCTCCAGAGTCGATGCAACAAAGTGAGGCTGCATCGCCGCCATCACGAGGAGAGCGGGTGGGCGAGCCACGCTCTCCGCAACAACACCCAAAAGGTGAGGCGGCGGGGGCAGAGAAGAAGGAGGGGGCGGGAGGAGGGGAGGAGGGCGGGGTCGCTGATGCCGACGCCATGGGCGACGCCACCGACGCCGCGGATGGGATGGTCCATTTGAAAGCGGTGGTAGACAGGGAGTCCGAAGCCTCGGCGATGCCCCTTCCCCCCGAATAAAAATCGCGATGGCATCCCACGACAGAGCCGATAGCCAGGGACTAGACCGGGGAGACTCACCTATAAGGAGAGCGCAGGCCCAGACGCACAGGTTGACGCTGGTGACCTGGAACGTCCGCGGGCTGCGCACGGCGCGGCGGATGGAGGAGATCCTGCCCGCGCTGAGCCGCCTGCCGGCGGACGTGGTCTTCTTGCAGGAGACGCACGTGGCGAGCGAGCGAGAGCGTAGCCGGGCGCAGCGTTTGTGGAGGGCGGGCCCCTCCATTTGGTCTTATGACCCTGAGGAGCGCAGCGCTGGGGTGGCGGTGCTCTTCCGGTCGCGTGACGATCTGGTCGTGGATGCGGTGGTGGAGGCGGTGCCGGGCCGATTGCTGGTAGTGGACGTGACATTGAGGGGATGGGCCGGTGACCGGACGGAGGCTCGCGCCTTCCGGCTCTGTGGCCTGTACGCGCCGGTGGCGGCGGCGCGGCGGCGCGAGTTTTGGGGCCGTTTGCGGGATGTGTGTCCGCGGACGCAAGCGCGGGGAGGTCGGGGGACGGGGAACCGGCGGTGCTTGGTGATCGCGGGCGATTTTAACAACCGTTCGCGGCCGGCTGACCGGGGGACCTACGTGGGTCTCGCGGAGCTGCCGCCGAAGTTGTCACGGCAGACGCTCGAAGCTCATGCAAAGGCGGGGGGAGAAACCGCAGAAGCTCGACCAGCGGCTCCAGCCTGCGTCCCAACAGCAGCAGAAGGCAGGGGAGAGGGAGGGGGAGGCCTGCGCGTTCCGCAGCAACAGCAGCAGCGGCGGCGGACAGCGCTTCAGCCGGACGAGCGCGAGTTGGAGCGCTTCTTAGCCGACGAGCTCGGTTTGCGGGACGTGGCGCTCGACCGCAAAGGCCATCGAGGACGTGGCGTCGACGAGTGGGGGGGCAGGCCCGAGGCCGGCCCGACGGAGGAAGGCGACGCTGGCCTGGAGTTCTTCCCGGTGTGGTGTCGGCAGGCCTACGAGGGCACATATCGCTATCGGGGGCTGTGCAAAGGCGCGGTACCGGGAGGGGACGGTGGAGAGCAGGGGGCCGCGATGGGGCCGCCACCGCCGCCACCACCACCGTATACCTTTTACCATCCGTGCTTCGTGAGTCGTGTCGACCGCGTGCGGGCGCCGGTATGTGTGTGTGCGGACCGCTGCTCGGTGGTGCTCACGCCGTGGTCGGACCACGGGATGTTGCGGGTCACGTTGGGCGTGGGGGAGGTGCCGCCGCGGGGGCCGCCGCGGTTGTGGCGCCTGCGGCGGGAGGCGATGGAGCAGCCGGCGTGCCGGAGTCTCATCGAGACCACGTTGGCGTGCCTCTTGACGCTCCGGCGGGCGGGTTTCTACGGAGGGGAGGAGCGGGAGGAGGATGCCGAAGAGAG
Source organism: Anniella stebbinsi (assembly GCA_029215795.1). Taxonomy (NCBI): domain Eukaryota; kingdom Metazoa; phylum Chordata; class Lepidosauria; order Squamata; family Anniellidae; genus Anniella; species Anniella stebbinsi. The sequence continues at coordinate 46,196 of JARDYH010000003.1, forward strand.
CGGCCCGATGGCGTGGTGGGAGCGGGTGAAGCGGGAGGTGCGGCGCCGCTGTCGGAGACAAGAACGGGCGGCGTACGAGGGCGAGACGCGGCGCTATCACGAGGCCGTCTATCGGTTTGTGCAGTGCCACGCGCGGGTGGCGCGGGGCTTGCCGTGTGACCCGGCGGTGCTGCAGCGGGCCCGAGAGGTGGTCGCGGGGTACCACCGGCAGCGGCGGCGGACACGCCGGGAGGAGAGGGAGACGCGCGTGACGGGCCCGGTGGTGGCCCGGGACGAGTGGGCCAGGGCGAGGGAGGCGCGAGGCGGAGGCGGCACGGGGGGTGGGGGAGGCGCGATGCGGGGACTACGGCGCTCGAAGGACGAGCCGGTCAGCGGCCGGCCGGCCGATATGCTCCGCATCATGGAGGCTTATTACGGGGCGATCTTCGCGGAGAAGGCCGGCATCCACGCCAGCAGTAGTAGGGCGTTCTTGGATGCGGCGGAGGGGGGCGCCGTGCCGCGGCGGCTGAGCGCCGACGACGCGCGCACCCTGCTAGGACCCGTGACCGAGGCGGAGGTGTCGGAGGCGATCGCGGGCGGCCGGAGCCGATCGGCGCCGGGCCCCGACGGGCTGGGCTGGGCGTTCTATCGGTGCTTCCGCAGCTGGCTGGCAGCGCCGCTGGCGGAGGTGCTGAGCGGGTGCCTCGCCCGGGACCGCACGAGCGCGGCGTTCGGCGAGGGGACGCTGATCTTCCTGCCGAAACCGGCCGCGGGGGACGGCACGCTGCCCCAGAACTGGCGGCCGATCGTGTTGACCAACGTGGACTACCGCGTGTTGGCGAAGGTGCTCAACGGGCGGTTGGCGCGCGTGGCCGAGCGCCTGGTGGTGCGCACGCAGACGAGCGCCGTGCCCGGCCGGCGGATGGTGGACTCGCTGTGCGCGTTGCGGGAGCTGTTCCTGTCGATCCGACGGCGGCGATGGGGGGGCCTGTTGCTGCTGCTGGACCAGCAGAAGGCCTTCGACAACATCCATCACGCCTTCTTGTGGGAGGTGCTTGGCCGGAAGGGCGTGCCGCCCGAGTTCGTGCGCTACGTGCGCCTGCTCTACCGGGACGCGGCTGTGGTGGCGCAGCTGGGCGGCGGGCACCGCGGCACCAACAAGATCCCGGTGCGATCGGGGGTGCGGCAAGGCTGCCCCATGAGCCCGCTGCTCTACGTCCTCTGCCTCGATACGTTGCTGAGCCGTATGGAGCGGGGGCTGGTGGGCGTGCGCTTCGAGGAAGGGATAGGGGGGTCGGCGTCGGCACCGTTGAAGTTGGTGGCGCACGCGGATGACGTGGCGCTGCTCGTGCGCGACGAGGGTGAGCTGGCGTGGGTGAGCCGTCTGTTGGACGAGTTCCAGGCGGCGTCGGGCGCGCGCGTCAACCCCGACAAGAGCTGTGTCGTGACGTTCGACCTCCGTCTGGGCGGCACCGAAGAGGGCACGATCCGCAGGGAGCCGCTGGCGCAGCGGCTCAGGAGGATGGCGCCGCCACGCAGCAGCGGGACAAAAAGGGGTGGTGGGAAACGGAAGAGGGCGGGGGCGGACGAGGGGCAGGGGGGGAAAGGGGGGAGGGGGGAGGAGGGGGAGGAGCGGGAGTCGGCGCTGGAGTCGGAAGAGGAGGGTGGGGCGCGGAGACGGGGCTCAAGATGCTGGGCGTCTTTTTTTCCATCCGGAGGGAGGGATGGGGCAAGAACTGGAGCGACTGGGCCGAGCGGGGCGCGCGAGAGGGTGGCGCGCTGGAAGACATGGGGCGCGAGCCTGAGTATGTACCAGCGGGCGGTGTACGTCCGGACGTACCTGGTGCCGCCCGCGGCGCAATTGGCCGCCGTCTACCCGCCACCGGAGCGGCTCGTGCGGGAGATCGAGGGGACCCTGTTCCAATTTTTGTGGGGCATGAAGACGTTCCCGTTGGCGCGAGCCGTCGCCTATCGTCCCATCTCCCACGGCGGACTGGCCTTCCCGGCCCTGGGCGCGGCGCTGCTGACGGCCTTCTTGGTGCAGAATTTCGGCCGTTGGGCGAGAAGAAGAGGAGGAGGGGAGGAGGGCAGCCGCAACGGCGAAATGGAGACGGTGGCCGGACAGGGGGGATCGGGAAGAGCAAAGGAGGAGGAGGAGGCGGTGCCCTTTTGGATGGAAGGCTTTTGCAGGGGATGGCGGGGGACGCGCTGGGCGCAGCGATGGTGGGAGGAGGGCCGATGGGATTACGTCATCACGGCCGCGGAGAGGGTGATGGGGCCCGACTACCTCGCGGAGGTGTATGGGGCGGTGCGGGCGTGGAGGGTGCCGGCGCGGGCGCTGCGGCCGATGCCGCCGCCGCCCGTGTTCAAGGGCCCCCGACTGCCCGCTGCAGCTGCCAGGTGCGGGGCTGGAGGGGGGGAGAAGTTCGAGATGGCCCAGCTCAAGAGGAGCCTCTATTGGGACATGTTGGAGGCGCGCCACTTCGGGCCGCACGCGGAGAAGGAGCGGCGGAAAGAGGGGCGGGAGGGCCGGCCGCAGTATCTGCGCGAGCTCTCCTACCCGATAGAGACTTTCCAGGACCGGCGGGCGCCGTACCGGCTCTGGGAGACACGTTGGAGGGCTTTCCATCTCGTCCTGAACGTGCAGGGCTGTAAGCCGTGGTTAAGAAGGCGAGACGAGGCCGACGACGGAGGGGAAACAGGGCAGGCGTGTGTGCGCGTCCGGTGCCAGAGGGAGAACGTGGGCTTCGCGCGGGGGGCGCAACAGGAGACGGTGGAGCACGCCGTCAGCACGTGCCCGGCCGCGCGACGCCTCTGGGAAGAGGTGGCGCGGGCGCTCCATTGGCCAGCCTTGCTCGAGCAGCCCTGGGAGAGCATCGTCTCGGGGCGAGAGCCGGCGGGGGGCGTGCGGGGGCCGGAGAAGCAAAGGCAAGGGAGGGTGGGGGCGGCAAATGAGAGAGGAGAAAGCAGGAAGGGGGGGCAAAAAAGGGGTGCTGGCGGGGGTGAAACGAGCATGCCGCTGAAGAAAAGGAGGCAGCTGCTGCCGCCGCCGCTGCCGCTGCAAAACAACAGGGAGTGGGCGCCAAGGAATGGGAAAGAGCAAGTTTTTACAAAAGGGGAAATTGAAGGGGAGGAACCGTCGCAGGCAAAGGGGGAAACAACCGGAAGGCATGGAGACAAGGGGGCGGGAAAGGGGAGGGAGAGGATGGGGAGTGGAGGGGGGAGGAGGGGTGCAGCAGAGGAAGGAGGAGGAGGAGGAGGGAACAGAGGGCCGTAAGGAGGACGGCGAGTCCGAAGGTCGACATAGGGCAGGGGGGAACGAGGAGACCCAGCGCACAACGCAACAGCTGGAGAAGCAAAGAGAAACAGGAAAAGCGGGGGAAAGAGGGAGGGAGCGAAGCACAAGGGAGGAGGGGGGCACACAGAAGGGAGGGCGAGGAAGAGGGGGTTACTGGAGGGTGCCCTGGCCCACCGTGAGGCTCCTCAATCTTTATGTGCTGCTGGCCTTGGCCTTTCAACGACGATGGGAGCTCAAGCAACGGCGAGGGCGGCCCATGCAAGGACTGGACGCGGCGCTCGCAGCAAACCCAGAACTGCACGAGTGTGACGCACGGACATCGGCACGCGTCATTTGTAGGCAGCTGGACGGGCAGTGCCAGCGGGATCGGGGGCGCTTGCCCACGCAGGAGTGGCGGCGCCGATGGCCGTGGAAGGCGGCGGACTTGGATACGCCCATCACGTGACACCAAGGGCAGTGAGAGCAGCATGCAGCAGCACGCGGACTAGCAACGACGAGGACGCCATGTAGATTGCAGCAGACCATTGT
>JARDYH010000003.1:57500-62500 GCA_029215795.1 Anniella stebbinsi
GGTTGCCGACCGAGAGGATGCCGTGACGGCCGTGAAGTTGACGGAGAATATTGTCGAACGGATGTTGATCATGCGTAAGCCGCGGACCTCTCGGGAAAGTTTTCCCAAATGGCTAGAAGAAAGGGAATTTATCAGAATGCTACAAGAAGTTTTGAGAGAATGGGAGAAACCCGAGAGGCGAAGCACGCTAGCTCAGCCTATCCTATGTAGAGACACGAATGATAAAAATCTCGTGATGACGAGAGAGGACTATATGGAGTGGTTGGCTTTAATAATTTCTTATTTACGGCAGAGGGGGACGTTAAAGAAAAGATATGGGAGAGACTCTTTTCTAGATTTGCAAACGCGGAGCCGAGGGACGGATGTCACGGAAGAGCGAGGAGCTTCGCTGACGACTGGAGGAAGAACGCCTGTAATGGGAGACCCGGAGGTGGAGCCGGATGGCGATACGGAGGAGGAGAGTCGGGCCTTTTTCATTGAACAGGGGACTTCTGCGCTTGCAGGGTCCCCGCAAATCGGTGAGGACCTAACTTTCGGTCTTAGCTCGGGGGAGAAGTCTTTACCTAAAGGCAAGAGATCTAGGAAAGAGGGGAGTGAAAACCCCTCGCCGGCGGCCGATAGGGGGAAAAAGGCTAGGACGGGAGGCGTAGAGTTGGATCCGAACGAAGTAGAATCTGAGACTCGATTTCACAGGGTGTCGGAAACGGAGACGGAGACGGGGGAGGAGTCGGGAGAGGAGTCGGATATGGAGTCGGAGCTCTTGTCTGATGTAGAAATAGAATGCGGACAACGAGCGGAGGAAGGGAAAGGGGAAATCCGGGAATCTTCTGTAACAGTAGGGACTAAAGCACAGGAGGGGAGGAAAAAAGGAGACGGGACGGAAGGGGTTAGAGGCGGAAGGAGTTCGGGATCGGGCAGTCCTTTAGCCGAACTGATTAGGTGGAGTTCGGACCCGGATTTATTAGAATTGGAGGAGGTGGTACGGTTAGAAGAGAGGGTAGACGTTCCCCGAGATAATGGGGGGGTCGGAGAGGGGAAACGGAAGTCGGGCCCGGATGCTGCTGGTGTTTCTGCTTTCTCCCCTGCCGAGGATTCGATCTGTGCGGATGGAGGAGAAAGCGGGACGGGACTTTCGTCGGAGTCGAAGGCGCCTTTGGCGGACGTGGACTGTGATGAACGTGCGCTCGGAGATTCGCTCAGGGGGCGAAAGGAACGGCATTTTCAACAAGGAGCGCGGCCGAAGGAAAGAGGGACTTTGGGACATTCGCTTCCACCTGTACGAAGTGTTTATAAAATTGGTCTTGTGAGTAATGGCGTTCCGCCGCCGCCGACGTCGCCTTCTCGTGAGGTTTCTCCGAGTACTGTAGCGGCCTCGGAGAAACCCAGAGAATCGATCGTCGGAGATGATACGACACGGGGAGAGGTTACGGAGGGGGAATCGACAATAAATACAGAAGCGCGGGAAGGGCCCCCTTCGCAAGGGAAGCAGAGGGTGAGATCCTATGCTGCGGCTGCGGCGGGGGAGTCCGATGCTGGGGGGTCGGGGAATAGAATGGGAGGGGAAAGGCCAAATATGAGAGGATACAGAGATTTAGAGTTGGATATGTTTGAAGATCAAGAACTCTTAGACCGATATTATTCGGGAATCCCGGACGACTACGATGCTCGCCAGAGATATGTAGTACGTCTGCGGTATAGAGGACAGGACCCGCAGAAAATATCGAGGAACTATATTGAAAATGAGATACTTTTTCGATTTTTGAAATATCCTAAGGAGGACATTTTGGCGGTTATCATCCCGCTAGGGATGAGGGAGATAGATATTTGCTTGAGAACGGAACGGGCGTACCAAAAGTTTTGGGATTTGTGTCGATTGGCGGTGAAAAACAGAGCCTCGATTTTTAAGGATTACGATGTGGTCCCTCTTTTTCGAGGAGAGACTAAAGTTTTGACCGTGAGCTTCCGAACGACGAGTATACCTAAAGAGGACATCGCTACGTGGCTTGGCCGTCATTGCCGAGTCATGATGGAACCGGAAAAGAAACTATCCGAGGCGGGAATTTGGACGGGAGAGTTTAGAGCGATAGTGGCCTTGGACAGGACGGCCTACGGCGGACCAAGGCACTTGCCGAAGTATTTCTTTTTGGGAGCGGACAGGGGAATGACCCGATATAGCGGTCAGCCCTCGGCGTGCTTCCAATGCGGAGGTTACGATCACCATCGCCGCAATTGTACCACTCCGCTCTGTTCCAAGTGTGGAACTAAAGGACATAGCACGATGCATTGTGACAGAGAGGTGACTTGTAGCTTGTGTAGACAAATCGGGCACCCGTACATGTGGTGCCCGGCCTCCAAGTATAATATGGACGATGACGAGAGATTTAGGGAAGCTTCGAGGAGAGCGACCGAAGGGAAAAGACGACAGGAAGAAAAGGAAAAAAAGGAACGAGCGGAAAGGGACGGGAAGCAAAAAGAAAGAGAAAACGAGGCGGCGAAGGACAAAAGAACGTCATACGCTCGAGTTCGGGACATTTTAGGAAAGGCGAGAGGAGGAAACGGAAGCTCTGCGGGAAGCTCGACACAAAGCCACGGGTCTGAGAAGGAACGAGAGGATGAGTTGTACAGGCAAAGTCGGGAAATGGAAGAACGGGAACGTGTCGAAGCGTGGAAAACAGTTTCTAGTCACAGAAAAGGTAAAGAAAAGGATGCGGGGAAATCATCTTCCGAGAGACCTCAAACTCAGAACCGGTTTTCAGTGTTACAAGAAGAAGAAGTCATGGAGATAGGGGAACAGGAAGAAGAGAGGGAAAGAACATGTGTCGTCCCTGGGTTAGGAAAAGAACCCCAAAACGATCAATCTCCCAAGGAGCAGAGAGACCTTCGAGAAAACAAGAGGGCGAAAAAGCAAGGGGCGGATACGCGTCGGCAGCTGTCGAGGAGAAGCGTGGCGGATCTGAAGGAGGAATATGACATGCTGGAGGTAGAAGTCGGGATGGCGAGAAGAGAGATACGTTCTTTGTTAGCAGATGAAACGGAAAAGGGAACCGACGAGCGCTCCAAAAGAATAGATAAACTCAGCAAAAGAAAAGAAGAATGGGAGTGGCGATTAGAGAAATTACGACGCACGATGGAGGAAAAAACTGAATTACGGGGGTTAGAAGGAAAAAAGAAACAAACGGAAGAAGAAGAGATGGAAATAGAGCCCGACGAAACAGAAGAGCGAGATGTACGAAAGGAGATTTTAGAAGAAAACAATCCCGAATCTGGAAAGGACGCGGGAGAGGAGATGACGTCGAAAGCCGGAGGGCGACGTCTAGATCAAACTACGGTCTCGGTGGAAGAGGAACAAAAGGTAGAGGGAAGTTCTTGTCCTGAAAACCCTCACCCGGGAGGAACCGGACAGGAACCGGATATAATTAGTAGGACTACACCTCCAAATCTATCGGAGGGGGTAGACTCATTGACAATTTCTGGAGATAGTTCAGGAACGGGAATAAGCTAAAGAGATATAGATATAATTTAGAGGTTTTTTAGAGTTTAAGGGATGTTATTAAATTCATAAGTTTGTATCACATAATACAGGTTTAAGTAAGTACGGTCCTACGACGTAAATCAAAATTTATCATACAAAACAATTCAATACAAATACAAATTTTTCCATAGCCACTTGGAATTGCAGAGGTTTAAGACAACGGGAAAGGAGAGAAGAAATATTATCGGCTCTTTCGAAGTTAGGCCCCGATATTATTATTTTGCAGGAAATTAATTTTGATTCGGAAAAGGAAAGAAGTCTAGCTCAAAAATTTTGGTCGTGGGGACCGTCAGTCTGGTCATATAACGAAACGGGAAGAGGAGGAGTAGGAGCGATAATAAAATGGAAACGGGGAATGAAAATCAAGAGGACCGTAGAAGCCGATCCCGGACATTTGGTCGTCGTAGATTTCAGTCTCCGGGAAAGGCGGGAGGAAGGTAGCGAGGAAGAAATCCATTTTAGATTGTGCGCCCTTTATGCGCCGACTACGCTTCAACGTAGGAAGAAATTATGGCAGACTTTGAAGGATCACGTTCAAACGAATAGGTCTTTAATCATCGTGGGAGATTTTAACAATAGAACAAGCTTGAGCGACCACGTTAATTTAGCGAACGGTGATCTCGGAGGTAAGAAGAAAGAATTACCTCTGACGCCCGAAGAGAGGGAACTGCAAAACTTATTAAAGAGAGACTTGCAGTTGCAAGATAAGGCGACGCTTATAGATAATCAATTAGAGTATTTCCCTATTTGGAGCAGGAAAGTTTATATGGAAAGGTTTCAGCAGTTAGATGGGGTAAAGTTTACTTTTTATCATCCCAGATTTGTAAGTAGGATAGATAGAATTTGGGGGAAAGAAGATCTAAAGGTGAACCGGGTTCAAGTTCTCTTAACTCCGTGGTCTGACCATGGGATTTTAATGATGGACTTTTACACCGGTGAGGTTTTGATTAAAGGAAGACCGGGTTGGAGACTCGCTCCTAGGTTGTTGCAGGATACCGATTGCAAGGAAGAATTAGAAAAGGTCATGGATTATTCCGAAAGGTTGAGATCGTACGAAGGAACGGGCCCGATCGTGTGGTGGGAGGAGTTAAAAAGAACGGTTAAGAGGACCTGTATTTCTTTGGCGAAAAAAGAGTACAAAATAGATCTCAGAAATTATCAACGGGCCTTGTATTCTTACCTGAAAATTCACTATAAAATAAACAAAGGGCTACCGTGGGATAAAAAGGAATTAGACAGATCGGCGGAAGCGATAAGGCAATATCAACAGCAACAACATTGGTTGAGAGTGGAAAAACAAAAAAATAGATCTACCGGTCCTATAATAGACAAAGGAGAGTGGGAAGCGGACAAAAAGACAAACAGCAGGGAAAGCTTTAAAGGATTAAGGAACAACGCGGGAGAGAGGATCAAAACAAAACCTCGAGAGATGATGGACATTATGGAAGACTATTACACAAAGGTTTAT